>JAROYE020000032.1:550540-563441 GCA_029619315.2 Dynastes maya
GGGGGCGAAAGGGCAGTGGGTTTCCGAGAAACAGCTCAATGTGTCCGCTTGAGCCGAGAAAAACCAACGTGATTTAAGGTTATGGGAAGTCGGCGTAGCGCGTAGAAAAGTTTTAACAGGTCACGTGGGTCGATCGTCAGTTTAGACGCAATCGGCACGCCGATTTCCGAGAAAAGCTCAATGGCCCCGCGAGCCGAAAAAACCAACTTTGCTTTTAGGCATTGGGCGACAACGAGCGCGGGGGGTTAGAAAACGTGAAAACAGTCACGGGATTTGTCTGTCACGTTAGAGGCAATCGGCCGCCGATTCCCGAAAAACAGCTCAATGTGTCCCTGAGCCGAGAAAAACCCAAACGTGCATTTAAGGCATATGGGCACAGCTCGAGCGCGTGCGGTTAAAAAAAACGTGTTCATGCACGGGGAGTCGATCTGTCACGTTTAGAGCGCAATCGGCACCTCGAGTTCCGAGAAACGTCAATGTGCCCCGCTTGAGCGAGAAAACCAACGTGCTTTAAAGGATTGGGGGACAGCACGAGCGGGCGCGTAGAAAAGTGAAAAAGTCACGTGGAGTCGATCTGTCAGGTTAGACGCAATCGGCCCCGTCGATTCCGGGAAAAAACCTCAAGTGTTCCGCTTGAGCCGAGAAAAACCAACGTGCATTTAAGGCTTTGGGGCACAGTACGACGGGCGCGTAAAAACTTTTAACATGTCACGGGGAGTCGATCTGTCACGTTTAGAGCGCAAGGCACGCTGGGGTTCCGGAAACGCTAAAGGCTCCGTTTGGCCCCGAAAAAAAACCAACGTGCTTTAAGGCTAGGGCGACAGTACGAGCGGAGCGGTAAAAAAGTTAACAGTCCGGGAGTCGATCTGCATTTTAGAAAGCAATGGGCCCGCCGATTTCCCAGAAACAGCTCAATGTGCCCCGCTTGACCCGAAAAAAACCCAACGTGCATTTAAAGGCATTGGGCGAACTACGAGCGGGGCGCGAGAAAACGTGTTAAAAGTCACGTGGAGCGTCTGTCATTTTTAGCCCAATGGGCACCCGAGTTCCAAAAAAACCCAATGTGCCCGCTTGACCCGAGAAAAAAACCAGTCATTTAAGGCATATGGGCGACGCAACGACGTGAGCGCGTAGAAACGTTTTAAAACATGTCAGGGGAGTCGTCTGTCGTTTGGGCGCAATCGGCACGCTCGAGTTCCGAGAAAACAGCTAAATGTGCTCCGCTTAAACCGAAAAAAAAGTGTTTAAGGCATAGGGCGACAGTACGAGGTGAGGCGAGAAACTTGTTTAACATGCCCCGGGGATCGTCTGCCCACGTTTAACCCAAAACGGCACCTCGAGTTCCGAAAAAAAGTCAATGTGCTCGCTTGACCCAAAAAAAAACCAACGTGCTTTTAAGGAATGGGAAGTACGAGCGGAGCGCGTAAAAAACGTGTTAACTTTTCACGGGAGTCTCTGTCAGTTTAGAAGAAATGGGCCCTCGGTTTCCCGGGAAAAAAGCTAAATGTGCTCCGCTGACGAGAAAAAAAACACGTGCATTTAAGATATGGGACAGCTACGGCCAGCGCGTAGAAAACGTTTTAAAAATGTCACGTGGAGTCGATCTGCGGTTTAGAAACGCAATCGGCACGCTCGATTTTCCGAGAAACGCTCATGTGCTCGCTTGAGCCGGGAAAACCCAACGTGCTTTTAAAGGGATAGGGGCGACAGCACGAGGTGGCGCGTAGAAACGTTTTAAAACTGTCACGGGGATCATCTGTCAGTTTAGACGAAATCGGAAGCCGAGTTCCGAGAAACAGCTCAATGGTCCGCTTAAAGCCGAAAAAAACCAACGGCATTTAGGCTATGGGCGACATACGAGCGGGCGCGTAGAAAAACGTGTTAAACAGTCACGGGGATCGACCTGCCCGTTTTAGAGCGAAAATCGGCACGCTCGAGTTCCGAGAAACAGTCAAGTGCTCCTTGACCCGGGAAAAAAAACCAACGGCATTTAGGCTAGGGGACAGCTACGGGGGGCGGCGCGTAAAATCGTTCAACATGTCACGCATGATCGTCCTTTTAGAGAGCAACGGCACGCCGAGTTCCGAAAACAGCCAATGTGCTCCGCTTGAGCCGAAAAAAAACCAAGGCATTTAAGGATAGGGCGACAGCTCGACCCGTGCGCTAGAAAACTGTTAACAGTCAGTGGATCGATCTGTCACGTTTAGAGCGCCAATCGGCACGCTCGGTTCCGAGAAACAGCTCAATGTGCTCCGTTGAGCCGAGAAAAACCAACTGCTTTAAGGATAGGGCGACAGCTCAGCGGGCGCTAGAAAAGTGTTAACATGTCCGTGGGTGATCTGTCACGTTTAGAGCGAAATGCACGCTCGATTTCCCGAGAAACGCTCGGTTCCGCTTGACCAGAAAAAACCAACGTCTTTTAAAGGCATATGGCGACACTCGACGTAGCGCGAGAAAACGTGTTAACATTCACGTGGAGTCGATCTGTCATTTAGAGCGCAATGGGCACGCTCGAGTTCCGAAAACGCTAAAATGTGCCCCCGTTTGACCCGAGAAAAACAACGGCATTTAAGGCATAGGGCGACAGCTACGAGCGTGAGCGCGTAAAAAAACTGTTAACTTCCGGGGAGTCGATCTGTCAGGTTTAAACGAAATCGGCCGCTGAGTTCCGAGAAACAGCTCAATGTGCTCCGCGACCCAGAAAAAAAAAAGTGTTTTAAAGGATAGGGGGCGACACTCAGCGGGCGCTTAAAAACTTTTTAACATTCACGTGGAGCGATCTGTCCGTTTAACGAAATGGCCCCGCTGGGTTCCGAAAAACGCCAATGTGCCCCCTGACCCGAGAAAAAAAAACGTGCTTTTAAGGCTATGGGCGCCCGCTACGAGCGGGCGGTAGAAAAACGTGTTTAACATGTCACGTGGAGTCGATCTGTACGTTTAGAGCGCAATGGGCACGCCGAGTCCGAAAAAACAGTCAAGTGCTCCGCTTGAGCGAGAAAAAACCAACGTGCATTTAAGGCATATGGGCGACAGCTACGAGCGTGAGCGCGTAGAAAACGTGTTAACATGTCACGTGGAGTCGATCTGTCAGGTTTAGAACGCAATCGGCACGCTCGAGTTCCGAGAAACAGCTCAATGTGCTCCGCTTGAGCCGAGAAAAACCAACGTGCATTTAAGGCATATGGGCGACAGCTACGAGCGCGGCGCGTAGAAATCGTGTTAACATGTCACGTGGAGTCGATCTGTAACGTTTAGAGCGCAATCGGCACGCTCGAGTTCCGAGAAAACACTCAATGTGCTCCGTTTGAGCCGAGAAAAACCAACGTGCATTTAAGGCATATGGGCGACAGCTACGAGCGCGTGCGCTTAGAAAACGTGTTAACATGTCACTTTGGAGTCGATCTGTTCACGTTTAGAGCGCAATCGGCACGCTCGAGTTCCGAGAAACAGCTCAATGTGCCTCCGCTGAGCCGAGAAAAACCAACGTGCATTAAAGGCATATGGGCGACAGCTACGAGCGTGAGGCGCGTAGAAAAACGTGTTAACATGTCACGTGGAAGTCGATCTGTCAGGTTTAGAACTGCAAATCGGCACGCTCGAGTTCCGAGAAACAGCTCAATGTGGTCCGCTTGAGCCGAGAAAAACCACGTGCATTTAAGGCATATGGGCGACAGCTACGAGCGCGTGCGCTTAGAAAACGTGTTAACATGTCACGTGGAGTCGATCTGTCACGTTTAGAGCGCAATCGGCACGCTCGTTCCGAGAAACAGCTCAATGTGCTCGCTTGGCCGAGAAAAACCAACGTGCATTTAAGGCATATGGCCGACAGCTACGAGCGCGTGCGCTAGAAAACGTGTTAACATGTCACGTGGGTCGATCTGTCACGTTTAGAGCGCAATCGGCACGCTCGAGTTCCGAGAACAGCTCAATGTGCTCCGCTTGAGCCGAGAAAAACCAACGTGCATTTAAGGATTGGGCGACAGCTACGAGCGTGTGCGCTTAGAAAACGTGTTAACATGTCACGTGGGGACGATCTGTCGCGTTGAGCGCAATCGGCACGCTCGAGTTCCGAGAAACAGCCAATGTGCTCCGCTTGAGCCGAGAAAAACCAACGTGCATTTAAGGCATATGGGCGACAGCTACGAGGGGCGCTTAGAAAACGTGTTACATGTAGTGGAGTCGATCTTCACGTTAGAGGCAATCGGCACGCTCGAGTTCCGGAAACGCTCATGTGCTCCGCTTGAGCGAGAAAACCACTGCATTTAAGGCATTGGCGACAGCTACGAGCGCGTGGCGCTTAGAAAACGTGTTAACATGTCACGTGAGTCGATCTGTCACGTTTAGAGCGCAATCGGCACGCTCGAGTTCGAGAAACAGCTCAAGTGCTCCGCTTGAGCCGAGAAAAACCAACGTGCATTAAGGCATATGGGCGACAGCTACGAGCGCGTGCGCTTAGAAAACGTGTTAACATGTCACGTGGAGTCGATCTGTCACGTTAGAGCGCAATCGCACGCTCGATCACAAAACTCAATGTGCCGCTGAGCGAGAAAAACCAACGTGCTTTAAGGGCATATGGGCGACAGCTACGGCGCGGGCTTAGAAACGTGTTAACAGTCAGTGGAGTCGATTGTCACGTTAGAGCGCAATCGCACGCTCGAGTTCCGAGAACAAGCTCAATGTGCTCCGCTTGAGCCGAGAAAAACCACGTGCATTTAAGGCATATGGGCGACAGCTACGAGCGCGTGCGCTTAGAAAACGTGTTAACATGTCACGTGGATCGATCTATCACGTTTAGAGCGCAATCGGCACGCTCGAGGTTCGAGAAACAGCTCAATGTGCTCCGCTTGAGCCGAGAAAACCAACGTGCATTTAAGGCATATGGGCGACAGCTACGAGCGCGTGCGCTTAGAAAACGTGTTAACATGTCACGTGGGGTCGATCTGTCACGTTTAGAGCGCAATCGGCACGCTCGAGTTCGAGAAACAGCTCAATGTGCTCCGCTTGAGCCGAGAAAAACCAACGTGCATTTAAGGCATATGGGCGACAGCTACGGCGTGCGCGTAGAAAACGTTTTAACATGTCACGTGGAGTCGATCTGTCACGTTTAGAGCGCATCGGCACGCTCGAGTTCCGAGAAACGCTCAATGTGCTCCGCTTGAGCCGAGAAAAACCAACGTGCATTTAAGGCATAGGGGCGACAGCTACGAGCGCGGCGCGTAGAAAACGTGTTAACATGTCACGTGGAGTCGATCTGTCACGTTTAGAGCGCAATCGGCACGCTCGAGTTCCGAGAACAGCTCAATGTGCTCCGCTTGAGCCGAGAAAACCAACGTGCATTTAAGGCATATGGGCGACAGCTACGAGCGCGTGCGCTTAGAAAACGTGTTAACATGTCACGTGGAGTCGATCTGTCACGTTTAGAACGCAATCGGCACGCTCGAGTTCCGAGAAACAGCTCAATGTGCTCCGCTTGAGCCGAGAAAAACCAACGTGCATTTAAGGCATATGGGCGACAGCTACGAGCGCGGCGCGTAGAAACGTGTTAACATGTCACGTGGAGTCGATCTGTCACGTTTAGAGCGCAATCGGCACGCTCGAGTTCCGAGAAACGCTCAATGTGCTCCGCTTGAGCCGAGAAAAAACCAACGTGCATTTAAGGCATATGGGCGACAGCTACGAGCGCGTGGCGCGTAGAAAACGTGTTAACATGTCACGTGAGTCGATCTGTCACGTTTAGAGAGCGCAATCGGCACGCTCGAGTTCCGAGAAACGCTCAAAAAAGTACAGTCACGTGGGCGATCTGTCACGTAGAGCGCATCGGCACGCTCGAGTTCCGAAACAGCTCAATGTGCTCCGCGAGCCAGAAAACACGTGCATTTAAGGCATAGGCGACAGCACGAGCGCGTGCCTTAGAAAACGTTTAACAGTCACGTGGAGTCGATCTGTCACTTTAGAGCGCAATCGGCACGTCGAGTCCGAGAAACAGCTCAATGTGCTCCGCTTGAGCCGAGAAACCACGGCATTAAGGATATGGGCGACACTACAGCGCGTGGCTAGAACGTGTTAACATGTCACGTGGATCGATCTGTCACGTTGAGCGCAATCGCACGCCGGTTCGAAAACAGCTCATGTGCTCCTTGAGGGAAAACCAACGTGCATTTAAGGCATAGGGACAGCTACAGCGCGTGCGCTAGAAAACGTGTAATCACGTGGGGTCGATCTGTCACGTTTAGAGCGCAATCGCACGCTCGAGTCGAGAAACAGTCAATGTGCTCCGCTTGAGCCGAGAAACCAACGTGCATTAAGCATATGCACAGCTACGAGCCGTGCGCTAGAAAACTGTACATGTAGTGGAGTCGATCTGTCAGTAGGAATCGGACCTCGGTCCGAGAAACAGCTCAATGTGCTCGCTGACGAGAAACCACGTTTTAAGGCTATGGGCGACAGCTACGAGCGTGAGCGCTTAAAAACGTATTACATGTCACGTGATTCTGTCACGTTTAGAGCGCATCGCAGCTCGAGTTCCGAGAAACTGCCATGTGCTCCGCTTGAGCCGAGAAAAACAAGTGCATTTAAGGCATATGGGCAGCCGAGCGCGTGGCGTAGAAAACGTGTTAACATGTACGTGAGTCGATCGTCAGGTTTAGAACGCAATCGCACGATCGAGTTCCGAGAAACTAGTCAATGTGCTTCCGCTTGAGCCGAGAAAACCAACGTGCATTAAGGCATATGGGCACAGCTACGAGCGTGAGCGCTTAGAAAACGTATTACATGTTCACGTGGAGTCGATCTGTCACGTTTAGAGCGCAATCGGCACGCTGAGTTGAGAAACAGCTCAATGTGCTCCGCTTGAGCGAGAAACAACAAACGTGCATTTAAGGCATATGGGCGACAGTTACGAGCGCGCGCGCTAGAAATCGTGTAAAACATGTCACGCGGAGTCGATCTGTCACGTTTTAGAGAGCAATCGGCACGCTCGAGTTCCGAGTAAACAGCTCAATGTGTCCGCTGAGCCGAGAAAAACAACGGATTTAAGGCATATCGGCACAGCTAGCCGAGCATCACGTGCGCGCTAGAGAAAACACGTGCTTAGCAGTCACGTGCGAGTCGGTCTGACGTTTAGAGCGCAATCGCACGCTCGAGTTCCGAGAAACAGCTCAATGTGCTCCGCTTGAGCCGAGAAAACCAACGTGCATTTAAGGCTATGGCGACAATACAGCGTGAGCGCGTAGGAAAAGTGTGTACAGTCACGTGGAGTCGACTGTCATGTTTAGAACGCAATCGGCACGCTCGAGTTTCCGAGAAACAGCTCAATGTGCTCGCTTGAGCTCGGAGAAAACCAACGTGCCTTTAAGGCATAGGGCGACAGCTACGAGCGGGCGCCGTAGACAATCGTGTTAACATGTCACGTGGAGTGATCTGTCACGTTAGAGCCAATCGGCACGTTCGAGTCCGAGAAACAGTCCATGTGCTCCGCTTGAGTCCGCTTGAAAAACCAACGTGCATTTAAGGCATATGGGCGACAGCTACGAGCGCGTGCGCTTAGAAAACGTGTTAACATGTCACGTGGAGTCGATCTGTCACGTTTAGAACGCAATCGGCACGCTCGAGTTCCGAGAAACAGCTCAATGTGCTCCGCTTGAGCCGAGAAAAACAAACGTGCATTTAAGGCATATGGGCGACAGCTACGAGTGTGAGCGCGTAGAAAACGTGTTAACATGTCACGTGGAGTCGATCTGTCACGTTTAGAGCGCAATCGGCACGCTCGAGTTCCGAGAAACTGCTCATGTGCTGCTTCCTGTTCTTGAGCCGAGAAAAACCAACGTGCATTTAAGGCATATGAGCACAGCTACGAGCGTAGTCGCGTAGAAACACGTGTTCAACATGTCACGGAGTCGATCTGTCCACGTTTAGACGCAAATCCACGCTCGAGTTCCGAGAAGACGCTCTAATGTGCTAACCGCTGAACCGAGAAAAACCAACGTGCATTTAAGGCCAGGGGCCCGAGCGAAACTTCAATTTCCGACAAAAACCACGTTTAAGATGGCGAAACAACCAGCCAAAAACTTTAACGTGGGAAAACCTCTTTTAAGCAATGGCACCTCGAATTTGGGAGAAACAAATTGGTCGCTTCCGAAAACACGTGATTAGAAGGCAAGTTTCCCTGCAAAAAAACCATTGGATATGTAAGAAAGCCCGACGAAAAGTTTTCCGCTTGCCAAAACCCGTCTTTGTTGGGACTCAGGTGCTGAAACGTTTAACTTTCACGTAGCGCTGCCTTTTTAAAAGCACGTGATTCGGCGTTAAGTGCCGCTGAGCCGAGAAACAAGGTTAAGTGCCGCTGGGGGGAAAAACGTGTTAAGTTGGGGGCCCAAATTACATACTGATTCGAGGAAATGGCCCGCTGAGCCGGGAAACCTCATTTGGCTGGCCAGCCCCTGCAAAAAAATGACAGTACGGGTTGGAAGTTTAAGCTGTCGTCGTCCGAAAAGCCATGGCCGCTAGCCAAAACAATCCTTGAACAAGGCTACGGGCGCATAAACGGCCATGGCCTCCGCGGAGTCCTGTCACTTTAGCGCAGGACCTGAGTTAGAACGGTCCCGCTTGGCCGAGAAAAAACCCTTTTAGGTTGGCGACAACGAGGCTGCGCGTAGAAAGTGTCCCTTACGGGTGGTTTTACGTTTAAAATCCCACGCTCGTTCCAAACAGCCAATCTCCGTTGACCGGGAAAAACCAGCTTTAAGGCATAGGGCGAACCAGCGTGAGCAGCGGCGTAAAACGTGGATTTTCATTTTGACCTTTCGTCATTTACAATCGGCCAGTGGGTTCGAGAAACAGCTCTTTTCCGCTTGAGCGAGAAAACAGGCTTTTGGGGGACGTACAGCCGTGAGGAAAGGTTAAGGCGTCGCTGTCAGTTAGAAGCATCGGCACGCTCGAGTTCCGAGAACGCCATGTGCTCCGCTTAGCCGAAAAAACCAACGTGCTTAAGGGAATGGCAGGGCGGCGCTTAGAAAATTTAAAACGGAAGGGTCCAGAACGCAATCGTCCTCAGCCCAAAAAAAATTTCGGATTGGAAAGCAACCCCTTGAAGGGGCCAGACAGGCTGGCTTGGGAAAGGGCCTGTCCGTAGTAAACGTTATTGTCGGCACCCGGTTCAACACAAAGGCCGTTTGCCGAAGAAAACAGGCCATTTAAGGAAGGACACCCGAGGGCTGACGTTACAGCCGGAGCTGTCCTTTGAGGGCAACGCCTGCGTCGAGCACAGCAAGGTCCGCTTTAAAAACAATAATGTCCCTTGGCATAGGGCCACGTTTTAAGGGGCGCTAAAAGGGAACGCCGGATTCGTTAAAAACCCCTTTAAGGAATGGGCTCCCGAGTGGGAAAAAGGGCCCCTTTGGGCCGAAAAACCAAAGGGAAAACCGGCGGGGCGCCGAAAAGGTAAGGGGCCCCCGAAAAACAAAAAATTTAGTGGGGCCGACGGGGGGCCAAAACGAAAAAACCCCCCTTTGGCCCCCCCGGGGCAAGGAAACGAAAAGAGGGGGGGTTTTTGGAAAAAAAACCCACTCATTTGGTTTGGGCAAGGCCCGCTGGGGGAAAAAAAAGTTTTTGGGGGACCGGCTTTAAAGTTTGGGGCCCGACCCGTTAAGTTTCCCGCCAAAAACCTCTTTCCCGGCGAAAAAAGGGCCATTAAAAAAAGAAATTCTTGAGGGGAAAAAAGTTTAAGCCAGGGGGTCCCGACCCTTTTAAAATGAAACTGGGAAAAAAGGGGGGGGGGCCCCCCAAAAACCCCCATTTGGAAGGGGGCAAGCTCGGGCCGGAAAAGTAACATGCCCCGGACGAGGGGCCTTTTAGAAAACGTATTCCAGAAAAGTCAATTTCCGTTCCCAAAAAAAAAACCCCGGTTTTTAAAAAGGGCCAAAGCTCCCGGGGGAAAAACGTGAAGCATTGGGGGGCGTTTTTAAGGGGGGGAGGGGGTTTTCCAAAAAAAGGGGATTGTCCGTTGAGCGAAACCCCCGTTTTAAGGGGGGGGAAAAGCTCCCGCTGACGGGAAAAAACTTTTTTAAGGGGGGGCCCTTTTTTTGGCCGGGCCCCGGGGGAAAACAGTAAATGGCCCCTTTAGGGAAAACAACGTGCATTTGGAAGGGGGCCGCTGAGCCGGGGAAACGTGTTAACATTGGGGAGTCGGGGACGTTTTGGGAAGGGCCCCACCCCCGGGGAAAACTTTGGGTCCGGGGAGAAAACCCGGTTTTAAAGGGGGAAACAGCTAAGCTCGCTTGGGAAGGGGCCCCTTTTTTAAGGCCACCCCCTAAAAAACCCCCTTTCCCAAAAGGGGAACCCCCTTAGGGAAGAAAACCGGTTTTTGGGGGTTAAACGTAATGTCCCTGACGGAAAAAGCCCCGGACTCGGCCCCGGAACCCCCCGGAAAACCGTTTTAAGGGGGCCAACCAAACCCCGGAAAAGAAGGGCCCGGGGGTTTTTCCCAAAACCCGGGGGGGGGAAAAAAGGACCAACGTGCATTTAAGGCATATGGGCGACAGCTACGAGCCGTGCGCGTAGAAAACGTGTTAACATGTCACGTGGAGTCGATCTGTCACGTTTAGAGCGCAATCGGCACGCTCGAGTTCCGAGAAACAGCTCAATGTGCTCCGCTTGAGCCGAGAAAAACCAACGTGCATTTAAGGCATATGGGCGACAGCTACGAGCGTGAGCGCGTAGAAAACGTGTTAACATGTCACGTGGAGTCGATCTGTCACGTTTAGAGCGCAATCGGCACGCTCGAGTTCCGAGAAACAGCTCAATGTGCTCCGCTTGAGCCGAGAAAAACCAACGTGCATTTAAGGCATATGGGCGACAGCTACGAGCGCGTGCGCGTAGAAAACGTGTTAACATGTCACGTGGAGTCGATCTGTCACGTTTAGAGCGCAATCGGCACGCTCGAGTTCCGAGAAACAGCTCAATGTGCTCCGCTTGAGCCGAGAAAAAACCAACGTGCATTTAAGGCATATGGGCGACAGCTACGAGCGTGGCGCGTAGAAACGTGTTAACATGTCACGTGGAGTCGATCTGTCACGTTAGAGCGCAATCGGCACGCTCGAGTTCCGAGAAACAGCTCAATGTGCTCCGCTTGAGCCGAGAAAAACCAACGTGCATTTAAGGCATATGGGCGACAGCTACGAGCACGTGCGCGTAGAAAACGTGTTAACATGTCACGTGGAGTCGGTCTGTCACGTTTAGAGCGCAATCGGCACGCTCGAGTTCCGAGAAACAGCTCAATGTGCTCCGCTTGAGCCGAGAAAAACCAACGTGCATTTAAGGCATATGGGCGACAGCTACGAGCGGTGCGCGTAGAAAACGTGTTAACATGTCACGTGGAGTCGATCTGTCACGTTTAGAACGCAATCGGCACGCTCGAGTTCCGAGAAACAGCTCAATGTGCTCCGCTTGAGCCGAGAAAAACCAACGTGCATTTAAGGCATATGGGCGACAGCTACGAGCGCGTGCGCGTATGAAACGTGTTAACATGTCACGTGGAGTCGATCTGTCACGTTTAGAGCGCAATCGGCACGCTCGAGTTCCGAGAAACAGCTCAATGTGCTCCGCTTGAGCCGAGAAAAACCAACGTGCATTTAAGGCATATGGGCGACAGCTACGAGCGCGTGCGCTTAGAAAACGTGTTAACATGTCACGTGGAGTCGATCTGTCACGTTTAGACGCAATCGGCACGCTCGAGTTCCGAGAAACAGCTCAATGTGCTCCGCTTGAGCCGAGAAAAACCAACGTGCATTTAAGGCATATGGGCGACAGCTACGAGCGCGTAGCGCGTAGAAAACGTGTTAACATGTCACGTGGAGTCGATCTGTCACGTTTAGAGCGCAATCGGCACGCTCGAGTTCCGAGAAACAGCTCAATGTGCTCCGCTTGAGCCGAGAAAAACCAACGTGCATTTAAGGCATATGGGCGACAGCTACGAGCGTGCGCGTATAAAACGTGTTAACATGTCACGTGGAGTCGATCTGTCACGTTTAGAGCGCAATCGGCACGCTCGAGTTCCGAGAAACAGCTCAATGTGCTCCGCTTGAGCGAGAAAAACCAACGTGCATTTAAGGCATATGGGCGACAGCTACGAGCGCGCGCGCTTTAGAAACGTGTAACAGTACGCGGAGCGATCTGTCACGTTAGAGAGCAATCGCACGCTCGATTCCGAAAAAGCTCAAGTGCTCCGCTTGACCGAGAAACAACGCATTTAAGGCATTGGGCGAAGCTCGAGCACGGGCGTAGAAAACGTGTAGCAGTCACTGGAGTCGGTCGTCACGTTTAGAGCGCAATCGGCACCTCGAGTTCCGAGAAACCTCATGTCTCCGCTTGAGCGAGAAAACAACTGCATTTAAGGCTGGCGACAGTACGACTGAGCGCGTAGAAGTGTAACATTCAGTGGAGTCGATCGGTTTAGAACGCATCGCACCTCGAGTTCGGAAACAGCTCAATGTGCGCTTGAGCGAGAAAACCACGTGCATTTAAGGTAGGCGACAGCTACGACGCGGCGCTAGAACGTGTTAGTCACGAGTGATCTTCACGTAGAGCGCAATCGGCACGTCGAGTTCCGAAAACGCTCAATGTGCTCCGCTTGAGCCGAAAACCAACGGCATTTAAGGATATGGGCGAAGCTACGAGCGCTCGCTTAGAAGGTTAACATGCAGTGGAGTCGTTGTCACGTGGGCAATCGCAGCTCGAGTTCGAGAAACAGCTCAATGCTCGCTGCCGAGAAACAACGGATTTAAGCATATGGGGACAGCTACGAGGCGTAGAAACGGTAACATGTCAGTGGAGTCGTTGTCAGTTAGAGCGCAATCGGCCGCTCGATTCGAGAACGCTCAAGCTCCGCTTGAGCGGAAACCACGTG
>JAROYE020000032.1:563941-700921 GCA_029619315.2 Dynastes maya
GAGTTCCGAGAAACAGCCAATGTGTTCCCCTTTGGGCCCAGAAAAAACCCCGTGCTTTAACTATGGCGCAGCTACGAAGCCGTGCGCGGAAAAACGTGTTAACATGTAGTGGGTCGATCTGTACTTTAGACGCAATTGCCGCTCCCAGTTTTCCAAAACAGCTCAAATTGGGCGCTTGGCCAGAAAAAAAAAAGTGCATTAAAGGAATGGGCGAAGTACGAGGTGTGCGCGTAAAACGTGTACATGTAGTGGAGTCGACTGTCACTTTTGAGCGCAATCGGACGCTCGAGTTCCCAAAACAGCTAATGTGTCCGCTTTAGCCGGAAAAACCAAGGCTTTTAAAGGGATATGGGGGACAGCTACGAGCGCTGGGCGTAGAAAAAGGTTTAAATGTCACGTGGAGTCGACTGTCACGTTTAAGGCAAATTGGGGGCTCAGTTCCGAGAAACCCTAATGTGTTCCCCTTGGGGCAGAAAAACCAAAGTGCTTTTTGGATTTGGGGGACAGCTACGAGCGGTGCGCGTAGAAAAACTGTTAACATGTCACTGGTGACTTCACGTTTTTTGAGGCAATCGGGCCCTCGGTTTGCAGAAAAAGCTCAATGTGTTTCCCCTTGAGCCGAAAAAAAACCAAGTGCATTTAGGCATATGGGCGACAGCAAAGCGCGTGCGCGTAAAAACGTGTTTAAAATGTCACGTGGAGTCGATTGTCACTTTAGGCGCAATGGCACGCTGGGGTTTTCCCAAAAAAGCTCAAATTTTCCGCTTGAGCCCAGAAAAACCACGGGATTTAAGGCAATGGGCGACAGCTCGACTGGGGCTAGAAAACGTGTTCTGTTTTGGGTCGATCTTATTTAAGCGCAATTTTCCCCCGGTTCCGAGAAACGCTCATGTGTTCCGCTTGAGCCCCGGGAAAAACCAACGTAATTTAAGGGGATATGGGCACGCTACGAGCGGTGCCGTAGAAAAAGTGTTAACAGTCAGTGGAGTCGTTTTACGTTTTTGGGCAATCGGCACGCTATTCCGAAAAAAACTCAAAAGTCTCCGCTTGAGCCCGGGAAAACCAAAGTGGGATTTAAGGCATATGGGCGACAGCTACGAGCGGGGGGCGCCTAAAAACGTGTAAAATTCATGGAGCGTTTTGTCACGTTTAAGCCAATCGGAAAGCTCGGTTTCCAAAAAAAGCCAAAGTGCTCCGCTTGAGCCGAGAAAAACCAAGGGGCATTTAAGGCATATGGGCGCGCTACGAGCTGTGCGCGTAGAAACGTGTTAAAAATTCCGTGGGGGGGACCCGTCCCTTTAAGCGCAATCGGCACGCTCGGGGGTTCCGGAAAAAAGCTCAATTTTTCCCCTTGAGCCGAAAAACCAAGTGCATTTAAGGCAATGGGCCAGCTACAGCGTGTGGGGCTAAAAAAGTGTTTCATGTACTGGAGCATCTGTCCTTTAGAGCGCAAAACGGGACGCTCGAGTTCCGAGAAACAGGGTCAATGGGTCCGCTTTTAGCCGGAAAAAAAAAACCTGTTTTGGGGATATGGGCAACAGCTACGAGCGTGTGCGCGTAGAAAACTTGTTCACATGTCACGTGGAGACGATCCTGTCACGTTTAGAGCGCAATCGGCACGCTCGGGTCCGAGAAACAGCTCAATGTGTTCCGCTGAGCCGAGAAAAAACAACGGGCCATTTGAGGAATATGGCGACAGCAACAGACGCGTGCGCGTAGAAAACGTGTATAAACATGCACGTGGAGTCGATCTGTCAAAGCACGTTTAGAGCGCAATCGGCACGCTGAGTTTCAGAGAAAACAGCAATGTGTTCCGCTGAGCCGAGAAAGACCAACGTGCATTTAGGCAATAGGGCGACAGTACGAGCGCTTGCCGTAGAAAAACTTGTTAGCATGTCACGTGGAGTCGATCGTCAACGTTTAGGATGCAAATCGAAAACGCTCGGGAGTTCCGAGAAACAGTCAATGGCTCCGCTGAGCCAGAATCAAAATGTGCATTTAAGGCAATGGCGAACAGCTACGAGTCGCGTGCGCGTACAAGGGACGTGTTAACATGTCACGTGGAGTCGATCTGCACATTTAGAGCGCAATCGCACGCTCGAGTACGAGAAACAGCTCAAGTGCTCCGCTTGAGCCGAGAAAAAACCAACGTGCATTATTAAGGCATATGGGCGCCAGTACTAGGGGGGGGGGGGGCCCGGGTGATGCGCGTAGCAACGGGTAGCATGTCACGTGGAGACGAGATCTGTCAACGTTGAGAAGTGCAATCGGCACGCTCAGAGTATCCGAGAAAACAGCTCAATGTGCTACGCTTGGGCCGAGATAAAAACCAACTGCACTTAAAGGCAGATGGGCGACAGGACGAGCGTGTGCGCGTAGAAAGCGGTCACCAGTCACGTGGTGAACGACATGTACGTTCTAGAAGCACGCAATCGGCACGCTCGAGGTTCCGAGAAAACTCAAGTGCTACCGCTTGAGCCGAGAAAAACCAATGTGCATTTAAAAAGCATATGGGCGACAGCTACGAGAGCGTGCGCGAAGAAAACGTGGTTTAACATGTCACGTGAGTCGATCTGCTCACGTTATAGAGCGCCAAATGGGACGCTCGAGAAGTCCGAGAAACAGCTCAATGTGTTCCGCTTAAGTCGCGAAAAACAACGTGCAATTTAAGGCATATGGGCGACAGCTACAGAAGCAGCGGCCCGAGAAAACGTGTAGCAGTCACGTGGAGCGATCTGTCACGTTAGGATGCCCCCAATCGAAAACGCTCGAGTTTAGAGAAACAGCTCAATGTGCTCCGCTTGAAGCCGAGAATCACAAAATGGAATTTTAAGGCATATGGGCGACAGCTACGAGCGCGTGCGCGTACAAAACGGGTAACATGTCACGTGGAGTCGATCTGTCACATTAGAGCGCACTCGGGCACGCGCGAGTTACCGAGAAAAAAAGCCAATGTGCTCCGCGGAGCCGAGAAAAAACCAACGTGCATTTAAGGCTATGGGCGACAGTACGAGCGCGTGGCATAGAAAAAACGTGTTAGAATGTCACGTAGGAGTGATCTGTCACGTTTAGGATGCAATCGAAACGCTCGAGTTCCGAGAAACAGCTCAATGTGTTCCACTTGAGCCGAGAAAAACCAACGTGAATTTAAGGCATATGGGCGACAGCTACGAGCGCGGCACGCGAAGAAAACGTGTTAACATGTCACGTGGTGTCGACCTGTCACGTATACAGCGCAATCGGCCCGCATCGAGTTACGAGAAAACAGCTCAAAGTGCTACGCTGTGCCGAGAAAAACCAATGGAATGTAAGGCATATGGGCGACAGCTACGAGCGCGTGGCGGCTAGAAACGTGTTAACATGTCACGTGGTGTCGATCTGTCAAGTTAGAGAGCGCCCCAATCGGCACGCTCGAGTTCCGAGAACAGCTCAAGTGTTCGCTTGATCCGAGAAATACCAACGTGCATTTAAGGCAATATGGCGACAGCTACGAGCGCGTGCGCGTAGACAAACGGTTAACATGTCACGTGGAGTTCAATCTGTCACGTAGAGCGCAATCGGCACGCCGAGTTCGAGAAAAACAGCTCCAAGGTGTTCCGCTGAGCCGAGAAAAACCAACGGCAATTAAGGCATATGGGCGACAGCTACGAGCGTGTGCGCGTAGAAAACGTTTAACATGTCCACGTGGAGTCGATCGTCACGTTAGGATGCAATCCCCCCCCCCCCTGAAAACGCCGAGTTCCGAGAAACAGCTCAATGTGCTCGCTTGAGCCGAGAAAAACACCGGCATTAAGGCATATGGGGGACAGCTACGAGCGGTGCCTAGAAAACGTTTAACTTCCCGTGGGGGATCGTCACGTTTTGGGCAATCGCGCCGAGTTCCGAAAAAGCTCAATGTGTCCTTGAGCCGAAAAAACAACGGATTTTAAAGGGATTTGGGGGGACGCTACGAGCGGGGTGCCAAAAAAACGTGTTACTGCACGGGCGACTGTTCCGTTTAAGGGGCAATCGGCCGCTCGATTTTCCCAGAAACACTCAAAATTTTCTCCGCTTGGGCCCAGAAAACCAACATGTGCGATTAAGGCATATGGGCGACAGCTACTGAGCGTGTGCCTGTAAGAAAACGTGTTAACTGTCCCGTGGAGAGTATCTGTCACCGTATTAGGCGCAAAATCGGGGGGCCGCTTCGAGTTCCTGAAAGAAAGTAGCTCAATGTGCTCGCTTAGAGACCGACTCAAAATCCCACAACTGCATTTAAGGCATGGGCGTACAGTCTCTACGAGCTGCATGGGTGTGCAAAAAAAAAAACATAGTAGAAACGTGTTAACGATGTCACGTGTGAGTCCGATCTGCTGTCAAGTTTAGTGCAGCACATCGGCACGCTCGAGTTACCGAGAAACAGCTTCAATAATGTGCTCCGCGCTTGAGCCGAGAAAAACCAACCGACAATGCATTCTACAAACGGCATATACAACACAAGGGCGACCAAACGCAGCTACGAGCGTGTGCCTGTAGAAAACAAACAGTGTTAACAAAATTCTCGTGGAGTCGACCACCAAAATCTGTCACAAAAACGTATTAGAAACATAAAAAAGCGCATCGGCAACGCTCCGAGTCCGAGAAATAGCTTCAATGTGCTCCGCTTGATCCGAGAAAACCAACGTGCATTTAAGGCATATGGGCCACAGCTACGAGCGTGTGCCTGTAGAAAACGTGTTAACATGTCACGTGGAGTCGATCTGTCACGTTTAGAGCGCAATCGGAACGCTCGAGTTCCGAGAAACAGCTCAATGTGCTCCGCTTGAGCCGAGAAAAACCAACGTGCATTTAAGGCATATGGGCGACAGCTACGAGCGTGTGCGCCTAGAAAACGTGTCAACATGTCACGTGGAGTCGATCTGTCACGTTTAGAGCGCAATCGGCACGCTCGAGTTCCGAGAAACAGCTCAATGTTCTCCGCTTGAGCCGAGAAAAACCAACGTGCATTTAAGGCATATGGGCGACAGCTACGAGCGTGTGCGCGTAGAAAACGTGCTATGTCACGTGGAGTCGATCTGTCACGTTTAGAGCGCAATCGGCACGCTCGAGTTCCGAGAAACAGCTCAATGTTCTCCGCTTGAGCCGAGAAAAACCAAGGTGCATTTAAGGCATATGGGCGACAGCTACGAGCGTGTGCGCGTAGAAAGCGTGTTAACATGTCACGAGGAGTAGACCTGTCACGTTTACAGCGCAATCGGCACGCTCGAGTTCCGAGAAACAGCTCAATGTTCTCCGCTTGAGCCGAGAAAAACCAAGGTGCATTTAAGGCATATGGGCGACAGCTACGAGCGTGTGCGCGTAGAAAGCGTGCTATGTCACGTGGAGTCGATCTGTCACATTTAGAGCGCAATCGGCACGCTCGAGTACCGAGAAACAGCTCAATGTGCTCCGCTTGAGCCGAGAAAAACCAACGTGCATTTAAGGCATATGGGCGACAGCTACGAGCGTGTGCGCGTAGAAAGCGTGTTAACATGTCACGAGGAGTCGATCTGTCACGTTTAGAGCGCAATCGGCACGCTCGAGTTCCGAGAAACAGCTCAATGTGCTCCGCTTGAGCCGAGAAAAACCAACGTGCATTTAAGGCATATGGCGACAGCTACGAGCGTGTGCGCGTAGAAAGCGTGTTAACATGTCACGTGGAGTCGATCTGTCCGTTTACAGCGCAATCGGCACGCTCGAGTTCCGAGAAACAGCTCAAGTGCTCCGCTTGAGCCGAGAAAAACCAACGTGCATTTAAGGCATATGGGCGACAGCTACGAGCGTGAGCGCGTAGAAATCGTGTCAACATGTCACGTGGAGTCGATCTGTCACGTTTAGAGCGCAATCGGCACGCTCGAGTTCCGAGAAACAGCTCAATGTGCTCCGCTTGAGCCGAGAAAAACCAACGTGCATTTAAGGCATATGGGCGACAGCTACGAGCGTGTGCGCGTAGAAAACGTGTTAACATGTCACGTGGAGTCGATCTGTCCGTTTAGAGCGCAATCGGCACGCTCGAGTTCCGAGAAACAGCTCAATGTGCTCCGCTTGAGCCGAGAAAAACAACGTGCATTTAAGGCATATGGGCGACAGCTACGAGCGTGTGCGCGTAGAAAACGTGTAACATGTCACGTGGAGTCGATCTGTCCGTTTAGAGCGCAATCGGCACGCTCGAGTTCCGAGAAACAGCTCAATGTGCTCCGCTTGAGCCGAGAAAAACCAACGTGCATTTAAGGCATATGGGCGACAGCTACGAGCGTGTGCCGTAGAAACGTGTTAACATGTCACGTGGAGTCGATCTGTCACGTTTAGAGCGCAATCGGCACGCTCGAGTTCCGAGAAACAGCTCAATGTGCTCCGCTTGAGCCGAGAAAAACAACGTGCATTTAAGGCATATGGGCGACAGCTACGAGCGGTGCCGTAGAAAACGTGTTACATGTCATGACATTGTCACGTTTAGCGCATCGGCAGCTCGAGTTCCGAAACGCTCAAGTGCTCCGCTTAGCCGAGAACACGTGCTTAAGATTGGGCGACGCTACGAGCTCGACGTCTCACTGAGTGACACGTTTAGCCTCGGCACGCTCGATCGAAAGCTGTGCTCCGCTTGGCCAGAAAACCAACGTGTCATTTAAGGGCCATATGGGCGACAGCTACGAGCGTGTGCGCTAAAACGTGCTTCAACATGTCACATGGAGTGACGTCACGTTTATGCAATCGGCACGCTCGAGTCGAAACAGCTCAAGTGCTCCGCTTGAGCCAGCATAAAAACGTGCATTTAAGGATTGGGCGACAGCTACGAGCGGTGCCTTAGAACGTGTTAACATGTCACTGGAGTCGATCTGTCACGTTTAGCGCAATCGGCACGCTCGAGTTCCAGAAACGCTCAATGTGCTCCCTTGAGCCGAGAAAAACACGTGCTTTAAGGCATATGGTCGACAGCTACGAGCGTTGCGCTAGAAACGTGTAACATTCACTGACATGTTGACACGTTTTAGGCACGCGCATCGTAGCTCGTCCGATAATCGCTAATTGCTCCGTTGGTTTCTCGAGCAACGTGCACATTAGTGTTCTGGCTCAGCTACGAGCTGTGCGCCTAAACGTGACAATCGACTCACGTGACATGTCTGACACGTTTCTAGCGCAACGGCACGCTCGAGCTGTCGCCAATACGCTTAATGGCTTGTTTTTCTCGCTTGAGCGGAGCAAATTACGTGCTTCTCGGAACTGCGAGCTACGATTGCGCCTAAAACGTGACAATCGATTCACTGAAGTTGACCGTTCTTTCTAGACGCAACGCTCCGTAGCTTCGCATATGCCGTGAAATGCACTATGGTTTCTCGCTCAAGCGGAGCACATTGCACGTGCTTTTCTCGGAACTCGAGTGATCCGATTGCCGCTCTAAACGTGACAGATCGACTCCACCGTGACATGTTAGACACGTTTCTACGCGCACCGCTCGTAGCTGTCGCCATATGCCTAAATGCCGTTGTTGTTTCTCGGCTCAAGCGGAGCACATTGAGCTGTTTCTCGGAACTCGAGCGTGCATCGATTGCGCTCTAAACGTGACAATCGACTCCACGTGACATGTTACACGCTTTTCTACGCGCACACGCTCGTAGCTGTCGCCATATGCGCTTAAATGCACGTTGGTTTTTCTCGCTCAAGCGGAGCACATTAGCTGTTTCTCGGAACTCGAGCGTATCCGATTGCGCTCTAAACGTGACAGATCGACTCCACGTGACATGTTGAACACGTTTTCTACGCGCACGCGCTCGTAGCTGTCGCCCATATGCTTAAATGCACGTTTGTTTTTCTCGAGCTCAAGCGGAGCACATTGAGCTGTTTCTCGGAACTCGAGCAGATCGGTTGCGCCTAAACGTGACAGCATCGACTCCACGTGACATGTTGACACGTTTTCTACGCGCACCGCTCGTAGCTGTCGCCCATATGCCTTAAATGCACGTTGGTTTTTCTCGCTCAAGCGGAGCACATTGAGCTGTTTCTCGGAACTCGAGCGTACCGATTGCGCTCTAAACGTGACAGATCGACTCCACGTGACATGTTAACACGCTTTCTACGCGCACACGCTCGTAGCTGTCGCCCATATGCCTTAAATGCACGTTGGTTTTTCTCGGCTCAAGCGGAGCACATTGAGCTGTTTCTCGGAACTCGAGCGTACCGATTGCGCTCTAAACGTGACAGATCGACTCCACCTGACATGTTAACACGCTTTCTACGCGCACACGCTCGTAGCTGTCGCCCATATGCCTTAAATGCACGTTGGTTTTTCTCGGCTCAAGCGGAGCACATTGAGCTGTTTCTCGGAACTCGAGCGTGCCGATTGCGCTCTAAACGTGACAGATCGACTCCACGTGACATGTTAACACGTTTTATACGCGCACACGCTCGTAGCTGTCGCCCATATGCCTTAAATGCCCGTTGGTTTTTCTCGGCTCAAGCGGAGCACATTGAGCTGTTTCTCGGAACTCGAGCGTGCCGATTGCGCTCTAAACGTGACAGATCGACTCCACGTGACATGTTAACACGCTTTCTACGCGCACACGCTCGTAGCTGTCGCCCATATGCCTTGAATGCACGTTGGTTTTTCTCGGCTCAAGCGGAGCACATTGAGCTGTTTCTCGGAACTCGAGCGTGCCGATTGCGCTCTAAACGTGACAGATCGACTCCACCTGACATGTTAACACGCTTTCTACGCGCACACGCTCGTAGCTGTCGCCCATATGCCTTAAATGCACGTTGGTTTTTCTCGGCTCAAGCGGAGCACATTGAGCTGTTTCTCGGAACTCGAGCGTGCCGATTGCGCTCTAAACGTGACAGATCGACTCCACTGACATGTTAACACGCTTTCTACGCGCACACGCTCGTAGCTGTCGCCCATATGCCTTAAATGCACGTTGGTTTTTCTCGGCTCAAGCGGAGCACATTGAGCTGTTTCTCGGAACTCGAGCGTGCCGATTGCGCTCTAAACGGACAGATCGACTCCACGTGACATGTTAACACGCTTTCTACGCGCACACGCTCGTAGCTGTCGCCCATATGCCTTAAATGCACGTTGGTTTTTCTCGGCTCAAGCGGAGCACATTGAGCTGTTTCTCGGAACTCGAGCGTGCCGATTGCGCTCTAAACGTGACAGATCGACTCCACGTGACATGTTAACACGCTTTTCTACGCGCACACGCTCGTAGCTGTCGCCCATATGCCTTAAATGCACGTTGGTTTTTCTCGGCTCAAGCGGAGCACATTGAGCTGTTTCTCGGAACTCGAGCGTGCCGATTGCGCTGTAAACGTGACAGATCGACTCCACGGACTGTTAACACGTTTCTAGCGCCACACGCTCGTAGCTGTCGCCCATATGCCTTAAATGCACGTTGGTTTTTCTCGGCTCAAGCGGAGCACTTTGAGCTGTTTCTCGGAACTCGAGCGTGCCGATTGCGCTCTAAACGTGACAGATCGACTCCACGTGACATGTTAACACGTTTTCTACGCGCACACGCTCGTAGCTGTCGCCCATATGCCTTAAATGCACGTTTGTTTTTCTCGGCTCAAGCGGAGCACATTGAGCTGTTTCTCGGAACTCGAGCGTGCCGATTGCGCTCTAAACGTGACAGATCGACTCCACGTGACATGTTAACACGCTTTCTACGCGCACACGCTCGTAGCTGTCGCCCATATGCCTTAAATGCACGTTGGTTTTTCTCGGCTCAAGCGGAGCACATTGAGCTGTTTCTCGGAACTCGAGCGTGCCGATTGCGCTCTAAACGTGACAGATCGACTCCACGTGACATGTTAACACGCTTTCTACGCGCACACGCTCGTAGCTGTCGCCCATATGCCTTAAATGCACGTTGGTTTTTCTCGGCTCAAGCGGAGCACATTGAGCTGTTTCTCGGAACTCGAGCGTGCCGATTGCGCTTTAAACGTGACAGATCGACTCCACGTGACATGTTAACACGCTTTCTACGCGCACACGCTCGTAGCTGTCGCCCATATGCCTTAAATGCACGTTGGTTTTTCTCGGCTCAAGCGGAGCACATTGAGCTGTTTCTCGGAACTCGAGCGTGCCGATTGCGCTCTAAACGTGACAGATCGACTCCACGTGACATGTTAACACGCTTTCTACGCGCACACGCTCGTAGCTGTCGCCCATATGCCTTAAATGCACGTTGGTTTTTCTCGGCTCAAGCGGAGCACATTGAGCTGTTTCTCGGAACTCGAGCGTGCCGATTGCGCTCTAAACGTGACAGATCGACTCCACGTGACATGTTAACACGCTTTCTACGCGCACACGCTCGTAGCTGTCGCCCATATGCCTTAAATGCACGTTGGTTTTTCTCGGCTCAAGCGGAGCACATTGAGCTGTTTCTCGGAACTCGAGCGTGCCGATTGCGCACACGCTCGTAGCTGTCGCCCATATGCCTTAAATGCACGTTGGTTTTTCTCGGCTCAAGCGGAGCACATTGAGCTGTTTCTCGGAACTCGAGCGTGCCGATTGCGCTCTAAACGTGACAGATCGACTCCACGTGACATGTTAACACGCTTTCTACGCGCACACGCTCGTAGCTGTCGCCCATATGCCTTAAATGCACGTTGGTTTTTCTCGGCTCAAGCGGAGCACATTGAGCTGTTTTCTCGGAACTCGAGCGTGCCGATTGCGCTCTAAACGTGACAGATCGACTCCACGTGACATGTTAACACGCTTTCTACGCGCACACGCTCGTAGCTGTCGCCCATTGCCTTAAATGCACGTTGGTTTTTTCTCGGCTCAAGCGGAGCACATTGAGCTGTTTCTCGGAACTCGAGCGTGCCGATTGCGCTCTAAACGTGACAGATCGACTCCACGTGACATGTTAACACGCTTTCTACGCGCACACGCTCGTAGCTGTCGCCCATATGCCTTAAATGCACGTTGGTTTTTCTCGGCTCAAGCGGAGCACATTGAGCTGTTTCTCGGAACTCGAGCGTGCCGATTGCGCTCTAAACGTGACAGATCGACTCCACGTGACATGTTAACACGCTTTCTACGCGCACACGCTCGTAGCTGTCGCCCATATGCCTTAAATGCACGTTGGTTTTTCTCGGCTCAAGCGAGCACATTGAGCTGTTTCTCGGAACTCGAGCGTGCCGATTGCGCTCTAAACGTGACAGATCGACTCCACGTGACATGTTAACACGCTTTCTACGCGCACACGCTCGTAGCTGTCGCCCATATGCCTTAAATGCACGTTGGTTTTTCTCGGCTCAAGCGGAGCACATTGAGCTGTTTCTCGGAACTCGAGCGTGCCGATTGCGCACTAAACGTGACAGATCGACTCCACGTGACATGTTAACACGTTTTCTACAGGCACACGCTCGTAGCTGTCGCCCATATGCCTTAAATGCACGTTGGTTTTTCTCGGCTCAAGCGGAGCACATTGAGCTGTTTCTCGGAACTCGAGCGTGCCGATTGCGCTCTAAACGTGACAGATCGACTCCACCTGACATGCTAACACGTTTTCTACGCGCACACGCTCGTAGCTGTCGCCCCCTGCCTTAAATGCACGTTGGTTTTTCTCGGCTCAAGCGTAGCACATTGAGCTGTTTCTCGGAACTCGAGCGTGCCGATTGCGCTCTAAACGTGACAGATCGACTCCACGTGACATGCTAACACGCTTTCTACGCGCACACGCTCGTAGCTGTCGCCCATCTGCCTTAAATGCACGTTGGTTTTTCTCGGCTCAAGCGTAGCACATTGAGCTGTTTCTCGGAACTCGAGCGTGCCGATTGCGCTCTAAACGTGACAGATCGACTCCACGTGACATGCTAACACGCTTTCTACGCGCACACGCTCGTAGCTGTCGCCCATCTGCCTTAAATGCACGTTGGTTTTTCTCGGCTCAAGCGTAGCACATTGAGCTGTTTCTCGGAACTCGAGCGTGCCGATTGCGCTCTAAACGTGACAGATCGACTCCACGTGACATGCTAACGCTTTTCTACGCGCACACGCTCGTAGCTGTCGCCCGTCTGCCTTAAATGCACGTTGGTTTTTCTCGGCTCAAGCGTAGCACATTGAGCTGTTTCTCGGAACTCGAGCGTGCCGATTGCGCTCTAAACGTGACAGATCGACTCCACGTGACATGCTAACACGCTTTCTACGCGCACACGCTCGTAGCTGTCGCCCATATGCCTTAAATGCACGTTGGTTTTTTCTCGGCTCAAGCGTAGCACATTGAGCTGTTTCTCGGAACTCGAGCGTGCCGATTGCGCTCTAAACGTGACAGATCGACTCCACGTGACATGTTAACACGTTTCTACGCGCACACGCTCGTAGCTGTCGCCCATATGCCTTAAATGCACGTTGGTTTTTCTCGGCTCAAGCGGAGCACATTGAGCTGTTTCTCGGAACTCGAGCGTGCCGATTGCGCCTAAACGTGACAGATCGACTCCACGTGACATGTTAACACGTTTCTACAGGCACACGCTCGTAGCTGTCGCCCATATGCCTTAAATGCACGTTGGTTTTTCTCGGCTCAAGCGTAGCACATTGAGCTGTTTCTCGGAACTCGAGCGTGCCGATTGCGCTCTAAACGTGACAGATCGACTCCACGTGACATGCTAACACGCTTTCTACGCGCACACGCTCGTAGCTGTCGCCCATTGCCTTAAATGCACGTTGGTTTTTCTCGGCTCAAGCGTAGCACATTGAGCTGTTTCTCGGAACTCGAGCGTGCCGATTGCGCTCTAAACGTGACAGATCGACTCCACGTGACATGTTAACACGTTTTCTACGCGCACACGCTCGTAGCTGTCGCCCATCTGCCTTAAATGCACGTTGGTTTTTCTCGGCTCAAGCGTAGCACATTGAGCTGTTTCTCGGAACTCGAGCGTGCCGATTGCGCTCTAAACGTGACAGATCGACTCCACGTGACATGTTAACACGTTTTCTACGCGCACACGCTCGTAGCTGTCGCCCATATGCTTAAATGCACGTTGGTTTTTCTCGGCTCAAGCGGAGCACATTGAGCTGTTTCTCGGAACTCGAGCGTGCCGATTGCGCTCTAAACGTGACAGACGACTCACAGTGACATGTTAACACGCTTTCTACGCACACGCTCGTAGCTGTCGCCCATATGCCTTAAAAGCACGTTGGTTTTTCTCGGCTCAAGCGTAGCACATTGAGCTGTTTTCGGAACTCGAGCGTGCCGATTGCGCTCTAAACGTGACAGATCGACTCCAAGTGACATGTTAACACGTTTTATACGCGCACACGCTCGTAGCTGTCGCCATATGCCTTAAATGCCCGTTGGTTTTTCTCGGCTCAAGCGGAGCACATTGAGCTGTTCTCGGAACTCGAGCGTGCCGATTGCGCACTAAACGTGACAGATCGACTCAGTGACATGTTAACACGTTTTCTACGGCACACGTCTCGTAGCTGTCGCCCATATGCTTAAATGCACGTTGGTTTTCTCGGCTCAAGCGGAGCACATTGAGCTGTTTCTCGGAACTGAGCAGTGCCATTGCTAAACGTGACAGATCGACTCCACTGACATGTTAACACTTTTCTAGCAGACACGCTTGTAGCTGTCGCCATATGCTTAAATGCACGTTGGTATTTTCTCGGCTAAGCGGAGCACATGAGACATGAGACGTTTACTCGTAGAACTCGAGCGTTGCCGAATTGCGCTCTAACTGATCAGAACGAACTCCACGACATTTAACACGTTTCTTACGCCACACGCTCGTAGCTGTGCCCATATGCCCTAAAATCACGTTGGTTTTTCTGTCAGCGAGCACATTGACTGTTTAATCGGAACTCAGCGTGCCGATCGTCTCTAAAGTGACAGATCGACTCACGTGAACATGTTACACGTTTTCTACGCGACACGCTCGTAGCTGTTGCCATATGCGTAAGATCACGTTTGTGATTTCTCGCTCAAGCGGAGCACATTGAGCTGTTTTCGACGCATAAGCGAATGTCTAAAAGCGACAGTCAGACTTGCAATAACATGCGACAGTTTTTCGCGCAGGTACGTACTGTCGTTCTATATGCGTTAGATGAGTTGGACATTGTCAAGACAATACAACGTGAAACATTGTTTCAGCTGTTTTATGTATAAACATTTAGAGAAATTTAGAAAACGCATAAATATCTGATTGTCCGATACATTGCTCTTCAATAAAACTAAAAATAAAAAAGTTTTAAGTACGTATGTGTTTATATAATTGTGATTTTAAAATGTAAGTGGGAACAATGTAAGAACAATAAACGTTTGTAAAATGTTTCGTTATGATTATTCTTGTTTTATAACATTTAGCGAGAAGTCAATCGGTATCAGAACCATAAAACTGCATTTCCGATACATATAATTCCGCTCTTTAATTATAAGCAACGGCTAAAAAGTAAGCTGATACCAAATTTGCCAGCAAAAAGTGTGTTAGTTGTAGATAACGCACCTTACCATAATAGAGAAGCTGATAAGTGCCCTACGTCTATTACAAAGAAGGACAATATGAAAACTTGGCTGCGAGAAAGGAATATTTGATAAAATGGGAATGTGACTAAAGTTGAAGTATATAATATTATAAAGATTTATAAACCCCGTTTCAAAACATATGAAATTGACAAAATGTTAAAGGAGCACGGGCACGATGTTCTCCGATTACCTCCATACCATCCGGACCTTAACCCAATTGAATTGGTATGGGTTTCCTTAAAGCAGTATGTATCTAAAAAGAACGTAACAGTTCAAACGACAGATGAAAAACTTTGCGACGAGTTTTTCGCTCAATTTACTTCTGCCGATTGGAAATCTAGATGCGAGCATGTAAAGGACATTGAAAGACAATACATAAGTAATGAACCTTTTTTCGAGCATGTTATGGATGAAATAATAATCAATCTTGGAGAATATTCGGAAACCGAATCAGACGATTATCCATCAGAATCTTCCGATGACGACCTCTCTGGAATAGAAGAACTACTGGATGAGTGAAGCAAAATATACAATTTATTTATTTGTAGAATAAAAGTTTCAAATTAAGAAATTTTTTAATTCAATATCCCCATCTTTCCTAGAGATTATATGTCTTACTTGCACAGTAATGCTAATTTATGTTGCAATTATCGCTAGATAATATAATATGGAGATTTAAATACTGGTAATAGGTATAAAACTACTTTCATTCTTGGAAGAATATTAAGATTCCATACTCTAACAAAAGTAAACGTATTACCGATATTTAAAGTAAATAATTTCATTGAATATACTAATTCACGTTGCTTAATTATAGATATGATAACGTACACAGATTATTCTAATTACAGTAATGTACTAAGATATGGGCGCAACAATGCAACAAAATCTACTTAAGATATTATCATTAGGTACATTTTAGCGTCTAATTATATCGTTATTTAACGACATTTCGGTACAAATATGCAATTGTCTTTTCATTACATTTTAAGAGTGTTGACATTTTATACTCTGGGTTAAATGTTAAATATATCCTAAACTTCTGATGCCGACTATACCTCGCTCTGGGTAGCTATATACATATATATACATGCTATGTCACGACGAGCTTTGGTTAAAAGTATATGGGGAAGTGAGTAAAATAGAAATTTGAAAATTACAATCACAAATTATCCTTTAAAGCTAGCTCAACCAAAGTATTTACAACTGTTGGTGTCTCTCTCTTATACCGGAAGTAGCCATCAACTTCCCTATTTTAAATAGACAATACCATTTTTATATCAGATTTGTGTTGAATTTTAAAATTATTTTATGCAACATACCCTATCCCTAGAATTCACATTTAAACAGATATTGCATCTTTTAGAAAAAGTTTGACAGATGTGATGCATTACAGACTTTCAAATAACTTACAAATGTAATTCGCCAAAATAGTTATTCGACTTGCTGGTAATCTTCATAAAACGATGTTCCCACAGCAATAGATAAATTTGCTAAATTATACGGGGTGTGCCGGTAGGGGACACTGTCAGAGTTATGTTTCAATGATTGGGACAATTCTTACACAGCAATTAAATTGAATTCCTCAATTCGACCATAACACATGGTTCCGACAAGATGGAGCAAGAGCACAGTCTCCAAGAATTTCGTCAAATGCCATAAACCAGCTGTTTCCCAATCGCCTAATTTCGCAAAACGCGATCATTTCTTGGTGGGCAAAGTGTTTCGTTTGCACATTTAAAACTGAAGTTCAATGAAAAATCAATAGAATTTCATTAAAAATGCTACTCAACGTAATGTATGATTGGCCCTGAAGATTGGAAGAATATTTACAAGGAAAATGTTATTTTTTAATAATAAAATGCTTCTAAATGTAGTTTAATATAAAAATTGTTTAATGTTTTAAATTATATATGTGCGTTATTTTTCGTCTTTTTATATTCGCCCCATTCCATGGCGCATATTGTACATAACTACATTTATTTATACTTCGTGTTATAAAGATATTATTCAAGAAATATCTAAATCTTGTATGTTTTATTTTAAAAGCTGTTATAAAATTCATTCTAATGTGTTTATCCTATTTTGCATGAAATTTCATCAAGATTGTTTTTTCTCTCAAGTAATTATTGTCTGTAGACCTAAATTTTATTTTGTTAATATACAACAATTTGTATATAAAAATAATTTAATTTTGGATTTCATAGCTACATGGCACTTGGTACAAGTTACACATCCTTACTCTAAAAGTACATAATCCGCACGCAGGTAACACTAATGGTTCGCGGCGTTGCCAAGTGTCGGATGCCACTACTAACAGAACTTATAAGTGTGCCACAATGACAATCTTTAAAGTACCTACAAATGTATATACACAAGCGCCCTCTAGAGACAGAGGCTTGAACTAACCCAATATAAACGAGAATAAAGAATGTCAAAGTGACGCCCGCCCTATTTTCTGAAAAAATGCTAATTAATGTCAGTTTACGCCAATGAACATTTTTTACACGGGATGTAGTAGATTCCCCCCCCCCCCCCAAGGCAACCGTCCTTGGGGCGAGGAAGGTAGAATTTAATTATAAGTCCAGATAACGACGAGTGCGGGGTATCATGGACAATTCTACTCATTTATCAATCTTCCTATTCAATTATTTCTTCCAAATTAATGTAAAAATCGTCTGGAATGAGCAATAACGTAAATTTCAAAGCACAACAGATAATATTTCGTCAATTAAATCCTTATCTGAACGGTTTCCATGCATTAGTAGTGGATTTTTTCTTTTAAAGCTTGTTGGTGACAATTCGTATCACAGAATCATCAACAAATAACCTCCTGGTTAAGTCACTGCATTCGTTCTCGTATACTAATATCATTTGATCATCGAAAAGTTAGTTTCTATTTGGGTAAATTATCAAAATTGGCTGTGAAAGAAAACAATCGCCGGTCTTTCGCGATTTAAAATAAATGAAAGAGAAACGACGCCCTCAATTATCATCAATCTTTATTCGGCCTTGGTTGAATCAAAGTTTGTCGTGAATCCAATCCAAAGATAAGTGTTCGTGGTGTATTTAAAGTCATTATTAGAAAAGCAAATTGGGTTAAATATCCAGAACGGGCAGTTCCTGTGGTGTGTATTTAAACAGAGTGTTTATTTACATTGGCGTCGTTCGAAAGTTTAAAGGGTAGTTGATTTTAAAATCTTAAACATTCGTTAATTTGATTTCACTAAGTTACAAATTCATTCAAAATTGCCACAAGGGTATCTAGAGAAACCCCCGAACCTACGAAAATCATTCAATAGAGTTAAATTTGAAAATTTAACAAAATTTAGAGTAAAAACCCTGAGAAAGATATTTCAATATATATATATATATATATATATATATATATATATATATATATATATATATATATATATATATATATATTGCTGAAAAATACACTTTTCTGCAGGGTACAAATTATCAATGCTTGGTAGCAATGCATTATTTAAAAGTTCTTGATATTTTTGAGCATTGACCGTTCCATCAATAAATTTTAAAATTCCTAAATCTTTCGAAGACATGCAACCCCATATTGTAACACCTTTGGGATATTTTACTATTCTCTTGATACAATCTTTGTGAAAGGCTTCAGTTCTACTTCTTATTACTCGTTTTCTAAAATCACTAACACATACATCAAATTTGGACTCATCATTAAAAATTACTTTTTCCCAGTTTTCAACGGTCCAATCACGTTTTGATTTTGCCCAAACTAACCGCTGTTTCTTTTGTTTTTCGGTATGCAAAGGCTTTTCTTTTGCCTAAAATTTATAGTTTAAATAACTTTTATGAATATATTTTCGGCAACATTCTCTCGATACGTGTAGGTTTTCTTCTGCATTCCATTGTGCCGTAATTTCACGGAGACTATTTCGTTTGCCTTTTTTGGATATTTTAACCAATTGCCTTTGATTTCTTAGTGTAACGACTCTTGGACGTCCCGGACTTTTTCCCTTAACGTGCCATAGTGTTTAATGATGTCTTGAATTGCAGTTTGTAGCATATTAAAATCTCCTGCAATTTGGGGCATTGACTTTCCTTGGTGAAATTAAAATAAAATAATTTTTCGGGTTTGGTTATTTGTCCCAATGCTTCTAACCATTCTCTCAGCTTTATTTTTAATATAAATGAAATTAAACTGCAAATCTTGCAAAGACTGACAATCTTTTGACGTTTGTTTTGCGAAAATTTTAATTTGCTTACTTCATGGCACATTTATTGTATGTAATATAAAGAAAATCAGGTGATGGCCGAACATATAGTTTTCAAGAATAATATGTACTATACAGTTCTTAAAAATAATTTTCTTGTTTACTACTAAATGTTTTATAGTTTGCGCAAAGAGATTTGTTAAAAAAAGGTCAATTGTTGCAATCAATTCACCAAATTCCTCTTGAAATTAGTTTATGTTCAAATAAAAAATTAAAATTTCAAATATTAGAGTTGGCCGAATATTTAGTTGTTAGGGCTCGTACTTGTCCACACTGGATAACCCCAACAACCACGCGAGATAAACGGCAAAATTGCCGGGAAACCCTATAAGATAACGCCACATTATTATTGGTTGCAACGCGAACCTACATTATGTAATTACAGATTAAAAATAATATATTGCAGAAATTCCAATTTAGGGTTATATTTATGTTTTAAAAAAATATTTCTGTTAAGTTTTAAGTAGATATGTAATATTGGAGTAGTGTACAACCTATTGTAATAACATTTAGTAAACGATTTGTTATATCAACAACATTATTCTTTAACTTCTTTTACAACAAAAATGTTCCTATGTCTAATAAATCAGTGTATTATTTGTACAAGATATTCTTGTCAGGATAAAGATATTTTCTTAACAACACAAATTTTACAAGACATTTTTCTCCTTGTACCTTTTCTGCAATACTTCAGAGAAACTATACTCTTCTGTGAAAACAAGTGCATATTTACACATACGCTTAACTCAATGCTAAATACACTCCATCAAATTCCATTATCTACTAAATTTATCTCGCGCAAATTAATTATTTGAATGGATCGACAGTTTCACCGAACTAATACTATTTGACTGAATAATGAACCTCGGTTACATTGAATTTGCGAGGTAGATACAGTCGCTCACGCAATAACGTAAAATTAAATTTAAGCTCTAACGGTTAGTTGCGCGCAATAGTGCGTACATCGCTAAACGATCTTGAATTATTACAGCCCAATCAACGAGACATTTTCTAAATAAGTTGTTTGCAAGCATAAAATTGACTATTTTCTTCACAAGAACATTTGAATTCGAACGCCTTTTTTGCAACCAGAAGCTTGTTGTAGCAGCTTTACTTCATTTAGTAAACACATCCAATACATTGTCATCTTACTGCATAAAAAAAATATTTAATATATTTTCATTTGCGTTCATAACTAATCAACATAACTTCTGATATTCATGCACATGCTTTATGGAACTAAATGTATTACCCTTATTCTCGCTACACATTTTTGATTTCTTATTATTTTACAAAAAAAACGGCGTTGGTTTGTATATAACCTCGATGTGTAGAATGTCATGGCCACCAGTGACTCGGGTAACTTAAACATGCCTCGACATAGGACTGCCCTATTCGAGAGAAATCCTCACTATAAAGCCATACAGTATTACAACAGGCTTTCAGATGACCTCAAAGTCTGCAGAACGCTATACCAGTTTAAGAATAAATTGAAGGCATTCCTGCAGGAGTATTTCGTTGCGAGTATTTCGTCGTTTTGCTTGTACCGTATGTGTGTCTGTTTATTTATTTTGTGAATTCGTTTTATTTACTAATTTTATTTATTCATTAATTTTATCTATATATAGGTTTTATTTATACAAATATTTTTATCTGTACAATATCTTATTTGTACATTTAACTTATTTTCTTTTTCTTGTTTGTTGTTTGTTTGTTGATATTTACTTTACTGATATTTACATATTTTTCTGCGTCCAGTCACTTTCTGCATCTGTATATGGACGCAGAAAGGTTTTCAATGCTTTTCTCAGCAACGAAAGGTTTCCGGACATCTATTTTCATATTTCTGAACTTATCAACTTCAGTAGCAACAGACATACATATAGAGTTCGCTGTGTGCAGACTGGATAAGGAGTAAAATTGACTGCCCCGGACGCAGAAATAATAGTAAGATGTAAAAAGATATACAAAGATAGTTCTACTGGTTTGACACCACGTGGCGTAATGATTGGTCGGTGTATATTTTCTATTTGTATATTTTATCGCCGTTTGACCATTTTAAGAACCTTTGTACGACTGTAGATCTGGCAACGTTAAGTTTAACGATATTGCTCCTATTAGTGGTAGAACCGCCGGTCCGTGTAGATAGTATAAAGTGAAAAGGTTTTAAGTAGAGATTTGGGCTGAATTAATCTTCTGTAATTTTTCATTGGTGTAATTAATATTAAAAGTGAAACTAGTAGTAATAATGAATTTTACATAGAAAATATTAAATGAACTATAATTGAATGGTTAATGATTTGTTATTTATGTGTTGAATAGAATTATTAAATTTTAATTTAATAATTATGCAAGAAGTTTAAGATGGGTGATATTATAGTATGTGGTTTATTTAATTAAAGATAGTGTCTTAACCTCTATTACCTTGTAGACTGCTATCACTTGCAGTTACCATGTTCTACTGTGAGTATGGTAAAACTTGTAAAATAGTAGTAAAAGCACTGTAAAGTATTAATTTAAACATTCAGTCTCTATAAAACACTTTCCAGAAAGAATTGAAATATTGGACGTAAATATCTATCAAGATTCATCAATTAACAAGCAGGACATTATAGTTTTTAGAGGTTGTTTTAGCAACGGAAAACAGATTTTTATTATGCATTAGTAAAGAGGTATTAGAGGATCCGTCAGTACTTTGGTAATAATTTCAAGTTTGCTTGTGAAACAATGCCAACAGTACAAGGAAAGCAGCAGTTGTTTGCTAATATGCAGTTTGGAAGGGCCGTTTTATGTGTGTGCTGTCGAATAAAAAAAAATTTAAATACGAATATGCGTATTTTTGTAACTTTGAAATCCGAAAATTCAAAACCGAATTGAGAATTTTAAATTCGAATTTCGAATCCGAACCGAAAGCTAATAATCGTAGATGCACATACCATTTTTTATCTCCGAATATACGCCTCCAATTATGAACGTGGAGATGAAAGGTGTTGTCATAAGATTTAAGTAAACAATTTTGCTGTCTGCCAAATTTCTGAAATTCTGAAAAATTCGAAATTCGAAAATTCAAATTTTATCATTAGCCCTAATTTTGACGAGTTCCCAGTTTCATCAGAGTTCTAACTCTGGCCCTATGGCGGGAAAAAAATAGAAAGTGGAATAAAATCTTTAATAAATATCTTTTACCAAATATTTCTAAAACGAGTCATTTAGCGGTAGGTAGCATTAATAGCAGACCTAACAGGACTAAGTGCTGGCTCCACGAAGAAGGCTCATTATTGTGAGTATAACGAGAAGGACGGCTACGACCCACCAGAAAAAGAAGATGTGATTCCATGGGACGAGTCAGAGTGCATGATATTTATAACAAGGCCTTGAGGATAACAACACCAGTCATTGGAAAACTTCTAAAGAGGCTGATAGCACGGTTCGCGAAACGATAAGTGCAGTAGAATCTGCATAATTGGTCAGCTGGCTTTGAAAAAATTGACTGGACCATTGGCCCTTATTTGGTAAATGTTTTCAAACACAACAATATTGCGTTATTTTTCGTTGCTCGCTAGAACAGAACAGGGAAGCTGCTTAATCGAACAGTAATTACGAGGTTTTTCCGGCGGGAGCCCTATAAACAAAGGTTTTCCCGTAATAAAGAAACATATGCAGTTAGAGTATGTACAGAGTATGTGCAGGTAGAATATGTGGTTAATACAAAACACCATGTAAACGTTTCGCTATTTACGAAAAAAACAATCCCAAAGAAGAAACCCAATCGAAAATGAATTGTGGGAGTACCTAAGAACATATAGGAACACGGCAAAATTCGGTAATCACGACGTCAACAGTCGTAAAAATCTATACAACTATTTTGCTATAATATTCAACAATACAGAAGAAATATCTTTCTTAAATGTTGATGGGATATTATGGATAAATATCTATTTCATGAAAATATTTTCAACTTTGAAAAATCAATTTCTACGTTTGAAAATGTTTATTACAAGTTACGAAATTTTTAGCGATTTGCGGTTGGTGAACGGCACGTGGCGGCGATAAAGAAGCATTTTTTCTGCAAATTTTGACAGATCCAAACTTCAATTTAAGCATCAATATCTCCCTTTTCAATAAAAAAACGGCTGAATTGAAAAGGTGGGCTTCGGTCTATTTACTAATGATAGCCCAGCAATAAATATTTTGAATATTTGGATTTCCTATAAATCGGTGACGAAAACACAAAGGAATTGGTGGAATAAGTAGAGATTTTCTGAACCACATTCCTTTTTGGCAAAATTTATGACGAAGACAAAGTTCAAAAGAAGAGAAACATTTTTTAAGTTTTGAAAAGGGAGTTCGGAATGCACCATTTTGCAATTGTTTTTGAATATTTCGGTTTTGTGACTAATAATTCTCTTTAAAATTAAAAATTTAATTAGCCCGTATAATTTTCTATATAATAATATAGTAACTCTATTCAGAAATTACAAAAATACTAGCTGAAAAGCCCAAACCTCAAGGGTTTGGGCGAGAAACAATGTTCGAGTACACACATAGGGATGCCAGCTACGGTTTGCCCACTCCAGCAAATTTTCTAGATCTATAATCATAGTGATACCAGCAACACGTTTGGGTTGTAACTAGTTTATTGCGTGAAGAAAACAAAGCCTACCTCATTGATTCGATTACCTTTTATTGGAAACGGGATCGATTTTGAAATAATTCGGAAACGAGTGAATTTAAGTATAGGAACTAAAATGTGTTTTGTCTTTATTTTTGGTTTAGAATATGAAGAAATTATCAAAAATAGATAACGCATCGTGATTCCACATAGCACATATGCAACTGCTGATTTTGCAGCACGTTAAAATTTAAATTCAGAACTTTTTTGTAATATAAATACTTTATTGCGTTTTTTGCAGAAAAATTATAAACTGGTTAATGGATTAAAATAAATTAAGTGATAAACTGTTCACTGTTGTACTATCAGATTCACTGCAATCATTGTTACAGCAGCGTTTAATTTACACCATTTTAACTGATCCTACTGTTATTTTCTTATATTTAATCTTAGTTAATCTTCGAAATGCGAGAACATCTATGTGCTTAAATGCTATATAATAAATATAACGGTTTTATTTTTAGTTTTTATAAGTAAATCTTTTATATAACATTGGTCTTTTATTTTACATTTGATAATTCCAATACATACAATTATTTAGAAAATATGTCCATAATAAACGTCCGACTCGAAGTGGACTACCGCCGTAACAACCGTTCGAGAGGATATTTATGTAGGTACGTGATCTGATAAGTTGTTTTTCTAGGGGAGTTGTAACTAGTATCTGTAATAAACAGCGGCTTCGATCAGACAGTCGTAGCGCCACGCAGTTGAGTACGCCGCAACGGTGATCGATGATAGCTTCACAAAAGTCCGAAAGCAACCGTGCTATACCTGCTATTTTCCCAGCGAGATAACAGTTGCAACCGTTATTGGATCCATAGCGGTTATAAAATAACAAATAGTTAAATAACGACCCATCCCTAGTTAACACGCCTACCCTGCAAGCAGGAGATGCGAGATTTGATTCCCTGCCATGGACATAATTTTAATTTCATTAATTAATTACGTCGGAAATTCCAAAGAAAATTATAGATTTCATAATTCACTGACGGAAGCCGAAATAAATATTAAAAATATCCATAGTTAACCAATAAGAAATAGCGCTCAGTAGATAGATTTAAGTAGGTATGCTTGTAAGTAAAAAATTTTACTTTTTTAGAAAATATGTATTTAGACATTTATTCTAATAGCACTTTAGGTTCTTACTTTTCCAACAATACTTCTTTTATTCAAATAAACAGATCTTTATTTCATTAGCGAAATTTCATTAGTGTACTTTTTTCCTTTAGAAGTGTTACGTGTAATTCGTAAAACAGGCAACATTGGCAAGATGTTACAAGGTCAGCATATTTTTCACGGATGTCACAAAAATGTTAAACAAAAGTGTATACCGAATATACATCGGATGTCAAAGATATAGGGCGATTCTTTTTTTTCTTTTTCGTGTATGGTTCAATTTTCTTTTTTCAATGACACTACCCCCTCAATTCCAAAATTTCATATTTTTACATTGTCTCTATTTGCCTCCTTTAGGGTGGATGTTGCAACGTCAACATTTTTACGGGATGTCACAAGATACGTTAGTCGAGTATATATATGGCGTTTGACGAAATTCTTGGAGACTGTGCTTTTGCTCCATCTTGTTGGATCCATGTGTTATGGTCGAATTGGGGAACTCAATCTAATTGCTGTGTAAAAATTGTCTCAATCATTGAATCATAACGTGCTAATATGTTTCCATTATTCCATCATATACACTATCAATATTGCTTAAAGAAACGCCCTATGATTTCAGATGACGACATCGCCCATCGTAGTGTCACCCTTAAATTATGCAGTGGTTTCTGATGAAGAAAATGAGCTGCATCGCTCAGCCATAGATTGTCAATAAAATTTTCGTAGTTGTCTATAAGATCCAGCAATCCACGACGGAAATTTGAACACCTTACCAAATCGTCGTCTTTTAACTCATGCACAATTTGGATTTTGTATAGCTAACAGCGTTAGTCCTCTTATAAAGTTCTTCGCAAGCTAGTATTTCAAATCCCCAGTGAAACTGCATGACAGCGTGTAGAACGTTGTGGACCCCTCACAATAGCATCCTGACCAGTTGGCTGGAGTGCTTTAACAATCTCCGGTATTGGAACGGGATTTTTTCTCTTAGGAGGCTTCTTTTTAAAATCTGAACCCGTTTCCTCGAAGTTCTGTACCCACACTTAATAGAGTGAGCTAATGGCACTGCATTATTCCGGTTAATACTGAAATTATTGCGGAAGATTCGCTGCGTAATTACAAAACTGTTATTGTTTTTGTATTACTTTTTTACGGCAAATGCAAATGTTCACCTGACCACTTGTGATAAAATATTCAATCAAAAAGTGAATGCAGCCTCCTACCATTATCCGTTAAAATAGTAAAACGACTCGACGCGACATTCGAAATCGTCCGTTTCCATGACGCACTTTGTACTTTTCTTAAATAACTCTTATTTGACATTAGTTTTTAATTTATAATCTTATTCGGTTTTCGAATTTTTCTCCTGCTTAGAACTAAAATAAATGTATAAATTACCGTTACTTTGATAAATGAGGGTAGTATGCATAATAACCGGATATTATACAAAACACCAAGCGCTTCTGATTAATGTGATAAATATTTTATATTTTAAAGAATTAATTACATTAACGTATTATTATGAATAATATCCAGCATCCTCTGGTTAAAATGATAAATGTCACACTTATACAGGTTGTAACATATCTGTGTGCAAGTTTCAACCTGTCTTAGTTGCACGTGGCATCTGATTGCTTGCTTTCATGACAGTCGATGTTGAGTGTTCATTGAGTGCGAATTTTGATATGGATACCTGTCGTTTTAACACAATGGAGGCTTGTTTTAATGAAAGTTTATTGAATGCGTTTAGGAATAAGAAGGCAAATAGTGGGATGATGAGTGAAGAAGGCTACCAGGACTTAATTGAGAAAGTGCGAGTGTCAAAATCTAAAACCAGTGGGAAAAAACCTGAGGATTATCAATGATTGAAGCGATAAGACATTATGAAGTTTGGTGATAGTGAAAAATTAATATACCCGGTGAGTGACGAGTCATCATCAGTCCATTATTATGTGCATACAGAGCAGATCTTCAACATAATTCACAAGACACACTACGCGATTTTGAAGCAGCTGCACAACAAATACAAAAACATCACTCAAGAACAGGTAAAAATGTACTTGACATTATGTGAAACCTGTGAAAAGAAATCAAAAGTGGCAAAAAAGGACTTGTAGTGCGTCCAATGATTTTTAAGGAGATGAGCTCAAGATGTCAGGTTGATTTAATTGACATGCAGAGTCAGCCTGATTATGACTACAAATTTATCCTCGTTTACCAGGATCGTGTTACGAAATTTGTACAGTTGCGGCCTTTAAAAAGTGAAAGAGCAGAGGAAATTGCACATAACGTGCTTGATATTTTCGGAATTTTGGGCGTTTCTAGCATACTGCAAAGTGATAATGGCTGTGAATTCTGCAATTATATCATTCAAGAAGTATGCGAAATGTGGAGCGAATTGAAGATAGTTTATGGAAAGCCGAGACATAGCCAGTCGCAATGCTCTGTGGAGCGCGCAAATCAGGACATTGAAAACATGCTGGCACGATTGGCTCAAAAGTATTCAACCAGTTTGCCATTTGTAAGGAGAATTTCATTTCACAAGAGGAAGTTGCAGATATAATTGTGACTCTTTGTGAGTGTGCCAGGAAATCTTCAATCACAGGTGGTCAAGGTTTTAAAAGATGTAACTGCAAGGGAAAATGTCTTTCAGGAAAATGTAGCTGCAAGAAGCATACGTTACTCTGTAATTCAAGATGCCATGACAGTTTGTCATGTTCTAACAAGTAGAAAGTTGTTTGCTTACAAATGGTAAGAATAAAACATTTTTTCATCGAATAAAACATTGTCTTTTTATTTCACAAGCACTGATAAAAATTCCATAGTTCCTAAATATTGCAATTTGTCACATCAGCCAAGAGGGTTTGGGTTGTATGTAAAATAGCCGGTTAAAATAATAAATTACATACAAAAGTGCGCATTTTTCGTCCACCCTACATTTTTATTAATTTATTTTTTTTAACTTTTGATTTATTGAGTTTGGAACACTATTTCTAAATCATTGATTAATTTAACTGATTCAGTTAGTGGCAGCGATTCTTTTTCAAGTTTTGTTACTGTCAAAGAAACAAATACAAAATTGGCATTAATAAATATCAATTCATTAGGCAAAGAAGAGTTTTTCAAAATTTCTTGACATTTTGCAATAGAATTGCAGTTGTCAGTAGAGAATTCTGAAATAATGTTCTCTAGATAATGGTTTGCATAAAATATTGCGGCATTTAACCAAGTACCTCGTCGGGTAATGACGGGTTCAGGTGGTAAAGGAGTATCCGGCAGCTTTTCTCTATGAATCTGAACTCTCAATGGTGACTTTAAGAACATTTTCTTAACGTTACTAACTAAAATATTTACTGCTGGAAATTGCTGCCGAATTTTCTTAGCCACCCTATTTAATCCATGAGCCAAACAAGTAACGTATTAAATTAGGGTACAAAAGTTTAAGCTGTTGACCCGCTTTAATCAACATGACTAAAATTTTTCCTGTGGGACCAATATCGGGAAGAAAAGAATTCCTGAAACTTTCATTAACAAATCTTAATATTGTGAGATGGTTTGTTTTCTTTAATTGTTTACAAGCAATTAGACACGATCTACCAGGCTGTTTATTATTTAGATGACCAATAAATTTGCTATATAGCGGCTACAGGAATCTGTCGTTTCATCAACGGTAAAATATGTATACCCGTTTTTAAGAATTTCCCTAATGCTATTGATCATTTCAGAATAAATATCGGTTACGTAACATTTTCTGAGCAAATTTTAATCCGGAATACTCTTTTGGCAGTACCTTTCTAAAAATTGCCGAAAACAAGGGTTTTACAGGTTTTTGAGTGGTATATTGGCAGTAACCATCGCTTTGTACAAATCTGCGTTAGATATTTGTTGCTAACTTTGTTTTGAGGTTCTGGCAAAAGACTATGTCAAAGGCACTTGGCTAAGTTTGAAACTTGAAGTTTCCGACAGTTTCTTTTATGCATTTCAGCTGCAACATGTTGGGTGACTTGAAATTTGCGTCCACATGGCACCTGTAAAGAAAAAAGATATCACCAAAAACTTACAAGAAAACCGTATATGGCTGTACAATACTAAATACTAGTGTATTATACACAAAACAAAACTTACCGTTTTCCCACATGCTTTGCAGAAAACTCTTTCATCCGTTAGAGTAAGTTCGAGAACATTTTTGATCCACGAAACAGTTGAACTTATACTCACTTTTGACATTTTTCACTACTGCACCAATTCACTTCAACGTCTGATTATTAACGCTGGCCACGAGCCGTACCGCGCATCGGCGTAGAATCAGTTCGAACCGAGAGGAACGGTAGTATTACTTCGTCTGCGGAGCAGTACGGACATTTTTGCTGCCGGTCATTTGCGAAATTGTTTATCTGTCCTAGAAAAATTATGATTTCGTCAGCAAAACGACCGCGGTCGGACAAACTTCGAAAATTTATTGCAGAAATTCCAGACTTAATATATGAAGGTGCTAAAATTAAATGTGTAATCTGTAAAATCCCGTTAATGTGTGCGAGACAATGAAAAATTTATATTTAATTTATGCGTTACGTTTATCGCATGTAATATACCGTTTAATTTACTAGACAAGGAACCATTTATCTGCTTTTGGAATAACTATTCGGAGTGCAAATTACCAAGTCGAACATCGTTACGAAGAATTGTGCCATCTGCGCGCGAACATATTGAACAAAAAATAAAATCGGAGTTGAAAGATCAAAAATTGTGGTTATGTGTCGACGAAACAGCAGATCGGAAGAAACATTCTGTTCTTAATGTAATGGCACGCAAATTGGAATCTTATCAATCGGCACCTTCAATTCTATTAGTCTCCAAACGAATACAACAGTGTACTGCCGAAGTAATTTCAAAGTTAGTGTTAAATACATTGGACAAGTTTGAACTTTCAACAAACCAACTCTTGATGTTAGTGAGTGATGGTGCTGCAAACATGCTTTCTGTAGGCCGGTCTCTTAGAAAGCATTCTACTAATTTGTTACACATTACGTGTAAAATTCATGGTCTCAATCTTGTGGCGGATAGTATCAGAAAATGTTATCCTGAGGTAGACGCTTTAATAGCGCATACCAAAGCAGTATTTGTCAAATCACCGAAACGTATTCGCGAATTTCACAGACTGTGGCCCCGTATACCAGAGCCACCAGAACCTATTCTAAGTCGTTAGGGAACATGGTTACAGGCCGCGTTTTATTATCATAAATATTTTGAGAATATTAAGAACGTGGTTTTACAATTCGATACAAGGGAAGCTGCCGCTATCCAGAAAAGCCAGTCGAAATTTCAAGATAGTCAGGTTAAAATGGATTTAAAAATCATTCACGACAATTACTTCGGGCTAGCAGATGCAATAGAAAAATTACAAAATCCTGCGGTGCCGTTAGAAGAATCTCTACAAATAGTGCAACATGTTCACACACAGCTATGCGCGATTGAAGACGCAAAAAATGTTTCTGTTCTAGAAAAATTTCAAAATGTTTTTGAGAAAAATTCTGATTTTGGCACATTAAGACACATTTGTGAAGGTGCGTCAACAGAATCGTTAAGTTATTTGAAAGATTATTTTACTTACGCAAATATTACGTCACTAGATGTAGAACGTTCGTTCTCTGCATATAAACGCATTTTTTCCTCATGCCGTACTAGTTTTACCGAAACAACTGTGGAAACATATCTAATGTTGCAGATATTTAACAGACATTATTCACTTTGTGATTTCATGGAGAACTCTTAAAATGGTAAGTGTTTGAGCACGTGTTATTTAATTTTTATTTAAAAGATGGGCGAAATTATTTGCGGCAGCAAACATCTCTATTAGCAGCATAACTCTAGTGGAACGCGAGGCCTGGTCGACTCTACGCTACTGCGCGGTACCGCTCGAGGCCAGCTTTAATAATTACAATACGAGAATAGTTATACCTTTGGCACGGACCCAACGAAAGTGTAACGTTACCCTTTCTAAGAGAAAATCTAAATACGTAATTGCGAATCATAAACTAAAACTTGAAGAAATATAAACCCTAAACCGTAATACAAATATATTATATTACATTTTTCGGAAGCAATTCATAATTGCAATTACATTTTATCTGTGCTCTTTGTTACCTGCGATTCCGAAAACACCCGAACTCCGCTTATTGACGCGCGCAAGATAGTGTTGATAATCGACAGGGGGAGACAAGATATGCGAGCTGTATATGTCATTCGCTTGGGTTACTGCGTTGAGGTTGCCCGATATATAAGCTCAGGTTGAATATAAATGATACTCGTGTGTATCCATTTGCATTGATCTATACATATTTCGGTTTTCTCTTTACATCTATCCGAAGACCGCTAATTTATTTATTATTACAGACTGTACAGTGTACTGTGAAAGTGTATAGTCCAAAATGGGTACTGTTGCATCCAAGTAGTGAAAATTATTTAAAGTAAAAACGAAGTGGATCCTTTAGAGCAATGAATAAGCAAACAGTGATTAATACATTTACAAAACCTTCTAAATTGATGTTACCAAGAAGATGTGTTAAAGAATTGTCAAATATCACTGTTACAATCAGACGTCAAGTTGAATATCAACCAAGCAAGCTTTGCACTCTACGCAGGAGTATTGAAAATGTGAGCAGTTTGGCATTACATGTTGCCGGTAAGTGTTTAGTTATTATAGTCACTTAAAATGCAATTAAAAATAAGTAGAATTTGTACACTATTTAGAAACAACATATTATTGAAATAATAATAATAAGGTAGAAATTAACAGAATGTGTTTGCTGCTAAACTGTCTGCTATTGTGTTGTAATTGAAAAGAAATTCGGCAAACAATGGACGGCACAGTAGGCAATACAGTTTTAATATACTCAAAACTCAGAATTTTGAAAAACAGAACAGTTAAATACTGCTGTAATATGATAAAAACACATCCTCGTAAGGTCGATAACCTTTTATTATTGTTCCCTTAACTCCCTACACACTTTTATTTATTCTACACCTTACTTCACTACTTACGCTTCTTGCGACATCTATTAATGGATCTTAACTACTGATACAACATCTCCCCTTTTTTCTTCTGAGAGTCTATACATAGTCTACATAACGTCTCACGACGTGCACGCCTTGACAAAGTTTCATTTTCTTAAAATAAAGCATTTTTTACTTACAATCCTTGAAATGCATACTATTTATATGCACATTGTTAATTACGCTTACCTTGTTTAAAACAGTACGATATATCCGTACCTGATGCAGTATATTATTCACCTTGCTTGTGATTTTAGATAAAAAGGCCAAAGTTATCTACAGAATAATGTTTAACAAAAGTGAACTTAATGTAGATGTAAAGTGGTAAAAAAGTGCCACTAATCTTCAACATTTTCAAAAGATATCGATTAATGTAATTTGTTTTCTTTTTATTACTATTTACTGCGTGTAGTAATTTAACTATAGTTTTTTTTTAATATACAATAAATAATAATACAAAAAAAGGATAAATAAACTTAAATATCAACTCATTAATTATTAAACTACATAAAAATAATCCCTATTAGTACATTATTAAAGAAATAGTTTAATTATACTGTAACCTATAAAAAAACTTTTTTATTAGCTTAATTATTAACTTTTTGTTCCATTATTGTAATTTTTCTTTTATTGGATGTCCTTGTAGCGCCTGATGATGTGATTTTTTAACACGAAACTGGTGTTTGTGAGATCTTGGCAATTTTGTCATATCTACTTTTAATACGGATATTTTCTTAATTTAAAACTCAATGATTTACTTGGAAAAACATTTTTTTGTGATGGATTTTCTTGATTTTCTGGATTAAATATTTATTTAATCCAAATAGAATTTTAAGAAAATTATGTCCTTATATTATACATTTTTATAGTCTTGAAATAAAAATATTTTCTTGAATGGAGACTGATTTCTACAAGAAAATTTATTTTCTTCGTGCATATTCGCAAGAAATCATTTCTCTGTGTGCATGAATATTTTGTTAACCGTGTAGTAGATTTTCCTCCACGTTCTCCTGATCCAACTATTTTACGTTATTTTATTTTTCCATACAGTTTTTAAAAATACATCACACACAATACAAGAACTTATCGAAGCATTTACATTGTTTTCAACATTCCCAGTTGATAGTATCGTAGTTGCACTTCTGCTATTAAATTAGTTTTTGTCTCGTTATTCGGTTTTCCCTGAGTTTTATTAGAAAACTGTGATTGCATGACTTTTTTAAAAGGTGCACTATCGGTTTCAACTAGGTAAGATCGCGATACTTCTAATTTTCGAATTATCTTTCTGTACTCTCTTAAGTCTATCACCCAAACGGAGTCATGAATAGAGCGGGCCAAATTGCGCCATCCAACAGAATCGGAATCAGGCGCAACGGCCGCTTATTGTAAATAGCGTATATGTGAGTCACAGCAGATATGTGATATTTCGAAATTAATACACAAGAGTAAAAAAATAAAAGCTGACGCAATAATAATGTTTAGTAATTAGAGCGGATATATATATATATATATATATATATATGTACACGCTGAGGTGTTTTTATTTTCATTATGATTTTTTATTTGATTGAAAACGGTATGCGTTGTAAATGGGATGTAATAAGGAAATAACTGAGAAACTGAACGCTTTTTTTATTCTGTTGTACTTAATAATGTAACTGTAAATAAAGATATAATAAATAAATTCTATCCTTCGGATAGGCTTGTTTAAAAAGTTGCACCATCAGATAAGTTTCCACATTTGCCTCGGTGAAGGATGTTCGCCGAGACGAAAAAATGTTATATTATATTTCGAAAACGACCGTTCCACGTCTACCGAAGTAAGACAGGCGTAATTAAAATAATCTTTAGACTTAGTCAATGAATCTGCAGATGCCCCATCGCACATTTGTCTTAATCTCGTGTAGTCCGGATTCTTTTTTAAAACACTATCGAACTTAGCTAAAACTCGTCCACTTGCTGCATCGTTTATACTGTGTAACAATGTATTAACTTCGTCCACGACTTGCACTGATTCTACCAACGACAATCCAGAATTTCTATCGCGTCTACTAACCCTTTGTAATTGTTGCTAATATTCTTTAGATGTGTTTCAACAGAAATATCGAGAAATCCCTTCTGGCTCATCCTAATAGCTCTAGCTTCGGCAGGGACGAATTGCAAAATAACGGATTTGACTTCTTGAAGATGTTCATTATAATAAAAAGCGGCTTTTAACCACGTTCCCCAACGCGTAAGAATGGGCTGTGGTGGTTCTCGAATACCAGGGCATAACCTGTGGAATGCCCTAGTCCTCTTAGGACTTTTGAGAAACACTTTTTTTGTGTTTGCTATTAATGCATCCACCTCCGGGTAACACTCTCGAATAGTTTGTGCCACAAGATGTAAAGCATGGACTTTACACGTAACATGTAAAAGTCCTTCACACTTTTCTTTAAGGGAACGGCCTACACTACACATTGTTGCTGCACCATCGCTCATGAACAACAACAGTTGACTGGTTGACACTTGAAATTTTTGTAACGTTTCGAGAACTACGGCCGTAATTGCTTTACTAGTACACTGTTTTAATCTTCTGCTGGCTAATAGAATTGCAAAATTTGGTTTAATAGGATCTAATACGCGCACTATTATATTCAAAATAGAATTTTTTTTTGCAATTTGTCGTCTCATCAAGACATAGCCACAGCTGTTTATCTTTTAATTCGGCTTTAATTCGATTTTCAATGTCCTCACGTATTCGTGGAATATCTCTCCGTAACGCTGTCCGAGATGGTAGTATCCACTCGGTATTGTATGTACCCCAGAATTTTCGAAATGCTTTTTTATCAAGTATACGAAGTGGTAGACCACATACCATAAACGTTAAAAGCAATTCTAATTGAAATTGACGTTGTTGTGACACACCATTTCTTTTATTTCTGTGGTGTGCGCTATTTATATGTCTTTCACAATCACGTTTGCTCCAGCACAGTAGTTTCTTTTTACAAACTTTACAGAAAATTGTACTCCCATTGTAGTGTAAATCCACAAATTCACTAAGAAATTTATTAACTTTCGTAGGTAATGACCGTTTATTTTTAATAGTTACGTTAGACATAATCACTAGAGCGAGCACACCGACGCTTGTTTCTAGTATGCCACGAAGTGGTGCAAACGTAACATCTGCAGACTCGTCATTTGTTGATGAATTGAGCGCGTCATCCGTAAATGAATAAGCGCGCTGTTAGTTCGTAACCGTCGATGAATGAACTTTTTTTTTGTAGTGGCCCACTGTGAACAACGCCCTATTTATCAACGAACACCCAAACTGCAGGTGTACATTTGCGCGTCTTCACGACGTAATAGACAGTGGTTTTGGTCCTCGTCCTAATAATTACATATTTAAATTACCTATGTTTACATACATATATGCGCCCGGCAGCCTGATTGCGAACCTGGCGCGTGGCGCTCTTGGCCCGCTCTACTTATAATCATCAGGAAATTGTTGTTTGAGAATTTTGTAATCATCATTACTTAAAGACTTTACTAAATTTTTGCATTATTATGTGAATTCTGCTGTTCAATCGTCAACTCTTCCATAGGATGTTTGAGATTTAAATAATCGGCAAAAAGCCGGCCTCTTTTCTCAATTGTACTTGAAACAATTTTTGAGGATCAATCCCGTTATGTGCCTTAAAGTGAGAATACTCAGGATGTGTTGTGCATACAACCTGATATGCTACACTGAACGGTATTTGATGTTGGTAAGTTTGCGTATATGGGTAACTAGGATTAGACTGACACGTATCGATTTTTTTTGTTAAACACTCGAAATCCGCATATATTACAAACGGTGCTTTATATTGTTTATTAAACGATTTAAATTTTAAAATATTTGTATTGTCGTTTGGTAATATTATTTTGACTGGATTATGCGTAGAACAGTCCTCTATGTGTGAAGTTAACCTTTCTTGAGAAGAAAAATTACATAAGCAACGATCACATATATATATTTTATTTGATACTGATGGAATTTGCGATGTACATAATCGACTCAAATCGTATATCCAACAATAATGACTACTTCTCGTTTTGGTTAAATAAAGCAGATTTACGTGATGATCCTTAACATGATCCGTATGATACAACGGTCCTATAACATCGCCTTTTTTATTGATACCGAACACATAAACGGAGATAGTGGGATTTTGCGTTAAAAAAATGTCAAGTTAAAGATTTGGTAATAGTTCTGAGGATAGTCACGAACGTTTACGGGATAATTCTTCACCATGGATGCTAACACAGCCCAAATAAAACAAAGTCTATCATTATTCATTATATTTAAAACAGTGTTTTTTCTTTTTATATTCAAGGGTAATGGTATATAAGATCTACCTCTTAAGGGATTATATTTATTTATATTGACATTCAAATGAATGACTTCTTGAAGCGCCCACCCACTTCCTACCTTTTCAAATTCCTCTAATTCTACCAATATTTTAGTACATGCGTTGTATATTTCGTTAAGACCACTAGCTCGAATTACAACATAATTTTCAGTGTTGAAAAATTTAAAATCACTAATATAATTGGAATCGCGCTCGAGTTTAATAAACTTACAGCCTAAACAGAAATTTACCTTAATTGCTTTCATATTTCGTAGGCGTTGTAATAATTTGGAATGAACGATCTTAGATGCGTCTTCTAGGAAAGTTTTGGGATCGATATGGTTTAAATTTGTGACTATCCCTGTTTGAATTCGGCTCTTAAATGCGGACATACCGTAAAGCAAAAATACTTTATTATGTTTGTTCAAAAAAGTACACACACTTTACTTACATCATCGCATCGTATGTTCTCGCTATTCGAAGTTTCGCCATCAACTCCACTGCCAACTATAAATTTGCGTAACTTCTGAGAATTTTTTAAAGAGATAGATTTCAAAATTAATAATTCAGATTCCAGTTTTCGTTGAGTCCAACATTTTGGGCGTTTCCTAAATTTTGTTCAACAACCGCGATATTCTCGATATTTAAGCTGAGGGCTTTGTTTAATTCTTTTTCTGCTCTGGATATGTCGACTAGCTGTTGAATAACTTCTATTAATTCACTCATATAACAAAAAACGTAAAAAAAATAGAAAAATGGATGAATAAATTTTCGTAGAAAACCTACCAGTATACGAAAGAAGATGAAGAAGAAGAATATTTTATATTTTTTCGAATTTAATTACAGGTGATATATTACCCTTAACGGTTATATGGGAAGCCACTTTCAATGCGTGCTCACCAAACAACTGCATATACCGTCTTGGTAACCAAACGAAATGATCCTCTAATTTACACACTACGCCTTTGCCCCATTGAGTGGGAACAAATCGCAAGTTTACGATTTTATATAATATACTAATTGTTAAATCTTTTGCTTTGATGGTAGATTTGAAATTCTCTAAGTTAATTTTTTCGTTGATCACGTTTAGATCCATTATTGTTGTTGTTGTTGCTATTATATTCTTGAATTACCAATTATGTGAATAATACTGTAAGTGGACATCTCTTGCAATCAATTTCATTCACAAATGTGAAGTGGAAGGAGAAATTTCCGGATGATTTTTCTTTGTTTAGGGGGAAATTATCTTTGCTTTCTCACACACATATTGCTTTGAGGTTCCCGGATGATTTAATACATTTTTTCTTTGTTTAGGAAATTATCTTTGCTGCTTGGTTATTGCTTTGGCGCTTCTCTAATTTCCCGTGATAAAAAAAATATATTTCTATTGATGATATGTTACTGCCATCACACAGATATTGCTTTGAGGTTCCCGGATAATTAATACATTTTTTCCTGTTTAGGAAATTATCTTTGCTTTCTAGTTATTGCTTTGGCGCTTCCCTAATTTCCCGTGATAAATAAAAATTATATTTCTATTGATGATATGTTTGGTGTCATCCGGTAACTATTTTTTGAATTATATAGTGGCCATATCATGTTTTTTTTCTATGATAGTGTATCTACCACATAAAACATTCGTTTTTCTAAGTAATTTTTTTATTTTGTGATGCTAAACATGGAGTAAGTAAAATACATTTTTTTAATTGCTCTTCCATTTCAATTTTTGCATTTTTCGACTGGTGTTCCACATAAATATACTCTGTGCCATTATCAGTCTGAAAACACTTGACTTTCTTTCATTTTTGATTCTCCACCAAGGTTACAAATTCCTTGGCTAACTCGAACACTTCATTTTTAGATTTCAGAAATCTTACTTCACTTACTACACCTGGAATAGTTATCGATGAACTCCACGAAGTATTTGGCCTTACCATTCGATTCACATATCATGGGTCCACATACATCCGAATGGATTAGTTCCAAAACTTCAGTACTTCTTTCAGATTTCTTGGGGAAGAGGGTTCTAGTCATCTTACCGTGATAGCAAACATCACACCGAATTTCGTCATTCGTTGCACTAAAATCGAGTCCACGCACAGTGAGTCTTTTATGTTTGGATGACCGAGACGGCTATGCCACAGTTTGACCATTTCTAAATTTGACCGAACGACGAACGCTGAGTTCAAAATAGGATTTTGTGCATTTTGTTCATGTCTCCTTACGTGATATAATTCACCGATGCGATCTGCGACTAATTTCACTTGACCGTTTTTTCCGAGAATGAACGCACTGTTTCGGTTAAAAAGAACTTCGCAGTCGTTATCTGTTATTTTTGGTATGGATAATAAGTTCGTTCGTAAATCTGGAATATGTAGTGTGCTTTTGAGAGTAACGTTTTTTGTTTCACCCAGGGCATTTGTGGCAAACTGAACTTGTCCCTTTGCTGTTATTTTAGTCGATGCATTGTTCGCTAAATTCAGCTTTTCGCCAGTTATTGGATAAAATTCAGTAAAGTTATTCGCACTATTACTTAGATGTGACGTAGCTCCACTGTCTAATCACCAATATGATTTGCCCTTGACCGACATGCATGTAAAGCATTTGAAATATAAAGACTTACGTTTTCAACTGTTCCAGCGCTAACACTCTTTTTGCTTCTACATAAACTTTGAGTTGTCCTTATGGCTTCCTCTCGCATGGGCAGTAGTGTCGTTGACCGGCTCACATTTAAAATTTGGTCTCTTCGGATATCGCCACTTAGGATTTATGTTTGCAAACATGGCATTTTGCACGGTAGCATGTATCTTTCCTTCGAGCGTCGCTTTCCTCAATTTTTGTTCGGAGAATGTCAGTACTTGGTAATTCATCGCGCGACTATCGCACATCGAAAATCTTCGTAGCTTTGAGGTAAGCTATATTACAGCATTATCGTCAATAAATCCTTGTTTATTTCTATCTCCACCTCTTCCAATTTATCTACGACGTCAAAAAACCTATTAACGTGCTCCCGTATATCACAGTCTTCTTCCAAGCGTTGCAATGTTAATGCCTTTAAAAGTGTTGCTTTCCTCGTGAGTCCCTTCGATTAGTATATGGACTCCAATTTTATCCAAACTTCTCGCGATAGACAAGATAATGTTGGATTTTGCCTTGCTATCATTCGTAAGCCATTCGTCCAATTTCTTTTTATCCGTATGCGTATCCCCATCTGTCGTTTTTTATTAACAAAGCTTCCATTTGCATCTTCCATGTATCATAGTTTTCCTTGTTTAAGGTATCTATTCGTATCAAACTTGCCGAATTCATGTTTGTATTCATACAGCCAAAAACTTTATAGGTTAAAGCAACCAATGCTTATGATAACCGTTATTTACGCTACGTACTAACTCGTTTCAGTGTCCTGGGCCCATAACCTGTTGGGCAAAATGAAAGACCGACACGCACCTCTTGCAAATACATTTAATATATCTGACGCGTAAAAACATGAAAACAAATATGGCAGATGTTAAACAACTAAACAAATGGAATATATGATCTTGGAATATATGATCATCCGGAGCGATTCGAACATTGTATGGTAACGCGTTTATGGAGCGGCTTTTCTAACAATTTTTCTTTTGGATTATTAAGTCCTTAAAAATTTATCTTTTGGTCTACCTGTGTTTTTGGAAACACGATTTTGAAATTACGTTTTGGACCTATCCCTGGACTACCTCGACCATTCTACCAGTTAAGTTTAGATCTTAGTATTTAGATTACCTTCCCTAGTTTGAGCATTTAAATTTGACCATTAATTACACTGTATTCAATGTTTTTGAAAGTTAATATTATTAACAATAATCATTTTCTCTGGTTGTAATTGTATTTTGTTTGACTCTACAATTCATAGTCATTTAGATTATCATTTATTACTCTTTTTAATTCTAGATTTGCATAATTTTCAGAATTTTGGTTTATATAAAAATGTAATGTGTGTAATGTCAGGATATTTTAAGCGAGTTAATTTATTTTTTTACTTATCTGATCTATTCTTTGGTCGGTTTAAACCGGAAAGCTTTTACCTACCTTAAATCAGAATTCTTACAAGGGATGTTTGCATTTTGTAAACCGTAGCACCGTGGGCCACAACGATCGATTATTGTTCTTAACTTTATTACTGTGACTTTTTGATGTTTTAACTAGGGTAGTACTCTGGTCCAAACTTTATTACTCGCATATACTTTTCTTTATTAAAATTTTTTTTTTTTTGTAATCGTACTTGATGTGTAACATTAAAGTAGTTTGCTCCTTCAACATTAAGTTTATGGTGTTTTGTCTTGATCCAAATTTCCTTTTTCCCCCTATAATTTTTAATCACTATTTCACGGGTTCCCCCGGGGTTTACCCCGACCGTGACAGGGTTATTTCAAGCAAGTGGCGCCTGCATAAAGTAAATTATCTTGGTGAGTGTATTGACCCACTCCTTCGCCGACGAACAAGCTGGCACCTTGAATGAAGGATTTACTATTTATAAAATTATTAAATTTATGGAGGAAAGTTTTATTATTTTGGATTATTTTTTTTACTTAATTCCCTTTGCAATGTCAAGGCGCTAGAACGTAGCACATGTATACCACTATACGGAGTGTCACAGGATAAGCTTACATTAACCGTATGTTGGAAACTAAACAGTTGCAACATTTGTAAATTTGCACTTATTTTGTTTGAGAGGGCGAACTTTTAGGAAATGTCCAGCACCTTCCCAACTTCCGGTTTCACCGAAAATAGCGTATACTTAATTTTCTTAAAAAAGGTTGCCCTAATTGCTATAAAACATTTCAAATCAGCAATTAATTTAATCATGATATTAATTTAATGTAAAATTGATTTATTTCTAAAAGTTACCATTTCAAAGTTAACATGATTTTTATGAGGATTTCAGCAAAAATATCGTAAACCTAGTACCTTCTTGCTTATTTGTTCGTTGTACAAAGGTGTTGATGAATTGTTAGGAGTTAGTAGCTATAAATACAGGTTATTGAAAAGTATTTCCATTTTTGTGCAAATATTTATACACATGGATGTTAGTATTTATCAATCGAATATGTTAAACTTCGAACATTAATTGTTATATATGTATGTAGGATTGTAGTTGGGCAACACACAAAACAGAAAATGGTGTGTTCGTACTGAACATGTAATGTGTAAATAATAAAGCTGTTAATCAACATTGAATCTTTTAATTAGTAACCGGCTGGCTTGTAACATGTTGTCAGATGTAAATACTATATTTCCTGAAAAAGTAAAAGCTGCGTATAGGTAAGAAGTAGTTGTACAAATCGAAAATAAAATAGCGTGGACAACTTAACCACAATCTATAAGCAAATGGCGTTGGCGGTTTAACGAGACGGTTAAACCGCCAACGCAGTTATATTTGATCAAAATATTAGTAAACATTTTGAAAAGTTTAAATAACGATTTTAGATTTATTTAATATGCAGCTGGTTTTTTCGGAAAATCAGATGAAAGAAAAGTAGCATTACTTCTAGTTATAGCGGGTGAAGAAACCATTGTTGTGTATAATACATTGAAAATAACACAAGAAGAAAAGAAAAAATACGAATCAGTAGTAAAAGCGTTTGAAGACTATTGTAAACCTCCCAGTAATGAGACATATACTAGATTTAAATTTGTCTCAAGGTCGCAGATGGAAGGTGTTGAACATTTCATTAAGGATTTCAAAATATCGGCAAAACCCTGCAAATTTTCTGAACAAGAAGAGTCTCTAATTTAGAGATAGGATAATTTTAGGAATAATGAGATCTGAGTTTACAAAAAAAATTATTACGCGAGACCGAACTGAAATTAGAAGATGCTGAAAGAAATGCAAGCAGACTGTAGCTACCAAAATTGAAGCAAAGGAAGTAAAAGGAGATGAAGTAGATACAATAAGAAATGCAACAAATAAAGGAACAGTACCAAAGAAAACTATGGAGCAAACAGCGAAATATATAGGTGAACCTTATTAGTGTTTAAAGTGTGATAGAAAGCATGTGAAAGGCAAGTGCTTTGCTTTTGGCAAAGAATGTAATAAGTGTGGTAAAAAATGACATTTTGCTGTAGGTTGTCAAAAATTTGCAAATAAAACTAGTGATGATGACGGTGATAAAGACAAAAGTAGTCATAAATAGAGAACGGAATTTATGCAATTTGCATATCCCATATTTTTTATATGACAAGCAAATGCAAAGTATATATGCGAATAACAACTTTTCGAATTGATTGACGTAGATTAATTATTGCATATTTCACATATTTTAGTATTTTTTTCATATTTCAGCGATTATTGCATATTTTTGCACACTAGAGCATATTCGTGCATTTTTTAGAAAAATTTAGAACAAAAAAAATTTTTTCTTTGAACTTTATTAGTGTTTTCCTGTAATAACAACAAAATTTTACCAACGAACATTTTATCGGACACGGTTATTACATGCGGAGTCGGCTCTTCTGTCGCTGGACCTCCCCACCGAAAAAAGGGCCTACTTTGCAAAAAAGCCGCCATCCTTCGGGTGATGGGCTGTCGAAAATTTCCCACTAGATAAAATTATCGTATAATTTTCAACAACCCCCATACCGGCAACTGTCTGATTCGTAGGAATTCAAGGTATTTACCAAAATTTTTTCTTATTCATTGTATAACCATACGGTGAAGCAGATTGTTGCAGTAGTGAAAAATTTTCAAAAGTGAGTAAAAGTTTAATTGTTTCTGGATAAAAAATGTTCCTGAACCTACTCTAACGGATGAAAGAGTTTTTGCAAAGCATGTGGGAAAACGGTAAGTTTTGTTTTTGTTATAATACACTAGTATTTGGAATTGTACAGCCATATACGATTTTCTCGTAAGTTTTGGTGATATTTTTTTTCTTTACAGGTGCCATGTGAAATGCATAAAAAAACTGTGAAACTTCAAATTTCAAAACTTAGCCAAGTGCCTTTGACACAATCTTTTTGCCGGGAACCTCAAAACAAAGTAAGGAACAATATTTAACGCAGATTTGTGCAAAGCGATGGTTACTCCCAAATATACCGCTAAAAATGCGAAAAATCCGTGTTTGCGGCAATTTTTTGAAAAGTACTGCCAAAAGATTATTTCGGATGAAAGTTTGTTCAGAAATGTTACGTAACCGATATTTATTCTGAAACGATCAATAGCTTTAGGGAATTGTTAAAAACGAGTATATATTTTTTTACCGTTGATGAAACGACAGATTCCTGTGGCCGCTATATAGCAAATTTTTTAAATTTGGGTCATCTAAATAGTAAAACAGCGTGGTAGATCGTATTTAATTGCTTGTAAACAATTAGAAAAAAACAAACCATCTCACAATATTAAAGATTTGTTAATGAAAGTTTCAGAATTCTTTTCTTCCCGATATTGTTCCCACAGGAAAAATTTTAGTCATGTTGTCCGATGCAGCTTAACTTTTGTACTTTAATTTAATACATGTTACTTGTTTGGCTCGTGGATTAAATAGGGCGCTGGGGGAAATTCGACAGCAATTTCCAGCAGTAAATACATTAGTCAGTAACGTTAAGAAAATTTTCTTAAAGTCATCATTGAGATTTTCAGATTCATAGAGAGAACCCTCCGGATACCCCTTTTTACCACCTGAACCTGCCCATTATCCGATGGAGTACTTGGTTAAATGCCGCAATATTTTATGCAAACTGTTATCCAGAGATAAAACATTATTTCAGAATTCTCTACTAACAACTGCAATTCTATTGCAAAATTTCAAAAAATTTTGGAAAAACTCTTCTTTGCCTAATGAATTGATATTTATTAAAGCCATTATGGGAAATTTTTTTTCTTTTACAATAACAGAACTTAAAAAGAATCGCTGCCACTAACTGAATCAGTTAAATTAATCAGTGATTTAGAAAATGGTGTTTTTAATATTCCGGGTAGAATAGGAGACTCAAAAAGTCAAAAGTTTAAAAGAAATAATTAATAAAAATGTAGGATACAAAGTTTAGAAAAAGTCAGTTTGATTTTAACTGGTGTATTAAAATGGATGAAACAGAAACAAGTATAGAATTAAGTCCTGGTATTATGAATGCATTAAAGTAGGCACCAATAACTTCCGTTGATGTTGAAAGAAGTTTTTTTGATATATAAATGCATTCCCACAGATAGGCAACATAATTTTTCATTAGAAAATTTTTGAAAAGCGTTTAATTGTAAATTGTTTTAATAATACAATATGTATGTTTGACTAATTTACTAAGTATTATTTTATCAAAACTCAAATACGTAAGTTTATTTCAAAATTTTAAGAATATAACTGTAGACTTACAAGGCCCTTTAATACTTTTTATTGCACCTTCTATGACGATAATAACCTGGGAATGCATATTGAATCTAGGGGCCGTATTGACTACAAATTACGGCCCTATAAGATAATATATGTTTTTTCTATATATATTTTATAAACGTTTAAATTTTCATAGTAAGCAATTCGTGTTGCAAGTAATTAAAGAATTTACATATTTAAAAGAGATTTAAATGTACAAACAGGTAGTTACGCCTATTGCAAATCATAATTCCATTTCTATCCAATTCACTTAAATTTGTCATTACGGTCCTCAGCAGTTTGTTTGCGTATCCAGGTAGTTATTACCGCAGGTGGTGCAATAACAGCGTTTTAAGCCGTTCAAAGTTTATTTTTTATAATTTGAAATAAACTATATGTGTTTATATAATTGCGATTTTAAAATGTAAGTGGGAATAATGTAAGAACAAAAAACGTTTTGTAAAATGCTTCGTTTTTGATTATTCTTGTTTTATGACATTTAACAAGAAGTTAATCGGTTATCAGAAGCATATGTGCATAAAAACGCATATTTAGCAAAAAAATTGTGCATATTTTTGAAATTTTTTTTACATATTATGCGCATATTTTGTCGGTTTCCGATGCATATAATTCCGCTCTCTAGTCAAAAATATGTAGTTAATGAAGTTTTTAAATCAAGGAGACACTTTATATTGAATCTATAAGTCTAGATGAGGTAATATGGAGTAAAAGACATAAAAATCTGGAAAGAACAAGTAATGTTAATGAGGAGTTATAGATTTTAAATTGGACACTGGAGCTCACGTAATGTTTTTCCATATAAGTGGGATCAAAAAGTTAGGTCAAGAAGATAAGTAACTAGGTCTAGCGAAAACATAAAAGCGTATAATGAGAACAAGATTAATATATTAGGTTGATCCAATACTAAATTGTACTGTAAAATGTAAAAAAGTTAGAATTAAAATTTGTAGTTGTTAATGTAAGAATAACAAATTTTAAGATTAAATGCATGTGTTAAGCTTAATTTAGTATGCAAAATTGATAATATTGAATGTAATAATGACCAGGGGGAAATGCCGTTTTATATAAATAGAGTTAAAGAAGATTATGTACCTGTTGGTAGCAGTTGTAGACGAGTGCCTGAAGTAGTCAAAGAGAAACTTAAAAGTACGTTAAATAGTTTGTTAGAAAAGGGGATCATTGAAAGGGGCTGATGGTCCATCTGAGTGGGTCCAATAAAATAGTATGTGTACAAAAACCCAATGGTAGTTTAAGAATATTGTTTACGTTTTCTTTTGAAGCACAGTGTATGTACGCACTCATCTTGCTGAGATCATACAAGTTGTCGTCTCATGGAAATTTTACATTTTATTTTTCTTTTAACCTATGTGACAAGCTCTTAAATTTCTGTCACACTGTATAGTTTGGCTTACCTTAATTGGTTAATCTTCCTTTAAACATACAAATACGTATCGGTTTAACCTATCTTTTGCAGCTCTCGTTAGGATTTTGGAGATTTTAGTTTTTACGATATTCATATATACTCCTATTGTTGGAGATTTTATTTTATTATAGTATTTCTTTTGTTATTTACGCTTTTGTTATTTATCCTTTCTGTTACTTCGGTTATAGGATACTACATTGAATTTGCTTTTAGCAGTGTTGTTAATTTTTCTGCACCTAGAAGACAGATAAATTAATCTTCTATTTTACCCGAGGGCCTGTACTTCCCTTTTTTCTTGATCTAGTAACTTATTTTCTACTTCAATTGCAAGTGTTTTTCATCTGTTTACATCGAGTAAATGGTTATGTGTCAACCAGCTGATTGAGTGACTGCCAAGTCTAAGTACATTCTGTGTCCATCGAGTATAGGACAGTATGTTCATTCACATTACGGCACGTTCTGTTGTTCCCAGTTATTTTACGGCTACCGACCCTTATTATGTTTGGTTTTCTTTATTTGTTCATTTGTATACATTCAATTTTATTCGTATATCGCTCCATTGAAAATTCTCAGTTTAGCATCTTCCGTCATCATTACTTAGTGCTTGTTCCAAGTAAGCTCAATTGCATATTTTCTGAATGGGGTTGAATTGCAATTCCCGCTGTATTTCCGGCCACTTGGTCCTTGAATTTCATCACTTGTAATATTTGGTATTAACTCACGTGAGTGGATATTTGGAAACGTACATATTTTTCGTTGCCATCATTTGGTCTCGATTATTTGGATTGGAAATATTTGAGAGGACAGAAACGGATTTCTGCTTAGCAAGATTTAAATACAACGTCTCTAACATCCATCTTTGATTTGGCACGTGGAATCAAGATTTTTATTCGTCCCCATCTTATTAATCGTTTTCCCCGTTTTAAGCTTGTAATTGTTAATAATTGGTTTTGACTTGTAATTTCTTTATTATTCCAATAAAACTTAGCATTTCTATTCTACATTTTGGGTTTAAATTTCTTTTAACCACTTCTATGATTCCCGCCTAGTCGTTCTACTCTCGTGTTCTCTTGGAAAAAAAAAGTGAATTCGGGAAATTTCCCTAAAAACCCTTAAAATAATAATTCCCCTTTGGGAGTTTACTTCTAACATAATTTATTTATTTCCATTGTAATTTTGGGGTTTTTCTTTTTTTTTTTTGGGGGTTCCTTTTCGGGGGGTACCTTTTTTGAAATTTTCTCTATTGGGCTTTTATTCCTATTTTGGGACACTTTTTATTCTTGGGCACGGTTTTGGTTACCACGTTTGAATATTTTTTTTGGGTATCCCAAAATTTTTTGGCTTAACTTTTTTTTTGACTAAAACTTTTTGGAAACGCGACATAAATTACGTTTCACGGGATTCCCTCTCCGTAACCAGCAAATTTTAGCCCTTTTAAATTTGACCTTTAAATTTACCTCTAACAAGGTTCTTTCATTTAAATTTAATGCTTTTAAAACATTTTATATACATACATAATCATTTTCTTTTGGTTTGAAATTCATCTTCTCACTTTAAAATTTATAGCCACTTAAGATCATTTATTTTTTTTTTTTTTAAATTCAGATTTGCTCATTTTCGAATTTTGATTTTATGTAAACTTAAACTGTGTAAGGTGGGATATTTTTAAAAGGGTTTAAATTTTTTTTATTAATTATCTGATTTATTGTTTTGGGCGGGATAAAAACCGGAAAACTTTACTTATCGTAGGGTTAGAATATCCTACAAGGAAAGTTTCTTTTGTAAACCTGCGCGTTGGGCCCTAGCGTCGCAATTTTCTTTACTTTATTTTTGGATTTTTAAACTTTAAATCAAAAGTACGTGATCCAAAATTTTTTACCGCATATATTTTCTTTATGAAATTTTTTTCTTTTTGTAAACTCCTTTAACTTAAAATTTGTGGGTTTTTTCAATTCAAATCCCCTTTTTCCCCTTAAAATTTTTAAAAACATTTTCTCGCGGTTCTGTTTATCCCGATTTTCTACGGGGGGTTTTTTTAAAAAGGGGGCGCCCACAAAAATTTAAAATTTTCTTTTGGTGTATTTACTCACTCCTCGCCGAAAAAGCGGCCCGGGCCCCCGAATGAAGGGCTCACTACTTATTAAATTACGGGGGGGGAATTGTTGTATCCTTTTTTTTTTGGGTTCTTTCTTTATTTTTTAATTTTTTTTTGTAATTTTCAAGCGCTAGAACGTACAAAATTTTTTTTACATAGAATAGTTTAATCCAAAAATTTGAATCAAGATTTGTTTAGATTCACTGCATACCAACGCTTTATGAACTACGCTTTAAACTAAAAAACAAATTTTTACTCTGTAATAACAAAAAGATGGTTTTTTTCAAAAAGGGTTTGATAATGAAAGAATAAGCTCACTACTTCAAAACCCCTTGGAAAATTAAATTTAAAAGATTTCCATTTAGATTTTCTGCGTCCGAGGTGTTTTTTAAAAAATAAATAAGAATATTTGGGGGTTTGGAGTACAAAATTTAAAAATAAAAATTAATAAATTCGTTTATTCCATAATGCAAAAGCTAGAATACATCATCTTTGTTAATATAAAAAAAGTAATTTAAAAAAAAACGATAAACTAATACAAAAGTACAAAAAAACCCCATACATGTATAAAATATAAAAAAAAAATTATATAACCCGGGCATTTAAAAATCTTTTATAGTATAAAATGTTACTAAGGAGGTATTTTTTTAAAAATTATTTTTTTTTGCCTGATGGCATTTTTCTTTAGTTCCCGGGGTAATGATTTTATATTTTAATGCTTCCATACAGCTTGTTTTGAACTTTATCAAAATTTTTTGGGGGGGGATAATTTATTATTAACTTTTCACTTACAATTAGTGCTGCGTTCGTGTTTATTTCAACTCTTAAAATGTATATAGTGCTGTTCCCCAAAATATTGATATGTTAATACATACATAGACGGTAAGGGAAAGAATATTTTTTCTTATTTCTATTTTGATTACATAATTTAGCAGGAGAGAGTGAACAACAGATTTTATAATAACAAGTAATAAAGAGCAAAACATATAATGTTAATTTTTAATGCATGTAAATGCAAAAAAAGTAAAAGAAGTTAAGTTTTGGCCAAATTTTTTGGGGAAAGGGGGTAACAAGGAACCAGGGAAGTGCCCCTCATCGATTTAGAAAACTGGGGGGGTTTTTGTAATGATCAGTGAAAGAACAAGGGAATTTTCATAGATCTAAATCGCCCGTTTTCGCGGCCTACAGCTAACGCTACCTTTTTCCTATTTGCTTATACCCCCAAAAACTATAAACATATCAAAAAAAAATTGGGAAAAAATTATATTTTTATAATGCTAAAGGATCGAAAACATTTTTCCTTTTTTTTTTAAATTTTTAAAAATTTTTATTTGCTAAAAAAAATACACAAAGTTACGCGGGAATTCCCCCAATATTTTAAAAAATACTATAAAAAAAACTAAATTAAAAAAAAAAACAATAAATACAATTGAGTAGGTATACCTCCTTGTACATTGTAGTAGGTATATATGTAAAAAATTTACTTATTGTTTTTGATTGAACAAATCGTAGAGATACTTATTAAGTATCTGTCTAAATATCTTTAATACTTTTTAGATCATTTATATTTATCAAAATTACTTCCAATTATTTTTTTAAAAGATTCGTTTAATTTTATCCGTTATACTTATAAAATTCCTCATTGATACTTCAATGCTGTTTTTTCAGGCAATTACGATTTCAAAGTATTTAAATTTTATCTAGATTAACTTAAGTATTGGATTTTTTTGTATCCCATAAATGCTTTTGCTACCATATATATAAAGAAAGGCAAGTTACAATTAGTACTTCAGTCTTCATTTTATTGGGACGAGTATTTTTCGCAATTAGGCGTCAAAAAAGTGTTTTGAAGTCATGAGAATCAACGTTGCTAATGTAAAAATTGCTACGACAACTTCCTTGTTGCAAATTCGCGATACCCTAAACCGTGAAGAACAAAGTTACACAAGCTAAAAGGATATCTTTGGGGTGAAGTTCAAGAAGAGGCATCTTTTGTTGGGCAGATGTAGCGCTGGAATTTAAGATTTGGGCTGGTCCAAGGAAACCCAATTGTTAAACCAAGAAGTGAATATGTAAATTAAACAGAAACTTGACCCCAAAAGGGGGAGTTCAATGAATTGAATATAAAAGCGAGCCGTTGAGTTTTGGAAAAGTGGAAAAGCGAAACGACTTCGTTAGAATCGTCCAAAATCGTTTAGAAAGTATAAAATACGAAAATTTTTCTTTTTCCCTATCTAAACATTTAATACGTAAGGGAAATTTCTAAAATATACATAAAGAATTTGTACTTTGTACATCAATATAATAATAATTTGTATCTTTGCGTCCATTTTTTCCCGGGTAAAATCAAGTAGGAAACTCAAAAAAGGGAACAAGTTTTTGACCGGGGGGGCACAACGGGACAAAAAGTACTACCTACAAAATTTTCTGATAAGTTTTTTTAAAGGAAAAGCGCAAAAAAGCGGAAATTACCACGACATAGATTTCGCAATGGGGCTACAGGAAAAAGATGAAATAGATATTTTCTTTTAAAGCTATCTTGGTGGATAGGCTTTCAAAAAAAGACATAGAATTGTTTCCGTAAATAAAAAATTTTTTCACACGATCCACTCATAGCTTGTTGAGAATTACGATCCACAGCCGACGTTTGTTAATGAAAAAAAAACCTAAATTAGCGTTGTTGGCAAGAAACGTTTAAATGCAGCGAGAGGTTTTAAATTTTTGAGATAATTTTCCCGGGCGAAGCCCTTTTCTCCCTTGGAACAAAAACATGGAAGCGGTCGTGCAAACATTATCATCTATTTCACATAGTTTTCACAAACATCGTCTTTCTCAAAAACGATATTATCCCCCCCCTTTCTTTTGTTAAAAAAAACAAAGGTCAATTTGGACCCCCGTACAAAAAAAAACTTTTTTGGGCTATTAACGTGTATATATCGCATCAACACGGGAAACGACCCGAGCTTTTAAAAATTGGTTTACAGATGTTTTTTACCCAAAAACTAACGCTGAAAGTGTCTTGTTTTGGGTTCTGGAGGGGCATTGTCCCAAAAAATTTAGCAAATTTCAATTAGACCAACGAACAAAAAATGATATTTTTAAATACCTAAGAAGACAAATTCAATGGTACAGCCTCTAGACGTCTACGGGTTTTTGTATGGAAAATTTTTTTAGGCTTTTCCGATGATTAGCTTAGGGTACATTTAAAAATTTAAACAAAGAAAACTATTTCCGTTACAATTTTTACACAATCAAATTTTCATCGCCCAGGTTCTTCAACTATTAAGTATCGGGGTATAAAAGTGGATACACAAGATGGCCCCCCAATTTTAAATCCTATCCGATTCTGTTTCCCGAAAATTTACAAAGTACACCACTATGCAGTATTTGTGGCAAACCTGCAAGGTTAAAATGATCTAAAAAATATTAAAAATATTTAGACAGAACTTTGTAAATATCTCTACGTTTGTTCACATCAATAAAAAAAAAAATAATAATTTATTTACATATATACCTAACAAAGGAGGTATACCCCATTTAATTGTATGTTTTGTTTTTTTTTAAATTGAGTTATTTTATACATGTTTAATATATTGGGTAATTCTGCTAACTTTGTTATTTTTCCCCCAAATAAAAATTTTAAAAATTTAAAAAAAAAAATACGGGGGGGGGGGGTTTTTTTCTGGAAAACAAGAACTATGACAGGCAAAATTTTCGCTACCTTTAGTACCATAAACAGTTTTAATTTTGTCTTAACTTTTTTTTGTATGCCCCTTTGTTTTTTGGAGATATTAAACAAATCGAAAAGGGAGTGGTGTAGGCCGCCCCCGTCCCCGAAAAAAAGGGCGATTGCATCTATGAAAGTTACCTTGTTCTTACACTGCCATCTCAAATCACCAAAATTTCATTTAAAAGGGGGGGGGGGGGGGGCACTTCCCTGTGTTCCCCTTTTAAGACCCATTTAAATTACACCCAAACAATATTAGCACTAAAAAAACCTAATCATAAAATCGGTTATTAAAAGGGCTGGGGATGGTAAATTTTTATTTAAAAACATAGCAAAGTATCAAATTTTGGCGCCTTTTGGGCATTATAAAAAATAGGTGGAATTTTTGTGGACTGAGGAAAAACAAAAACATTTCAAAATAAAAAATGTTTTTTAGTAATTTTTAAAAATACCATTATAAGAGAGGTTCGTTGCCCAAAAAAAAGAAGGAATACTACTGTATTTTTTAGTTTAACAAGTTTCACCAAAATTTTTTTTACGGTAGAAACTAACCGTCCCCTCAATCATAACCATTAACAAAAAAGTATAAACAGTGTTATGCTGCTACCGTATCGCTTAAAGGGATTAAAAAAAATACTTTTAATATTTAATATTTGCCAGGGTTTTAAAATTATATTTCGACCTATTAACACGAAAATCGTTTGGGGGGATAGAAGTCATTAGTATACAAAATTGGGCAATATAGTAAAAATGCAAAAAATAATTTAAGTAAAGAATGGGGTTTATTTTTTTTAAAGGTAGAACTGTGTTCCAAAAAATTACGATTACTATTTACAACAGCCATAAGACTCTTTTTTGGGATTGAAAAAATAGAAAAGGCAAAAAATTATTTTATTTGGGGGGGTATGACTAATATTAAAATTTTGGTCAAAAAATAAAAATTTGCGAGAAGGTGTAAAAAATCGCTTTTTCCTCATGGGATTCCCACAGTACCCTTCAGAATTTTTTAGAGTTTGCAGCAAATTCGTATATGGTACTTGTTGACTATTATAGTAATTGGATTGAACTTGTTTAAATTAAAAGATAAATCAGCTGATGAAATAATAACTCACTTACTTACTTATCTTTACAACCAACACAGACTTGAGTCGGGCGCGACGGGACACGGTGGCTCGTTCTTGAATACTTTAACAATATAATCTGTTTATTAACATGAATAGTGAAAACAAAAGTAAGATGAAGAACGCGTAGTGCATTAAATACTGAAGATTTACTAGAAGTCGTAGTGAGTGTTTTTCAAAGCGATAAATTTATAGAGATTATTAATAATGCTATAAAGCAGCACACTGACGAAGTAATAAACAAAATAAAATCTCTAGAAACAGAAGTCAAAATACTGAAACAGTCAAACATCGAATTGATAAAACTTTTAACTAATATTAACGGTAATCCAAGATATGTCCGAGAAAATCTTGACGATTCAAACGATAGCAGAAACTCAGACGACACGTCATAGAACAAAAAATTTACAAAAATACGAAACAAAAAAAGAATACAACAGTTCTTCTCCAACATTTAAAAACAGTGGGGTCAATGGCTTTCAAATCGAAAGAAGGGAAAAAATTAAAATAATATCGTCAATGAGAACGTAAATAAAGTTGATACGGTAGCAAATCGACGTAATAGTAATATAGTAATTGGACAGCATGAGTCTACTATTAAAAGTATCGCTAGAAAGGGACATTTGCATCTTTACAGACTTAATAATGAAACGACGGCCATTCAAGTATTAGAACATCTTAAAGTTACGGCCGGTGGAATTCCTTTTAAATGTGTTGAAACTAAAGAGGACAAATATTAGCGCATCTTTCCGCGTGTCATTTCCGATTAAGTTCGTATCGCAAGTATATGATCCGAATATATGGCCAGTAGGCCGTAGGAGTAGCAGTGCGTCGTTTCCGGTTCCTAAATTCAAAGATGAATTTTCGACGCGAGGGTGCGAAAAACGAAGAGAAGTAAATGACCGTAACATCTTAAAAAAAGAAGACCCGCTGGAATTATTTATAGCAGTTAATCAAATTGATGTCGTATGTATCACCGATCATTGGCTGAACGCAAACATAACAAAGGCACTGCATATTACAAATTATAAAATTGGTGGATGCCACGGAAGGACAAACCGAAGAGGAGGGGGGGGGGGCCGCAGATATTGGTGCGTGAGAGCTATGACATAAGCGAACTGGTCACATATAAGCAACTTCTGCAAAGAGAGCAGAGAAAGAGCAGAGATTCTTGAAGTCTGCAATTCCTTTCATTTGTTTTTTGCCTTAAAGTATTACTCTAGGATAGGTAGAAACGCAAAAACAAAAAGTTCTATAGACAATATATTTACAAATAATCCAGACATAATAAACCTTTTCAACTTGTCTGTACCTAAAAATAAATATAAAGTAAACAAACTCGAGATATAACGAAAACGGTATTGAAACATTCAAAAAATGTTACTTACCTATAGGTGGAGGGACATCATAAATGGCGCAAACAACAATTTAACAACTTCCATAAGGTTGTATTGGAAATGTACTATCTGTGCTTTCCTGAAAAAGAGAAACGCATTTTTTTGAACAAGTTTTGACGCTATGTATACCATTGCCAAAGTGAGAAACGACTCTGAGGCATATCAAGCATATAAAGACTTTAAAAGCTATTATATAGAATTAATAACAAAACCAAACAAAAAATATTGAGCAGATCATTTTTAATGCTGAAAATCAACAGCGAGCTGTCTGGCAAGTAATAAATGAGGAATCTGGTAGGAAACATAAAGCAGTAGATACCACAAACACACTTCTCACGCCAGATATATTTAGTGATTATTTTAGTAGTATCGGAATACCAGAGTTAATGACGATGTCAATAGTCCAAGCTACAATTCTTTTCTAAAAAACGTAGCTAAGAGTCCTCATAATTCTTGTTTTTTTGACCGGTTACTAGGTGAGGTTCAACACATTATCTACAACCTAAAAAACAAAAGAACGAGAGATGTATATGATTCGATGTTGGGGTATTGAAGCGGGACTATTTAAAAATCTGGCCTTTAATGTATGTAATAAACGCATGTATTAACCAAGGAATATTCCCTAAGGAGCTAAAGTTAGCTAAGATTATTCCTATCTATAAAAGTGGAGAAAGGAACAATAAGGAAAACTACAGACCCATCTCTTTACTGCCTGTAATATCGAAAGTGTTTGAATGCACCATGAGGGAAAGAATATTATCGTTTTTTGAAAAGAATGAACTCTTAACTAACGCACATCATGGATACAGGCCAGGAAGGTCTACTATTACAGCAGCGATTAGCCTTGTGGAGAATATCTTAGTAGCCCGAGATGACAAAAAAAGAGCAGAATTAATACTGTGTGATCTCAGTAAAGCTTTCGATACTGTTCTGCATGACATATTACTACAAAAATTATATATATATTTTTTTTTAATAATAATTTATTTCCAACGACTTACAAAAAGTATAGGAAATGGTCCAAAGACACACACAATACAAACACAAATACAACAGTAATAACACTAAAAAAATACATTAAGTAAGCCTACAATTACAAAAGGTAATTGGGCGGAGCGCTTGCTACGGTATCAGAGGTATTTTCTGGAATTTGATACAATCGTATCTAGAGGAAAGGAAATATGTAGTGCTGTGGAACAATCATTGCTCTTCTGTGCGGCATATGTCCTGCGGCTTGCCACAAGGCTAGATTGTCGGTCCGGTTATGTTCATCATATACCTTAATGATCTGCCGGACAACATAGGAGAGAATAAGATTGTTTTGTACGCCGACGACACTTCGCTTTTAGTAACGGCCAACGATGAAGAAATGAAGTATAGGAAAAAGTCAGCTACTTCATTGACAGAAATATGGCTTAAGGCCAACAAATTTAAAATAAATGAAAACAAAACACAAACTCTTACCTTCTCTGGTGCTCGCACGAAGGAATCGGTGTGTTTTCTGGGTCTTCTCCTAGACCCGAAACTGGGTTGGAGCTACCATATTGGCAAGCTATGCAATAAATTAAGCTCTACAATTTATACAATTAGAAGGATTAAGTCAGTCTCAACGTTTAACGCGGCTAAAACAATCTATTACGCAAACTTCCATAGCATAGCTACATATGGGATCCTGGTCTGGGGCACGTCGACAGACGCTGATCATGTCTTTCTCCTTCAAAAACGCGCTATTAAAGTTGATTTACAACAGAGAGATAGTTGTCGTGATTCTTTTTTACGCGGGCGCATACTTACCATCGCGAGTGTATACATCCTAGCATGTGTGAGGTTCACACATAAGAACTTATCAAGTTTCAGTACACACTCAAAATTTCCACAACTATCAAACTAGGGGCAAGGACGCTTTAGCGATTCCACTGCACAGACTTTCCGGTACGCAACAATCGCTTGACTACTGGGGTCCATATAACCATCTTCCAGAAAGCATCAAGGGAATGAACTTAAAGAAGTTTACCGGCAGTGTAAAAGAACTCTTACACAAAAATGTTTTTTACAATATCGCTGAATTCATGTCCTTGGTCTTTTAAAGAATACAGCGTTTATTTACAACTTTATTTACAATGTTATTTTATCTATATTTTTTATTTATGATTTTATCTATACAACTTGAATGTCTTGTTTGCCGTTAATGTTTTTTTCTGTTTGTTGTTTATTTATCACAATTATTTTCTTTATAAAATGTTTTAATATAGGCATACGTACCTACTATATAGATAAACACACACATACATCTATGTATAAAATTATATCTATTGACAGACCATGTCAAATTGATGGCACAATAAACTACTATTACTACTAAAAAATATTTTTGCAAGTCATGGTTTACCTTCTAAGTTTATTTCAAATATCGTTTCGTATAATAGTCATAAGTTTATGCAGTTTTATAATAAATACGGTATTAAAAACATATTTACCAGTCCGAGGTATCCATAATGTAATGGACTGGCTGAGAAAGCTATATATATTTGCAAGCAAATATTGAGAAAATGCAAAAATGAAGATGAGTTATTTTATGCATTGTTAAAATATAGAGTTACACCACTGACTGGGTTAAATGTCACCTGCAGAGTTACTAAATAGTCGTTTATTGCGAACTAACCTACCTAAATTGGAAAACCTTCTAAAGTTGAAGGAAAACGTAGAAAACAATTTGAAACAAAACAGTATTATGATAGATCAGCGCAGAATAGGCCTAAGTTTAATGTAAATGATGATGTAAGATTTAAAATGCAAAAACAAAATACTTGGGTTGAGGGGAAAATAGTTGAGATAGATACAAATCCAAGATCATATGTTGTTCAAAATGAACGGGGCTCAGTTTATCATAGGAATTCTAGTTTTATAAGACATTAAAAAAGCCCTGGTGTTATTGTTAAACAAAATCTAGCCAGTAATAAGGTGACTAGTAATGTGGACAATGATAATGTTTGTGAAGGTAAAACTCAAGATGTTTGTACTAGTGAACCACCAGCCATGAATTAACATGAGAAGATTGCTGGTAATAGTTACACTAATAACGAGAATAGGTTAGAGGTAAAGTCTAGAAGAGAGGTTATTAAACCAAGCAGGTTTAAATATTATTATATGTATTAGATTGCCACGTAAAGTATATCTCTTTAGTTTAGGAAGGAGGGATGTTGTATATGTATGTAGCATTGTAGTTAGGCAACACACAAAACAGAAGGTGGTGTGCTGGTACTGAACATGTAACGTGTAGAAGTAAATAATAAAGCTGTTAATCAACATTGAATCTTTTACTTAGTACGTTATTTTAAATAAAACACCCAGTATATTTTATTGTAGACGTATTGTTATAATGTCACGGGCTTAGTGACTGGGAGTGTTCAGATGATATATGAAAGTAATAATTCCACTTACCACGATTACTCTTTATTCTCTTGTTTGGGTGCAATCTCTCTTCTTACTCTAAGTACTAACTAACTCACCACTACACCATTGTCCCAATTTATACCAACCGTAGCCCCACCTAATGCCCTACTTATTAATGCTTAGTTGGTATAAATTGGTCAGCTTCTTTTAATAACTAAATATCTACTTAACCTAATCCCTTCGTGGCATTTCCCCCTCGTCCAGCAAAATATGTCACCGGCATATTTATCTAAATTTAAATTAACCGGGGAAATACCATGAATGTATGTGAATAAAATGAATACAAAAACAAACAACATCAAAAAATCTACACAACAATAAGAAAAAAATAAAGAGATAACATTTATTACCTTGTGATTACACTGTTTAAAACAATGTATACGAAACGGTGTGGGTAGTGACCTTGGTGAGCAGCCCTTCCTTGAGGCCAGCGTACTGGGGTAAATAGGTGAACCACTTGGTGATGTTGAGTCAGAATCGACGGTGACCAGTTCCACTTATAATTTCGGTTTAGGCGTAGGTGTTAGTAGCGTATACACACCACAACTGCCTGGTTGTTGTGATGGATATTATCAGCGTGGGTGATACCAAAGGACCAAGGCTCTTTTTGATGTGAGAGTCCTTGCTGCCCCTTTTTTAGTTACTACAAGCTCGGTTGATCGGCCATCTTGTTCGAGGAACTGAAGATGTCCATGTCGATACTTCTGGCCCATATGCACTATTCCGCTTGTCTCGATGTACATTGATTGATATAAGTGCACGAACAAAGTAATAATCAATAGCAGATAGAGAAACGGTGAACAAATAAAAATAACATTAATTTCTATACATACGAGAAACCTGGCCATCCAAAAACTAATATCTTACAAGTATACTATTCCAAAACATCTCTAGTAGTGATGCAAAACAAGTGAGGATAAATGCGATTGTTTCTTCATTTTGCAAATTTGAACAGGACAGATGTTGTTACAAATAAAATAATTCCCTCCCATCTTATTACTAATTTTACAATGATTAACTAAAAGTATTTGCTCGTACTTGCTCCTTACTTTCAATTTTTGTCTTAGTATCATCTTTAAATTCACGCTTAGGAAAGTTCACTAAACAAAATTTTCTAAGAAATTTTAAAATGGAATTGAATAAAGTATTACATGCTTCTCGCTTGTGACCTTTTCCTAAGTGTATGCAGATCGGGGTTCGCCTGGTCCGTTGCAAATCTTCCAATTATGTACGTTGGTCAAACGTACATCCCCTAGGCTTTTAATCAGTTCATAGGGATCGGTATCCACTAGAGGAACCGATACACTGTAAATTAAGTAAGGATATTTTAATAGCACCTTAATGGAGGAAATGTCTAATAGAACATGGGAAGAAACGTTGCTCGTACGCTCTACGGGGAACGATGTACCAGGGGGAGTTCGTCCAATTACTGTCCTAAGTTCGTTTACGATTGTATCAGGGGTTATAAGATATGGATACACAAGGCCTAATTTAGCGGTTACTATTTCATTTACTAGATTGTTTATGTCTGAATGGTATAAATGTAGTAAAAGAGAAATAACGTCCGTATGGGATTCGAAGGCTGCATGTTAGAGTAAGTCATTATATTGTGTATTAAGATTACGCTGTAATTTATTTAAGCTGTTGCTTAACATTTGTTCGTTGTATTGAACATGAATGGTGTTTTGTGTGACAGAAGTCTGTCGAGATATTACTCAGTGGTTGTATAGTGACTGGTAGGTTCCTAAGAGTGGCCCACGCATTCCCTAGCACAACCAAAAATATTCCAAAACCGACCATGTTAAATCCCTGCAACAAAATTTGCTATATAAATACAAAGTTAATCAATAGATGACGGAACCCAGGGCTCATAGTAAGGCGCTAATCGCGACACATGCACGGTGTTCTCGTTCTTTTTAGACCCATGCAATGGCTTAACTACATAATTTAAGTCGTTTCGTTTCTGAACGATTATGTAGGGACCGAAGTATTTTGGTTGCTGGGCTTTACATGGGCGTCCACATCAAAATGTGCACCCCTCTGTTTTTCGTCATAGCGCCTTTTATCTCGTTGCTGTTGTCGCGAGATATTTGCACGCGCGGTTTTACGAATGTCGGTAATACGTTCTCTTGTTTGTAACGCAAATTCGTTGTTTAATTCAGTCATTAATTAGTATCGGCTCGCGCCCATACACTAACTGAAATGGGCTAAATTTATTGCTTTCTTGCTGACTCGAATTATAAGCGAAGGTTAGGTGCGGTAAAAATAAAACCCAGTCTTTTTGGGATGTGCTTACATATTTGCTGACCAAGTCAACGATTGTTTTATTTAAGCGCTCTGTTAAACCGTTGGTAGAGGGCTTGTAGCCAGGAGTAAAGACGCTGTTAGTCCCCATCAATTTTAAAAGTTCAATCACTAATTGCGATTGGAAGACTGCACCTCTATCACTCAAAATTTGTTTCTCCATTAGAAACTTCGCTACTGCCCCCGCCTTCCCGTTAGGGAGAGCTTTGGTTTCTGCCCATCGGGTGGCGTAATCAGTAGCTACAACTACCATCGTCTTTCCCGAGCTAGATCTTCTAAACGGTCCCAAAGGATGGATACCTACCATCCTGAAGGGAGTTCCAACAGGAATAAGGTGAAGATATCCCGCTGGCTTAACGTTTGTCGGACCTCTGTGCGCCTGGCAGTCTTGATAACCTTGAACGTGTCTTCTGACAGCTTTGACTAATCCGCACCAAAAATATCGCTTTTGAATTTTGTCTAGCGTACGTGTGTAACTTAGATGAAGCAAGTGGCTCATTATTGTGAGAAAATAGGATTTCACCGCGTAGATCTTGTGGAACTGCCAGCAAATTTGATCCACCTGCCCTGTTTAGGTCCTACTTGTATAGCACGTTATGAACAACAACATCGTTCGTTAGGCTATCAGCTGGTGCTACTGCTTCGTGTTCTTTCTTATAGACATATATTGATATATGTGAGCCTTTAAATAAATAATTTAATAAATTAAGAACTGTTCAATTTTCATAATTATACCATCTTTATAGTATGTATCCAAGGGTATAGCTAAATTTTGTAAGTTATTCTGCAGCATGATTTTAACGCAAGTTTTATTTACTTGAGAGACATGCCCTAGTATCAATCTATCTATTTAGTTTTAGCTGACGCAGTATCCAGTACACCTAGCACTAATTTTCCATTCATATTGGTACTAAAACGCAGGGCAGGACTTAGGATCTCCTTTTTAAAATAATATTAGGGACTACGCCTGCGCCAACGGAGCACAGTGGTCAATCGGCGGAAAAAAGTCCAATAAATGAAGGTTCAAACTTAATAATGATAGCAAGGACTGTGGGGTAGTATGACAAACAACAGAGAGTATCGGCACACTCCTCACCACGCAAAATGTTATTAATTAATTCGGAACAGCTGTTTCAAAGGCTCACTGGGCCCCCATTTTCAACCGGTTACCGAATAAATTGAACGAAAAAACAAAAAAGTTTTTATTTTAATTCTACCATGCTGTCTATCCCTCCTCTCGAGGAAAAGAAGGGTATATATGTACAAATGTGTCAAAACATGTAACTGTGTATATCTATTTCCAAATACCTACTTTTCTATCGCTTAACTCTAACATGCTGGGTATATGTGAAACGGCCAAGGGTTTTATCCCGCTCTCGTAGAAAAGGCGGACGAAAGGAAGGTTACTTCCCGGGCTAATTCTCTATCTACGCACTCTAAGGAACTAAACAAATCAACATAATTGCAGAACCAGCGAGACCCCAAGCAAGAGAAATGAAGTGGAGCCTTCTCCTTGTTCATGACCTGCGAATGTTCCATCTCTTTCTTAAGGTAACATTGTCCTCAAATGCGTCCAATTCCCGAGGTGAAGTTACGTTTTTAATTAATTTGAGATTTTTCCAATTGATTCATGTCCTGTTTATTCATATGGTCAGCTACACTTGACGCTCCTTTCGACCGAATCTATAGAAATCGCATGTGTTCATTAAATCTAAAAACCTACGCTCGTTTCGTTTGTCCAATATAGGCTTTATCACAGTCGTTTTATAAATTCCCGACCTTTCTTTCATGTCCGGTTTGTTTTTTGGGATTACCAAGAAGTTCTTAAGTGTATTTCGTGAACTAAAAACATACGTTCATGTCTTGCCCCCCTAAAAATTTTAAACTGACTCCTTTCGATATTCTATGGAAGGGATTTTCACAAATTTCTTGTCGCGCGTTCTACCGATATCAAGGTCGTAGAATTTCTTACATAATGCCTATGTTGGACTTGTTAAGGATGCGGGTCGACATCTATAGACGAGTAACCATTAAAAATAGCCACTTTTTTTATGAATTTAAGCTCTCTATTGTACCTTTTTTGGGGTTTAAGGGAATTTCACACTAGTTATTAATTAAGAAACTAAATCGCGGCCATTTTATGTTGTTCGCAGTGGTTCGAATCGGTCATAATGAATCTATTAGTGCTTGTTTCTTTCTATAGATGTCTATTTCTAGTTTATTATTGTTTCTAATTAAGGCTATCTAGAAATGGGGGTTGTTTTGTTCACTTCTTCTTCAAACTGAAAAATTTAATGGATCCAAATTTTTGAGTTGAGTGTCGCGAGGAAATCCGGGATGTTACTTTCCTTAGTGTCAAAAACCGCGAAAATATCATCTACATATCTAACCCAAAATTTCCCTAGGGAAATACCCCCTGTCCTTTTTTCAAACACGTTTCCAAATTTACTCATAAACAAGTTGGCTATGAACGGGGCCCAGTGGATTACCCATGGGCCGTACCCCCCAAATTTTGTTCATAATATTTGCTCCCTATTTGAAAAGGGTTTTTTGGTTCATGCACAGAAAGTTAGTTTTTTTGTATTCCCGATTTTGACGTCGTCAATGTCGTTAAGTTTTAAGAGTTCAACTAAATATTCTATGGTTTTCTGGGATTGGTACGCTGGGGAAGAGTGAACAAACATCAAACGATACTAAAATTTCCCCTTCTTCTAATTCAATATTATTGACCTTATTTCAAAATCGAGTGAATTTTCTACTTCAAAGGCTGTCTACTGTAAATGGATTAAATTTTTTGTATTCGTTTACTAGTCTTTTGGACAGTTTGTACGTGGGTGGTCTATACCTGAAACTATTGGTCTCATGGACTTTCCTGGTTTATGGATTTTTGGTAGGCAATACATTTTTGGAACTGTCGGGTTTGGGGACTGACAATTTAAACTTAAGGTTCGCGTTAATGAGTTTTGGACAATTTTTTATAACCCCCTTTGTTTCTCTGATCATGGATGGTAACGGACTTTTTCTTTAAACCTTTTGTAAGGTCCCGATGACAAAAAATGTTTGACGCGATTGAAATAATCGGCTTGTCCAAAATGACTATTCTATTCCCTTTTTCTGCTTTTAGGTAAAAACAATTTTTTTTTGAGACCTTTAATAGTTCTGAGGTCCCCTGTGTTATTCTCAGACTTTTTCTTCGTTCAAGTTTTTCGAAATCGTAATTTTGCACGCGTTTCTTATGTAATTTTTTGTTTGTGGAATCTAAGTTCTTAATGGCTGTTCTCACTGACGCATTGAGGTCCTCACCAAACAAATATTGTTAATTAATTAGGAACAGCTGTTTCCAAAGGCTCACTGGGCCCCCATTTTCAACTGAGTTACCGAATAAACCTGAAGGAAAAAACTTTTTCCTTAATAATATTTTGTGTGGTGAGGAGTGTGCCGATACTCTGTGTTGTTTGTCATACTACCTCACAGTCCTTGCTGTCATTATTGATCATGGCTCTCCAGCTCAAGGAATTTAACCGCTTCGGTGATGTGAGTACTAGAATTAAGTTCATACAAGCTGATATCTTATTTCTGAAACGATGTAAAAAACATAACGTCTTCCCAAAATTTATGAAGGTTAACGTTTCCAATAATTGCAAGAAACCACAAAACGTCATAAATCATGTCAAAAAACAATGACTACGAAATGAACTCAGATATCAGTATGCAAGACGTAGTCAATTAGAAATAGAATTATACGAGTTACACCTTAAAATAACACGGTTTTTAGATGAAAACCATTTTTTAAAATACTGTGTTCTCCAAAGACGCGTAATTGAACGAATTAATCGTAAGTTCAAACTAAGAATGGTGTGCCTCAACAAGAAATTCCGCAAAATTTGCCCGAAAAAGGACGTAAACGCTGCATGTACTGTGGAGAACACACAACTAATTTGTAACCAATCAGCAGAGACCTTCAATAAAACTGAAATCACACTGTTAAATAAATGACTAAAATACTGTATTCGGGACTAAAAAATCCCGACGGGGACCTCATTGCGTCAGTAGAGACAGCCATTAAGAACTTAGATTCCACAACAAAAATTACATAAGAAACGCGTGCAAAATTACGATTTCGAAAAACTTGAACGAAGAAAAAAGTCTGAGAAATAACACAGGGGACCTCAGAACTATTAAAGGTCTCAAAAATAAAAATTGTTTTTACCTAAAAAGCAACAAAGGGAATAGAATAGTCTTTTTTGGACAAGCCCGATTATTTAAATTCGCGTCAATCATTTGTTGTCATCGGGACCTTACAAAGGTTTAAGAAAAAGTCCGTTACCATCCATGATCAGAGAAACAAAGGAGGTTATAAAAAATTGTCCAAAAACTCATTAACGCGAACCTTAATTTTTAAAATTGTCAGCCCCAAACCCGACAGTTCCAAAATGTATTGCCTACCAAAATCCAAAAACCCCAGGAAAGTCCATGAAAACCAATAGTTTCAGGTATAGACTCACCTACGTACAAACTGTCCAAATGACTAGTAAACGAATACAAAATTTATCCATCACAGTAGACAGCCTAGAGTAGAAAATTCCAATCGATTTTTGTAAATAAGGTCAATAATATTGAATTAGAAGAAGGGGAAATTTTAGTATCGTTTGATGTTTGTTCACTTCTTCCCCAGCGTACCAAACCCAGAAACCATAGAATATTTAGTTGAACTCTTAAAACTTAACGACATTGACGACGTCAAAAACGCGGAATACAAAAGACTAACTTCTCTGTGCATGAACCAAACCGTTTTCAAATAGGGAGCAAATATTATGAACAATTGGAGGTACGGGCGATGGGTAATCCACTGTCCCCGTTCATAAACCAACTGTTTATGAGTAAATTTTGAAACGTGTTTGAAAAAGGACAGCGTGTATTTCCCTAGAATTTGGCTTAGATATGGTAGATGTATTTTCGCGGTTTTGACACTAAGGAAAGTAACATCCCGGATTTCCCCGCGCACTCAACTCAAAATTCGGATCCATTTAATTTTACAGAGAAGAAGAAGTGAACAATCAACCCCCCATTTCTAGATAGCCTAGTAATTAGAACAATAATAAACTAGAAATAGACATCTATAGAAAAGAAACAAGCACTAAAAGATTCATTTGACCGATTCGAAACCCTGCGAACAACATAAAATGGCCGCGATTAGTTTCTTAATTAAAACTAGTGAATTTCCCCTTTAAAACCAAAATAGGTACAATAGAGAGCTTAAATTCATAAAAAATGTGCTATTTATAATGGTTTACTCGTCTATAGATGTCGACCGCATCCTTAACAAAGTCCAACATAGGCATTATGTAAGAATTTCACGACCTTGATATCGTAGAAACGCGCGACAAGAAAATTTGTGAAAAATCCCCTTCCATAGAATATCGAAAGGAGTCAGTAAAGTTTTTAGGGGACAAGACATGAACGTATGTTTTAGTTCACGAAATACACTTAAGAACCTTCTTGGTAATCCAAAAGACAAACCGGACATGAAAGAAAGGTCGGGAATTTATAAAACGACTGTGATAAAGCCTATATTGGACAAACGAAACGAGCGATAGGTATTAGATTTAATGAACACATGCGATGCTATAGATTCGGTCGAACAGGAGCGTCAAGTGTAGCTGACCATATGAATAACACAGGACATGTAATCCCAATTGGAAAATCTCAAATTAATTAAAAACGTAACTTCACCTCGGGAATTGGACGCATTTGAGACAATGTACCTTAAGAAAGAGATGGAACATTCGCAGGTCATGAACAAGGAGAAGGCTCCACTTCATTTCTCTTGCTTGAGTCTCGCTGTTCTGCAATTTATGTTGATTTGTTTAGTATCCTTAGAGTGCGTAGATAGAGAATTAGCGGGAAGTAACCTTCCTTTCGTCTCGCTCTTTTCTACGAGGGCGGGATAAAACCCTTGTTAGAGTTAAGCGATAGAAAAGTAGGTATTTGGAAATAGATATACACAGTTACATGTTTAGACACATTTGTTTCATATATTTCCCTTCTTTTTCCTTTGAGAGGAGGGATAGACATGCATGGTAGAATTAAAGTAAAACTTTTTAGTTTTTTCGTTCAGATTTATTCGGTAACCCGGTTGAAAATGGGGGCCCAGTGAGCCTTTGAAACAGCTGTTCCGAATTAATTAATAACATTTTGCGTGGTGAGGAGTGTGCCGATACTCTCTGTTGTTTGTCGTTCAAACTTAAGATTGATTTTCATTGCATTCGGTTCTAAATACTCCAAGTAACTAAACTTATAAAAATTAGCAATATAGAATGAGTTATAATGGGATATTTCTAATGCCAAACATAGGGGAATTGTATGTTAACAAAAACAGGGTTATTGTTGCTGTAATTAACGATTGATTTTTAATAACAGGGCAAATAGAAATGGGTAAATTAAGTGCTGGAAGCTATTATTGGATTAGTAGACATTGTTTTTCTGAAAATTTGTATATATGTTTTTAATTACTCCGATAAAACTGTAATTATGAGTTCATCTCTAATGCGTTAAAAATTATTACATTTTGGACAATATCTAGTTAGCCCCGGTTGCTGCCGGTCTGTGGTTGGTATGTGGCTGATCGTTAGGGTATTGTTAAGGTAATCACTTTTAGCTGTCGAAAAGTGGCGCTTTTGGAATTAACCCCAAAAATAGATGCGCGTCCACTAGGTAATTAGTCACATAATGTAACTATGTGTAATTAGTGTAATTATAGTAAATAATCATACTTAAATATTATAAGTAAATAATGTAAATAGTATTTAAAGCCATAATCTTTAGGTTTAAGTTTAGTTTCCATCGAAACTTTGTAGTAATACAGTCAAAATGAGCAAGTTAGTGTTTCGCATAGAGTATTAGTTGACATGGTGCTATTGTGTTTAACGTGATGTTGGCCTTATTAGAGAGAATATGAAATCTACATATTCACATCTAAAAGGAGGAACAACGGGAAGTGGTATGTAGTTACATACAGAAAACATTTTTATATAAAATGGAAGAGTGCAAATCGATGCCGTAAAACATTTGAGTTAAAATATGGTGATTGGCTTGAAAATGTAGTTCACATTCACATTTGAGGACGAACAGGAAAACTGTCTTAGGCCATCCACGAGTGTGCTTGGACGACCAACGAAGGATATCGATGATTGCTGTGACAGATCCAAGCGATATAAAGTTAAGAGAGTTTGCGAGGAGATATCTCATGAGATGCTTGTAACCGCAGCGAAATTTGTAAATAGAGATGATACTATGAAAGTAACTGGCTTTAGCGATGATAAGGCGTTAGCTTTACTTATGGATGCTAACCTTTCGAAATACCAGTACGAACTTTTACGACATTCATGCAAAGAAATTGGTTGCGATATCTTCCCTCCTTATTATAGAATAATTAATATTTAAAATGATTGTTATCCCAAATATTGAAAATTTATATTTTCAATATTCTGTTACGATTATTCATAATAGAAGATTATGCAATAGTCGAATTGCAAGAGCTATTAGACCACACAGTCAAAAGACTGTTACAATCCAAAAACCAAGAAGAATTAGCGGTTATTGGAAATACCGAATTAAAAATGACGACATAGTGGGGTTGTAATAGTGGTCACAGTAAATATCAGCAACTTTTCGTAGATGATGGTATATCAGATGGGTCCATGTTTTTATCGTCTATGGTGCCATTAGTTTTAAGTGCAAAGAAGGATGCATCATCAATATCCTGGAGTAATCCACGACCCTCATTCACTCGGTTTTGTCGATCGATCAAGTTTCAGCATGCAAAGGGGACACAACAGAAAGCAAGAGAAGAAATTCAAGAAATACAAGAATGCATTACAAAAGTAAAAGACACAGCGTTTGTATTAATAATAGAGAACTAAGAATAACTCATGAAATGATGTTTACTATGATTGATGGCAAAGTAGCACAAGCGGTTACTCAGACTTCTTCGTCGGCTACATGTTTCATTTGTCACGCAAAGCCCTCTGAAATGAATAATCTAGATAAAATTAAATGTAGGGCAATAAACGACAACGCTTATCGTTTAGGTATGTCCCCCCCTTCACGCTCGATAAAATGGGATAAATGCATTCTACACATTGCATATAATATGGAGTTTAAATCGTTGAAAACAAATGAAGTCACCAGTCATTTAAAGGAAGCTGCAAAGGAAAGGATTCAAAAAGAATTTCACAAACGTATAGGATTGAAGATCGTTGTTGTAAAACAGTAAGTAGGGTCAACAAATGATGGTAATTGTGTCAGACGATTTTTCTCTAATCCAAAGTTAACTGTCGAAATGACTGGTATTAGTGAAGCACTGATACAAAGATTCTCCACGATATTGGAAGCAATAAATTGTGGCGCATATATTGATGCATGTAAATTCGGAAACTACGCCAATGAAACTGCCCAACTTTATGTTGAAGAATATGAATGGTACTATATGCCAGTCACAGTACATAAGATACTTATACATGGAAGTGATATCAAAGCTTGAGTGCTGCTCATTGGCTTATTGTCAGAAGAAGCACAGGAAGCCGGTAACAAAGATTATAAGCTATATCGTTTAAGCCATTCAAGAAAATGTAGCAGGATTGCAACAAATGAAGATGTTTTTCACATGTTGATGTCTTCAGACCCGTATATATCTCATTTGAGAGCAGAACCACGAAAATCATATTTAGAGTTAAGTTATGAGGTAAAAACGCTATTAGTCGATGGTCATTCATTTATTTAAGGTAATTTTTGTAAATTTTCAAGCTATATATATATATATACATATTTATACATACATACATATACATACACTTATAATATAACCGCATCCATATCGTTTTTAAAGTAAGACTATCGTTTGTTTGTAAGGAAAGTGGAAGTAGAAGAAAGGAGAAAATTAACCGATGATTGGGGAGGTAAAGGAAGGTGGCTTGAAGGCCTGATAATTTCATTGTTAAAAAAAAATGTATTAACGGGCGATAACGGTTCTGTCTCTTGCTGGTTAGATAAGTTCAAAGGGGTTTTAGAGCTACGCTTAAACATACTTTTGTCTGCCATAACATCGACGTCATACTTATCAGACCTTAGATGATATGTCCTTGCAAAATATTCAAAACTGCTTGTCAGCACAACCAATTCAACACTATTCGCAATTACAGAATACTGGCCTTGATACGAAAATGCGGTATTGCACTTTTTATAACGAGGTTACTATAATTGGATATTTAAATATTTAAAATGCATTAAAGCGTGAATATTTGAAATACGCAAATGTATGAATAAAAAACGAAATAAATAAATAATAAGTAGAGAGCGAAATTATATGCATCGGAAATCGACAAAATATGCGCATATATATGCAGAAAAATTCTTCGAAATTGCACAATTTTTGCTAAATATGCAGTTTTAAGCACATATGCTTCTGATACCGATTAACTTCTTGTTAAATGTTATAAAACAAGAATAATCACAACGAAGCATTTTACAAACGTTTATTGTTCTTACATTATTCCCACTTACATTTTAAAATCGCAATTATATAAACCATACGTACTTAAAATTTGCTAAAATACATACTTAGACACTGCATATTTTTTACTACTGAAACAATTTACAATTAAATGCTTTTCTAAATTTTCTAATGAAAAATTATGTCGCCTATCTGTGAGAATGCATTTATATATATGAAAAACTTCTCTCAACATCAACGGAAGTTATTGGTGCGTCTTTAATGCATTCATACCTCAGGACTTAATACTTGTTTCTGTTTCATCCATTTTTAATACACCAGTTAAAATCAAACTGGTTGTTTGCTAAACTTTTGTATCCTACATTTTATTAATTATTTCTTTAAACTTTTGACTTATTGAGTCTCCTATTCTACCCGGAATTTTGAAACACTATTTTCTAAATCACTGATTAATTTAACTGATTCAGTTAGTGGCAGCGATTCTTTTTTAAGTTCTGTTATTGTCAAAGAAACAAATTCATAATTGGGCTTTAATAAATATCAATTCATTAGGCAAAGAAGAGTTTTTTCAAAATTCCTTGACATTTTGCAATAGAATTGCAGTTGTTAGTAGAGAATTCTGAAATAATGTTTTTGATTTCTAGATAATGGTTTGCATAAAATATTGCGGCATTTAACCAAGTACCCCATCGGGTAATGACGGGTTCAGGTGCTAAAGGAGTATCCGGTAGCTTTTCTCTATAAATCTGAACTTTCTATGGTGACTTTAAGAAAATTTTCTTAACGTTACTGATTAATGTATTTACTGCTGGAAATTGCTCCCGAATTTCCTCGACCACCCTATTCAATCCATGAGCTGTTTAAGCTGTTGACCCGCTTTAATCATATATGCTGCTGCATCGGACAACATGACTAAAATTTTTCCTGAGGGAACAACATCGGGAAGAAAAGAATTCTTGAAACTTTCATTAACAAATCTTAATATTGTGAGATGGTTTATTTTTTTCTAATTGTTTACAAGCAATTAAATACGATCTACCACGCTGTTTACTATTTAGATGACCAATTAATAAATTTGCTATATAGCGGCCACAGGAATCTGTCGTTTCATCAACGGTAAAATATATATACTCGTTTTTAACAATTCCCCTAAAGCTATTGATCGTTTCAGAATAAATATCGGTTACGTAACATTTTCTGAACAAACTTTCATCCGGAATACTCTTTTGGTAGTACTTTTCTAAAAATTGCCGCAAACACGGATTTTGCAGCATTTTGAGCGGTATATTGGCAGTAACCATCGCTTTGCACAAATCTGCGTTAAATATTTGTTCCTTACTTTGTTTTGAGGTTCCGGCAAAAGGCACTTGGCCAAGTTTTTAAACTTGAAGTTTCCGACAGTTTCTTTTATGCATTTCAGCTGCAACATGTTGGGTGACTTGAAATTTGCGTTCACATTGCACCTGTAAAGGAAAAAAATATCACCAAAAACTTACGAGAAAATCGTATATGGCTGTACAATTCTAAATACTAGTGCACTATACACAAAACAAAACTTGCCGTTTTCCCGCATGCTTTGTAGAAAACTTCTTCATCCGTTAGAATAAGCTCAGGAACATTTTTAATCCACGAAACAGTTGAACTTGTACTCACTTTTGGCATTTTTCACTACTGCACCAATCTACTTCAACGTCTGGTTATATAACATTTTGGTAAATACTTTAACTTCCTATGAATCAGACAGTTGCCGGTATGGGGGTTGTTGAAAATTATACGATAATTTTATCTAGTGAATTTGCGACAGCCCATCACCCGTAGGATGGCGGCTTTTTTGCAAAGTAGGCTCTTTGTCGGTGGGGGAGTCCAGCGACAGAAGAGCCGACTCCGCATGTAATAACACACGTGTCCGATAAAATGTTCGTTGGTAAAAGTTTTGTTGTATTACAGGAAAACACTAATAAAGTTCAAAGAAAAAATTATTTTTGTTCTAAATTTGCTAAAAAATGCATGAATATGCTCTAATGTCCAAAAATATGAAATAATCGCTGAAATATGAAAAAAATACTAAAATATGGGAAATATGCAATAATTAATCTACGTCAAGAATTGTATGTACGCAACAGCGACATAATAAAGCTCGAAATGTAAATGAATTAGCAATTCCGAATCACAGAACAACAATGTAAGAAAGAAGCCCGAGGTACATGTGCATAAAAATTTACAACATGCCTCAACAAATCAAGGCTCAAAACATATATACTTTCAAAAACCTTTTAAAGGATCATCTTCTTGAGAATTGCTATTGTAGTGTCTTTGAATTCTTTGTCTAATACACCTGTAATTGCTGGACACCAATTTTTCATGTGTTTGTTTGTTTATTGTGATTGCATGTGTGTTTTATTTTATGATATTTGTAAATTGTTCGACGAAGCCTGTATCCTATTGGACCATGCGGTTGTTGTGGAAATTTTAAAGGAAAAACATCTGGAAGTTCTAGGTTTAGCGACTCCAACAGTCGTGATGCGCGTGCAGCTACAGAACAAGTAAATGTTGGTCTACGCTCGTAAAGAGCATCGATACCATCTGTTAAGGCACAATTTAAATTTTTTAAATATGTAACGTTCGCGCGCATGCGTAATGCATGAGAAATGAACAGTAGTGCTCTCTGCCGCCATATATATTGTTATGTTATGTTCAACGTTGTATCTACGACAACAACAACTTCTCTCGGTTGTCACTTCGATACTGACCAAATGTCAGGCTGGTCACTCGTTGGCAACCAAATATCCCTCTTGCGGGGATAATTGGAAATTTCTTCGTTACCATCCCCCCTCAGTCAACCGTCCTTGGGGCGAGCAAGGTAGAATTTAATTAGAAGTCCAGATAATGACGAGTGTGGGGTATCATGGACAAATCTACTCGTTTATTAAATTTTCTATTCACTTATTTCTTCCAAATTAATGTAAAAATCGTCTGGAATAAGCAACAGCGTAAATTGCAAAGCACATCAGATAATATTTCATCAATTAAATCTTTATCTGAAAGGTTTCTGTAAATTAGCAATGGATTTTCTCTTTTAAAGCTTGTTGGTGACAGTTCGGACTATAGAATCATCATCAACAAACAACCTCCCGGTTAAGTCACTGCATTCGTTCTCATATGCTAATATCATTTTGATTGAAAGTCATCGAAAAGTTAGTTTCTATTTGGGTAAATTATCAAAATTGGCTGTGAAAGAAAACAATCGCCGGTCTTTCGCGATTTAAAATAAAAGAAAGAGGAACGACGCCCTACATTTTCATCAATCTTTATTCGGTCTTGATTGAATCAAAGTTTGTCTTAAATCTAATCCAAAGATAAGTGTTCGTTGTGTATTCAAAGTCAAAGGCAGTTCCTGTGGTGGGTATATAAACAGAGGATTTATATACATTGGCGTCGTTCGAAAGTTTAAAGGTTAGTTAATTTTTTAAATCTTAAAAATTCGTTAATTTGATTTTACTGAGTTGGAAATTTATTCTACACTTGCCGTAAGTGTATCTAGGGATACCCCCGAACCTACAAAAATCATTTATCAGAGTTAAATTTGAAAATTTAACAAAATTTAAGTAAAACCCCCGAGAAAGATATTTCAATATACGTATATATCGAGTTGTCAGTTAGAAATACTGTCTAGTGCGGGATTACACTTAAGGAAGTAGTTATGCAATAAGGAGGAATTGCATTCGTATTTTAAAATCGATAAAAATTTATAATCTGGTGTGCTAAAACTTGATGATGCTAACAAAACATTGGGTATCTGTTGGGACGCTAGTGCCGACGTCATTCAGTATTCAGTTGGGTGTATGCCACCTATTAAAGGAGTAAAGGTTGTTAAAAAACGATTAATTTTATCTGAAATATCACAGATTTTCGACCCATTAGGTTTACTTGCACCTGTTATTATGTCATTTAAACTGTTAATACAACGCTTGTGGCGGGCTGATTTGCAACAAAATTGGGATAAACTCTGAGATGAATTAGGTGAAATAGAATTTATAAAAATTCCTAGGCATGTTGTTTTACCAAACCACGACTACCTTGAGCTACATGGGTTTAAAGATGCCAGCGAAAGGGCGTATGGTGCATGCGTTTACGTACGATGTAGAAGAAATGGGGAATATAATTCACGATTGCTGTGTGCAAAAGGCAAGGTTGCACCGATTAAGTACTTGACTTTGCCAAGATTAGAACTTTGTAGTGCTGTTTTTTTGGCACAATTGGTAAGTAAGGTATGCGCCGCATTGAGGGTACGTTTTGACAAGATTTATTTATGGTCAGATTCTGCTATAACTTTGTCGTGGATATGAGCTTCTCCATAACGATGGAAAACATTTGTGGCTAATCGTGTCAGTGAAATACAGCGATTATCTAATGTTGAAGACTGGAATCATGTGCCATCGAGAGACAATCCTGCAATCCTTCAAGAGGCATGTACGGCAGCAACATTCCATCTTGCGAATTGTAGTGGTTAGGACCAAACTGACTAAGAAATGATTGTTTACCATTAATATCCGAAGAACAGAATTTACAGGATATTGATAGGTATTCTTGTTTGTTGAAGTTGCAGAGAATAATTGCATAATTTTGTAGTAATTGCAAATGCAAAGATCAATCAGGATCACGCGGTGTATTAACTGTAAACGAATTACAGACTTCTAGTATACGAGGCCGGTACTGGCCCATTACTGGACGCAATATCGCTAAGGGTGTTGTATGAAATTGCAAAGTTTGTTTTAGAGCAAATCCCAAACCTATTATGTATTAGATGGGTAATTTACCAGAGGTACGAGTCAATCAATACACACCTTTTTATAATACGGGCGTAGATTACGCAGGTCCATTCCTTTTAAAAGTCAGAATGACTAGAAGCGCTAAGCTTATAAAGGGCTATGTTTGTCTTTTTGTATGTTTAGGTACAAAAGTCGTGCATTTAGTAGCTGTTTCTAGCCTAACTTCCGAATATTTTCTAGCAACTTTAAAGAGATTTATTAGTAGACGCGGAAAACCGCTTAACATATATTCGGATAACGGTAGGAATTTTGTGGGTGATTGTGCTGATCTTAAGAAACTTGTTACACCCTAATTTACAAATTTCTTAAATCTATATTTAAAACACTTCAAATATTTCATTTCGCCCCGATTCTTCTATTTTAATATCTAACGAAACTGAACACCTGCAAAGGATGACATCACCGCGTCTACAAGGCGTAGTATTTGTGTGTACCTGTTTTAGTTAAATTCATTCCCCTAATTTGTCCTATGTTTTGATCTTTATTATTTAATAATACCATTAATATTAATTCTTTCAAAATTCTACACCGCCAATAATCTTTATTTTGAACTCCACTTGCCTATGATAACAACAAATTTGAGTTGCATTTTTAATAATGAGATATTTAGTAATTAAGTGTTTAGGAACCAATCATTCCCGTTTCTTCTAATTCTTTAAGCCCTGTAGCTTCTTTGTTTATCAAAGAAGAACATGAATGAAACTTTGTCAACAGATAGTATTACTTCCGCTTTACATTTTGGTATTAGTTAAATTAGATTTCATCCGTAGCCAATTGTTGTAATTAGCAATTATCCAGTTCAATAGACATGCAAATACGTCGCTAAACACCCATCTCGCATACGTCATCATATCTTTGCTTCCGCATTGGTTGAATCAGAGGTCGAAGTGACACATTAGTTGGCAGCAGCAGTTAGTGTGGCCATAAGTGGCCAAATGTGTTAGAAACCTTTTCCTTTTTCCCTTTTTCCTCTGAGGTACCACAATTTGTCGTTTGATATAACCCCACTGGGGGATATATAGTGCCCGAGGTTCTGTTTTCCCAACGACTTTTGTTTTGCGTTTACATTTGTCGTATTGAGTCGTACGGAACATCGCACAGGTTGCGGATCTTAAGCCTTGGTTTCTGCACCTGGATCGTATCTGCCCGCTGGTTGTCAACCACCGTTTCCTCGATCTGCGAGCCCGGCGCCCGTTCTTTCAACTTCACCGCCGCTAGAGCACCTGTACCACCGTATCTTGCGAACAAACCTCCTTCCCTCTGCGTGTCTTTCCGAACCCAGTCTTATGTAAGTTAATTTAAGATATTTTGTGTAACGTTGCGAATCACAATTCACATTTCATTTTGATTAAACTATTTGGTGCATTTAATAGTCATTCTTTTGGTTAATTATGATCCGTACCTAAGATTTAAGAACTGTGCTTAACGCCATTACTACTGCCCGTTGCAGAAACTTGTAAATTTAATTATTAACCTTGTTGTTTAGATTAGTATTAATTTTTAAATATTTTCTTTGAAGCTTTTATTCATTTCTTTAACTTTGTTAATATTTTTAGTAATTGTTTTGACCCTGAGATATTAGTCTTTTTGTAACATGTTGTCTTCTTTTTTTTATTCAATATACAGTTTGTTCAAATATTTGCTACGTTTCGAATTTTCTTTTGTATACTCGTTGTATCGGGAAGGAAGGAAAGGCCTTCCCGAAAACTCTGAATGGTTTTTTAAAGGAAGTATCGACCATCAGCGAGGCGACGAAGCTAAATAGGACATTCAGTGGCGCCCCAGTTAACATCGGAATTCTTGCCAAAGGATTTCAACACCGGGTCGTCGTCTCGGCAAGGAAATACAAAGAACCTTCGACTTCCGCAACAAAAATAAATTTTGAACGCCGTTGCATTATTATTTCACTTGTCTCCTCTCCTTGTAACTCTACGTTAAATAGCAAACTGAGCAGCACTATTCTTTAATTAAATCTATCTTTCTCTCTCATTATTTTCATCATTATTTTTTTTGTTTAACCGTAACAAACTTCAATCATTTTTGCAAGATGCAAATGAAAATATTTGTAACTCGTTAGTGCAAGATCGAATAGCACGGCATTTTACTCCAGCGTGTTCGCCTAACTTCGGCGGTCTTTGGCGGTCAAATCGAGGCAATTTTGAATTCCCGTCCCCTTCGTCCTCTAACTTCCGATCCTGACGATCTAAAAGTCCTTACTCCAGGACATTTTCTTATCGACAAGAGTTTACTCCGTTTACCGCAGCTCGATTATACTAGAGCACAAGAAAATCGCCTTAAACGTTACCAAAGGCTACAACAAATCGTACATCATTTCTGGGTCCGATGGCATGACGAATACCAGAGTAACCTTCAGACACGAATCAAATGGAAATCGAAAGGTGAGAACTCGCCTACCGTCGATACAATCGTCCTTCTTAAGGAAGACATCACACTTCCTGCGAAATTGCATCTTGGAAGGATCATCGATCTGCATCCAGGCAAGGACGGTGTCGGGCGAGTGGTCAGTGTAAAGGTGAAAAGCGGTATAGTGAAAAGAAGTGTCACTAAGATTTGTCCACTTCCAAATGAAGACTGAACAATGTATCGCGCATATGATATATTGTAAACCGTTATGTTTCTAAATTTATTATTGTCAAACATTACTGTTGCAACATATTTAAAACCTTTCAAGGCGGGCGGGATGTTAAGGCACAATTTAAATTTTTAAAATATGTAACGTTCACGCGCATGCGTAGTGCATGAGAAATGAACAGTAGTACTCTCTGCCACCATGTATATACATATTGTTATGTTATGTTCAACGTCGTGTTTACGACGACAACAAGTTCTCTCGGTTGTCATTTCGGTACTGAAGTAAATGTCAGGCTGGCCACTCGTTGGCAACCAAATACCCCTCTTGCGGGGATAATTGGTAATTTTTGCGTTACCATTCCCCCCCTCAGCCAACCGTCCTTGGGGCGAGGAAGGTAGAATTTAATTATAAGTCCAGATAACAACGAGTACGGGGTATCATGGACAATTCAACTCATTTATCAATTTTCCTATTCAATTACTTCTTCTAAATTAATGTAAAAATCGTCTGGAATAATCAACAACGTAAATTTCAAAGCACAACAGATAATATTTCGTCAATTAAATCCTTATCTGAACGGTTTCCATAAATTAATAGTGGATTTTTTCTTTTTGGTGACAATTCGTATCGCAGAATCATCAACAAACAACCTCCTGGTTAAGTCACTGCATTCGTTCTCGTGTACTAATATCATTTTGATTGAAAGTCATCGAAAAGTTAGTTTCTATTTAGGCAAATTATCAAAATTGGCTGTGGAAGAAAACAATCGCCGGTCTTTCGCGATTTAAAATAAATGAAAGAGAAACGACGCCCTCAATTTTCATCAATCTTTATTCGGCCTTGGTTGAATCAAAGTTTGTCGTGAATCCAATCCAAAGATAAGTGTTCGTGGTGTATTCAAAGTCATTATTAGAAAAGCAAATTGGGTTAAATATCCAGAACGGGCAGTTCCTGTGGTGTGTATTTAAACAGAGTGTTTATTTACAGTGGCGTCGTTCGAAAGTTTAAAGGTTAGTTAATTTTAAAATCGTAAAAATTCGTTAATTTGATTTCACTAAGTTACAAAGTCATTCAAAATTTCCACAAGGGTATCCAGGGATACCCCCGAACCTACGAAAATCATTTAATAGAGTTAAATTTGAAAATTTAACAAAATTTAAGTAAAACCCCCGAGAAAGATATTTCAATATACATATATATCGAGTTGTCAGTTAGAATTACAGTCCACATCATTTTCTATGTACCATAAGTTATATAATATACATTATTCTTCTGGTATAAGCCGTTTTACTCAGTAATAATCAAATAATAAACACCATCAAATAAAAGTGCTCTGTTAAAATGACTCGGCTGACACCAAATATTGGCAATATAATTTAGAAAAATTCTCTCCCTTCGATATTGCAACGAAGGGAAACTACTGTCGCAACAGAGACCTAACGCAGGACTTGTACGAAAAGCTCCTGTGGAAATTCTGATGCCACTATTTGAATAACATCTAATGCTTTAAGTGTAGACTTCTTAGCCGATCCATAATCTAATTTTGATAAAACCAAAGATTCATATAGTCTTAAAAGAATTTCTCTATCTGCTCCCCAATTTATATTACCAGCTACTTTTAAAACATTTAAGGTCAATCGACAGCGAGATTTTAATAGTATTATGTGTTGCTTCCACGATAATTTCTCATCAAAAACAATGCCTAAAAATTTAATACTTGGATTAATTTCAATACGATTACCATTTAAAAAAAGCCGAGGATTTTGATGTGGTTTTCGCATACGACAAAAGTGCACACGTGATGTTTTTGTTGCTGAAAAATAAAATCCTCTCATTTTTTCAACGTTAACAACTTCGCTTATTACACTTTGGAATCTACGATTTATAGGTTCTCCAAACATATGCGTCAAAAATATAGTCATCAATATATAAACATTTACCAAACGATGGAGGAATTGTTTCAGCAATTGAATTAACTGCAATAGAAAATAAAACAACACTGAGAACAGAACCTTGGGGAATTCCGTTCTCTTGTACATGCTGGTTAGAAAAAACATTTCCTATACGAACTTTAAATTTTCTATCGCTTAGAAAAGTTTGAATAAACACTGCAAGATTGTTTTTTATATCCCACTCATGGGTTTGATTCAAAATACCAAAACGCCATGTGGTATCATATGCCTTCTCTAAATCAGAGAAAACAGCCGTAAAATGCCTACCATGGAGAAAAGCATTCTGAATTGCGTTTTCTAATTGAACTAAATGATCAATTGTAGAATGATGTTTACGAAAACCCGTCTGATAATTTACCAATAAATTTTTCGTCTCTAATAACCAAACAAGACGATCACAAACCATTTTGGACGTATCAGTACGTGGTTTACCTTCCTTTAATAATGAAGGTACTATAATAGCTTCCCTCCAAGCATTCGGATAATAACCTCTCAACCATATATTATTATATAAATCTAATAATTTTTTATTAGCATAATTTGGAAGATGTTTAACCATGTGATAGTGTATATCATCTGGAGCAGGAGAAGAATTTCCACAAGTGGAAACAGCCGACACTTATAGCGAACTGACCATTATATTTCAAAATCTCATCCGTTGAAAAATCTATGAACGTCTCAATTTGAAGTTTTATATTCATAAAATCTTGATCATAATTTTGAGAACTGCACATTAATTCGAAGTGATTAGCTAGAATTTCTAAAGTCTCAACTGGATTATCTACAATATTGTTATCGACATTAAACAATGGCAATATAAATGGAGAAGATTTTCCTCTTATTACTTTAATTTTCCGCCAAATTTTCTTTACAGAAATATCACCTCATTTCTGAAACAAATTTTTCCCATGCTTTCTTTTTGCTTCTTAAAATGAGAAACCTTGCACGAGCCCGAAGTTTTTTAAAACGAACTAAGTTTTCTTGGGAAGAATGTCTCTTATACAAATGTAATGCTCTTTTTTATCAGCAACTGCAGTTTCAATCTCATCATTCCTTCAAGGAACGGATTTGTTATTTAAACGACCACTTGACATAGAAACAGAAGACTTAGCAGCGTCAATAATAGATTTCGTGAAGTGATTCACTTGGTCATCAATATTATCAGACAAACTAATAATATTAATGTTTTCCTGAACAACATTCCAGCTAGCTTTATCAACACACCACTTCTTGGGAATATAAATACAGGACAGAGGGATATTTGTAGATATTATAATCGAGAAATGATCACTGCCAAAGAGATGATCAGCCGTCTGCCAAGAAAGTTGCGCTGCTAAATTCGAGGAAGAAAAGGTAAGATTAACGGCAGATAACGTGTCAGAAGCAGAACTAAAGTGAGTGGAAGCACCACCATTCAAGATAACTAGATCTGTAGAATCAAGAAGAGATTCTATACGTTGTCCTCGAATATCAACACTGTTACTACCCCATACATAACTATGTGCATTAAAATCCCAACAATTAAGAAAAGGTATGGCAATTGATCAACTACACTTTGTAATTGATTTAAATCCTAACATTCGTTTGGAAGATATATATTGCATTTTAACTGGAGAAAAAATAGAAATAGCCACAACTTGTAACTCCGAATTTATGTTAATTTCTTTATAAAAAACATTCTGCTTTATGAAAAAAGCTACACGACCAGCGGCTAATGGACTCAAACTTTCTTTTTGCTTCCGTGTATGATAATTTATCTTTAACTCGCAATTCTTGAATAGCATATTCTTTCTTATACACTGGACCCATAGTGCTTCTAACTGAGTGATCACCATCGCAATTAACACATCTTATTGGTTGTGTACATGATGTACCCGTGTGCAATGGACAACCACAAACACAAACACAAATTTGTTCCGCTTCACTTTTACTTGAAGTATGTTCAAATTTTTGACATTTAAAACAACGCATAGGTTGCGGAATATATGGCCTAACAGGCAAAGAATATATTGCTGCTTTTATCTTTTCTGGAAGTTTCGGTTTATTAAATGTAATAATTATACTTGGTGTGTTCAACATTTCTCCATTTTGCCTCTTCTGTATACGACGAACATGAGTCACACCGGTCCCTTTAAGACCCGCTTCTATTTCTTCCAACGACGAATTTAGAAAATCTCTACAGTATAAAACACCTAAAATTCAAATTTGCATGTGGAACTACCTTAACAGAAATGTCTCCAAACTTTTTGACAGATGTCAATCTTAGCGATTGAGCATTTAAGACAGTTTCAACAAGCAACCCATCCTTAATCTTCTTAACACTGTTAGTTTCTCCAACTAACTCACACAAAATCTTTGATATAAAAAATGGACACTTTTAAAATCTCCTTTAATGACTAGGAACCGGGGAAGTTGCTCCACCGTCTCTTTAGCCACTATATTTTTGGTTTTTGTTTGATTTTTATCTTTATGCATGTTGTTCCCAGGAGAACGCTCGGAAATAGATATCCACTTCGATAGAGCCGGCATACCAAAGTAAGGCTATTTATGTACATCCGGAGGGTACCAGATATCCGGAAACACCGTTAAGAGCCAACTAACGCATGACTATTCATCTTATCAGCATGGTACGTTTAACACTTGAAGATTTCGGATTTTTTCGGGTTTACTCCCTATAGAACAACCGTCCACCCAAGTTTGACAATACCACTTATGTCATGGTATCGACATTGGCGGAACACAAAACTTGTAACTTTCAACTCCATATTTTCACGCAAGGAAAAACGTAGATTATACCTTCCTTATAAAAGCCGAAGTCTCACTTCACTAATTCGAACTCATCAATTCAAAAAAACAGCCAGAAAATGCCAAAGAGAACAATTAAAGACTAGGTGTGTCAATCAAAAGCATGGCTACTAGTATTATTATTACTATTATTATTATTATTATTATTGTTATTGTTATTATTATTATTATAAGTAAGAGAGGAAGACGTCGGAAGATAGGGAAGGAAAAAACTTAAGAAAAGAAAGAAAACACGGAAGACCTGAAAACGGAGACAGCTGCAACAAGGGAAGCCGGAAAAACAAAAAAGAAAGATAGGCAAGCCAAACTCCATCCTGAAGCTTTACTCATTAAGCCGGCGGAGGGGAGGACGTACGCTGAGGTCTTAGGCAAAATCAGAGAAAGTGTTAAACTTGAAGAAACTGATAGAAATCAAGGCGGTTCGTGAAACTAGATCTGGCAATGTGCTCCTGGAATTTGGGAGAAACTCCAAGAACGGTGCAGGTTTCGGCAACAAGGTCGGAGAAGCGCTTGGAGAAATGGGCACCGTTCGTAGCCTTGACCCGAAGGTGACGCTAGAGATGTGAGACCTGGACAGCTTCACCACGGAACTGGAAGTTCAAGAAGGCTTAAGGAAGCACCTGGCTACCCCCAACGCGGAGGTCAGGATTAGTCTAAGTAGAACAAATAACCGGGGCTTAAAGCTAGCGATCATCCATGTGGGCGACCGTCTAGCGAAAGAACTGCTAAAGACAACCCGAATCAAAGTTGGATGGGTCTACAGCAGAGTTCACAGGAGAACAGAGGTGCAACGGTGCTACAGGTATCTAGAGTATGGGCACTTAGCTAAATCGTGCAAGGGCACCGATAGAAGCGGGCTGTGTTATAGATGCGGAAGTGCCGAACACAAAGCCAAAGGATGCGCGGTAGTCGGCGAATGCCAGATCTGTGTTGAGGCTGGGCAACCTCAAGACAAACTGCAACAAGTGCCTGGCACGAAGAAGTGTGCGGTGTACCTGACTGCACTGATGGAAGCTAAGAAGACCCTGAAATGATCAGAGTAATCCAGGCCAACATAAATAGAAGTAGATTAGCTGACGAACTCCTTTATCAGCTAACGTATGAAACTATGACGGATATTGTGCTAATCAGCGAGCAGTATCGGAACCGAGACCGGTCCACTTGGTTCTCGGATTCGCTGGGCAACTCTGCCATATGGATATCCAGTCTAGAAAACCCTCGAGGCATGGTGACGGGGAGGGCTTTGTCTGGGTTAAATGCGTGGCAGTCACTTTATTTATTTGCTACCACACACCCAATGAACCCATCCAGTGCTTCCGAAACAAGATCGACGTCGTGGAAGATACCATCTTAAACACACCAGGAGATATCATCATCTGGATTTCGAGAGGCCACGGGGAGGTGGACTATTATCTCACCCAGTTTCTGACCGGCCATGGCAACTTCAGATCCTACTTACATCGTGTAGGGAAGATAGATTCTGGAGTATGCCTATATTGTCTCAGCGACACGGATGATGCCCACCACACTTCCTTCGTATGCGAGAGGTGGGCGGAACGGTGAAGGACGCTTGATATGGAGATTGGCGAATTTTCCCCTGACACTATAACACCAAAAATAGTAGAGATCGGAAACTCCTGGAGAAGTTAATCGCTTTACGTGCAGTACGTCCTACGCACTAGGAAAAGCGACTTGGACTGCATGGCGAACGAAATGTAAATATTTATTTATTTTATTGTACTTATTTACACTATTTATTTATTTATTAATTTATTGGTTGGTTAGTTGTTTTTTCTTTAAACTACAATGGAGTGTGGCCCCTATACAGCCATTGAAATAGACCCAGCCTGTAGTAATGTGTTAAACGGTTCCGGGCTGGTTCCTAGCAGACAGAGGGGGTGTCTTAGTTGGTAGTCTTCTTTTGAGGGAGCCCAGCATCAAATGCGTAAATGCATTTCACCTCCCAAAAAAAAAATTATTATTATTATCATTATTAAGGTCAGGTGGAGGTTTGTTTCTTTACTTTAGGAATAATTTAGAAATAACTGCAGTAAGTACCAAATTTAATGCTTGTGAATGTATATGTATAGACGTTAAAATTACGAAGGACCTTTCATGTAAGTTGTTGGCTGTGTACAGACCACCAAACGAGGATCTTTGGCAGTTGTTTTCGGAACTTATTTTATTAAAGAAAATCAAGATCAGTGCATTATAATTACGGGCGACATCAATATTGACATTCTAACAAACTCAAATGTTGCGACTTTTACGCGGAAGATAGGTCAATATATTCGCGAAGAATTTTTGAATGATATTCTAAAAAGTTCGTGTTTAGATCACATATACTATCGCTGCGCAAATCACGACCTATTGAGCGCTGTGATCAAATAGAAAGCCTCGGACCACTACATGATTAGCGGAGCTATGCAAATAAACACGCCGTGTAAGACTGAAAATGGTGACAGAGTAAATTATTATAAACGAATTAATAGTCCTCGGTTAAAGTTCGATGCAGAGCACGAGAGAGTGTTTCATTGAAACCATGGTTAACGCAGGATATACTTGTGGAAAAGATTGGATGTGGAAAAGTTGGATATAGATAAAATTCAACCTGAACAGGAATATAATTTTTTAAGAAATAATGTAAACACAATAATCAAACATGCTAAAAAGAAATATTACTTTGAACTATTTAATGAGAATAGAAATAATTTTAAGAATATTTGGAAGAACGTTAACGCAATTCTAAGATTATTATTATTATTATTGGTCTAGTAACGGCTCGGTGGTCTAGTGGTAAGAGGGCCAGCGCGTGACTGGGCAGAGCGAGGCGCTGTGTGTTCAAGTCCCGCTAGGATCAAATTTTCTTAGCGGGTCTGGTACACTCCAGAGTCACCATTCGCAGTTGGGGTACAATTAACTGCGCTTCACCCTTTACGGCGAGGGGGTGATAGTAACAAAGCCATGGAACACTTTACACACACAATTTACATAGTCAAGGCTCCTGAGGTTATGACAAGCTTTTAAAAGCTTATACCGTTGGGCCGTACCACACCACTACAAAAAAAAATTATTATTATTATTATTATTTATCAGCTTTCTTGACTATTGCGTTGTAGTGTTTTTGTTTTCTGTTTATAGACCTGATGGTGTTATCAAATTTTTGCGTGTTTGCGCTTGTTTCTCCTTGGATATTATTTTCTCGATCTCATGTGCGGTTATGTACCTCGTCCTGTTCTGTATATCTGTGGGTAGTTTCTGTATGGCCAGTTCGGTATCTATGATGAAAGTTTCAATGTTCTTTTCCAGTTTGTTTTGTAGGTTGTGTTTTAACCCTTTCCGTAGTAGGTTCTCATCCTGTGATTAATAATTCTATACCCTTGTAAAAATAATCCAAAGTTTTTCCCTCAAAATGTTGTATTACAGCTTTCTGTGACGATTCATCGGGTCGCCGCCATTCCATCGGTCTCGTTTTGGATAGAGGATCATAATACAGAACCATTGTTTCATCTTTTGTGACAATGGACTCCAAAATCGGTTTTGGGTCGTCTTCACACATGTTTAAAATCAAGCGCGCGTTACAACAGTTCGGAATATACTTATTGAATATCAATTTCAATATATTACTTTTGGTGGTTCAATAAATTTATCATTTATATAAACTTCTTTCATTTTCTTGAACAAACGAATATGGTTTTGATTTGTCTTTTTACATGTTGTATTGTTTACTATAAAGCTGGTTTGCCTTTTGTTAAGGGTAAATGAGTGTTGAATTTAAAAATTTAAAAAATAATTTAAAGGCTTTCTAATAAATTATTAGTTGCGTTTGTTACATACCTGCAGACGTGAGGGCGTAAGTTCTTATTTACTATTCCTGAATGTCCCTAAAATCGTTTGTCGTTTTTCTAGTTGTATTGCAGACTGTAAATCTGGCTTGCCTTTTGTTAAGGAGTAGGTATACTATGTCTGTACGGGGCCACTTTCAAGGCCATTCGCGTCCCATAACTTCATGCATCCGCGGTTCGCGGATTGATTTGCGGCTAATTTCGCGGCTATTTCAAGGTCGCGCTGTTAATCCGCGGATAATTTCGGGGAATCGAAGTTTGATTAGCGGCTCACGCTTTTAATCCGCGGGCAATTTCCTGGAATCGAAGTTTGATTAGCGAATCGAGTTCTTAATCCGCGGGTAATTTCGTTGAATCGAAACTTGATTGGCGACCTCGCCTTTAATCCGCGTTCGCGGCTATTTCAAGGTCGTGCTTTTTATTCCGCGGGTAAGTTCACGGCGAATTCGAGATTTGATATCGCGGATTCCGCGAAATAAAATCCGCGATCCATTAGCATTAATTACTACAATTAGCATTTAAATCGCGACCGATGACGCAGTAGTCTTAATGTATAGTATTCTTGGAGTAGAACGAAATACATGACATCGCGGATCGTTAATTAATTTCGCGGTTTTTATATTGTGCTTAATGAAAATAGAACCTTTCACGAATTTTAAACACGTCCCAACATGACTGGAACTTTCTCTCATTTCGAATAGACGTAAATAGAATTTATGTCACACAGATAGAAAGAACCTTTTCGCGATTCTCGGAATTTTGCATGACCGTTGACGCATGTAAACAAGTCAGGCAGGTACTCTATAAAAATACCTATATTGTGTCTTACAAACAGGTCTCAACATGATGTACCCTCCTTCCAGAATGACAATTAGTCAGACAGGCATAAAAATTATTAGTTTCGAAAGACAACGACTTTCCTTTAGAAAGCATTTTACCTAAGCATACCTAATTAAAAACAGCTGCACGCTCAAAACTCCTTCAGTATGCATCGAAACGTGTTCCAAGGCCGACTTGAACGGCATATTGAAAAATTAGTTAAATTAAAAATTGATATTACATTATATTCTCTTACAATGAAATTAGAAAAAATTAATATAGAAGACAGTATGGACGAAGAAATCGAAGCCGCCTTGCAGAGTATCAACGAAAATTGTGGAAGATTGAACGCGATAGACGACAATCTTATAGCACAACTCCCTTTGTATGTTCTACGAAATAAAGTACGTCGACTTTCTCTGAAGCAGAAGTGGCATCTTATTCCACACGAAAAGAAAGCTGCACTTCAAGACTGCTTACCGTGTTACCTCCACATTCCCATGACTGACGATCAATTGGATGGTCCACCGCCAGCTATAAAAAACTGTACGGCATGCCTCAAATTTATGTAATATTTATATAATATGTATGTCATAAGGTTACACTAAATAAAATGCACTACGTATAACTATAATTGTTTTTTATTTTATTTTATCTAGTAATACAATTAGGTAGATTTAAATAATCGAATAACATATGAACGTTTGCTATAGAACAAATTTTAAGTTCATCGCGATGGTACATACAACATTCACCCAAAGTTTTTCTTATTGTAGGAATGTCTTTTACATATTCTAAATTCACTATTGGCACGCTAACAAATTTCTTTAACGCATCTGCTTTCTGGTGTCCTTTGACGTAGATGATTTCAATGTTTTTTGTGAAGCGTTGCAGAATCTTCGGTAGTTCGCATATATCAACATGACCATCGCTGTAACGTAACGAATGATGATTTCTTTCCAACCATGTAACAATCCGTTTTTCACTCCAGTCAAGACTCGAGTAGGGAATTTGAGGTTTAAACACGAAGTGGTTCAACATTTTCCCATCACTTAATGCTAACTCCTTTACTAGAAAACCGCTGCTTAATAAGAAGCCTTGTACATCGATCATCAATGCCATTTTTAGATTATTTTTTTAACTGTTCCGCTGAGCGGTGCGTATTCCACAGCACAATCGTGTAGAATGAGACAATAAGCCGCTGTACCGCTTTTGAACTTGTCCTAACACTCCATTTCCAGTTTTACATCTACAGTGCTCAATTTTACCGACTCGTTCTGTTTCGAACAATCAATTACATATACCGCGCAATCGTGGAATTTAGATCATTCATTAGCGTTGACCGTCCGTAATAACTGGGACGGAAAAAGCTGTACATGTAGTAGGCAACAGCATAACGTTTATCTTCCATACTAATATTCATATTGTTGTAGGGATAATTGTCTGAATTCAAGTAAAGTTTGACATTTGCTATCTTAGAGTGATCGAAGAGCGAAGCATCCGCCCTAAAATTATCTTTCTTGCCTTGTTGGAACGCGATTAGCACATAACGAGGCTTCTCCATGCTGGTGCTAGATTTTATCGGCCAAATATCCGTTTTTGTGAGGCGTAGTGCGGGTAGTTCGTTTAGTTGCCACCTCCAATACGGGACGTATATCGTTTTATTTTGCTGAATAGCATCTAATAACTTTAATCTAACCTCATCGTTAACGTTTACGTGTGGAACATGCCACTCGATCTTCTCAATTTCAATAGATGCTTTATTCGTGCCTCCTGCGGTAGTGTCTTTGTAGCAGTTTTCATCTGTTCTGCTTCTAACAAGTATTAACTCTTGGCTAACGTTTATAAGTATGCGTCTATAGTCTTCAAACATTCCCATTAAGAATTTTAGTGGAATGCATGCATTGAATTTATTTTCTGATAATGTAGGTTGATTATCTTGGAAGGGATTCCATCCAGCCATTTGCAATAATTTACTTTCATTATCACTATAAGAAACCAACGATTTCATTGTTGTAGTAATATCGGGTTTAGTACAACGATCAATTTCTACTCCGTTGATTTCATAGCGGATATGTTCGAACATGAATGCATACGTGTTATTTGTTAGAACACAAGCACCGGTACCTCCATCATCAACGTTAAATTTTCCCTCTAAGTAGATATAGCTTTCGCTCGGTAAAGTATAGATATCTTGATGTTGAATACTAATGCGCACTTCATCGTTGAAACTATTAGTTCTGGGGTAATAAGTGTGGTACTCCTGTTTGGTTATCGTTTCGTCGAAATTGAGACCTTCGAATATTTCCAATTTTTCCATCGTTCACTATTTTGAGTCCAATCGACTGACGAAACGCAATATTAGTAGGTGTTAAACGTTGAATGTCTGGCGTGTGAATGGTGGAAGATGAAAGTTTTCCTCCTGATTTATAATTTCGCTCCACAAATAATAGACCCATTACAGTTTCTTTTACTCTAATCTGACCACGATCTGCTCGCCTTGAAAATCCACAGGATCGCCGTCTTGGTCTAACAATGTTAAGGTTATGTTTTCAATATTGCTTTTGCTTACAGGTAAGTAAATCACGTGCTGTGGTTCGATATAAATGCTATATTCAGGCTCTACTTGTGGTGAGAATTCATACAACGTATGCGACGGACGTGCACCGTGGTAGGAGGACGTTACTATATTGCACTCGATGCGTATTGTTATGACTTTTAAAATCTGCACGGGTAAATCCGATTCATGCCTATGATTAGGCTCTAAAATTCTTTTGTTGAATCCCAGCAATCGACCTAAGGAGTCTTCTCGTTCAAAGTTTATCGCATGTTTACACTTGATTTCTACTTTCAACGTATTATTATTAGGCTTGAGAGATATGGAATCTTTCGGCATAAATTCTTTCAGATAGTTTTCGATATCAGTTATTTCGTACGATCCAACAGGGACTCTTATCACCTTATCATCGCAATATAACTTGTGGTTTTTTTCAGTCACATTCGGAATCGTATTATACGTGTGTAACCCTATGAGTCCGAGGGCATAATCATATTTGGAATCCAATTCAATGGGTGGATAGTAGTTAGCACTGAGCACATAGCCTGTGCCTTTTAACGTGAAGGTGTGCGACATGACTAAGCAACAGCACATGCTCACGTACTATATATGAGAAATTCCAGGCACAAGTGTCCGCAATTAACTTGATTGAAATCTTGAAATCTGTCGTGATTGTAGTTAATTGTTACTCTTTTCTTCATATTGAAATAGTTTATTAATTCCGATGGCGGCTTGAGGTTTCCGAACGAATCGAAATAGTTCACAGAAGAATCATTCTTATAATACGCAACCCAATGCGTTCCAGGACCATCAAGGGAATCTAAATTGACTACCGCACATTCAACTTTAAGAGGAAACTTTGGTAAATCGTTTCTCATGAACACTCCTCGAAAATGAGGTATATCTCTAGCAAACTTTAAAATGTCGAAGTTTGTTAAAGCTCTTCGCGGTAGTCGCTTTAATAGTTTTTTGACGGCTTTATATACAAACCCAATCCTTTCTTATATGGCTTCATATAGAGACCTTTGCCTTTTAGAACGATATCTTCCATTGCTTTGTTGTGGCTTTGAGCTTCTTCCAACTGTCGTTTGGCAGCCTTAGCCTTATTGATTGCCTGCGCTATCCCCGCCGCCCCGCCAGCCAAGCTACCCAGCGCGCTTAGGCCGGCGAATATGGGTATTAGCGGTAATACGCCGCCTTCTTTCGGAATAGGTATAATGCGAGGCGTGCGAATTCGCTTCTTACCACCTGCCTCCTTTACTGCTAACTTCGCCGCCGTCAATGACAATTTCGCGCTCTCTTTTAAATCACCTTTAAATTTCTTAATGACACCTTTAGCCTTGCTGACTATATTTTTCTGAACGCCTTCTTCTTCAAACCCATCCCTAATTTTCTTTTAACTTTCATAGCGTTAGTTACTGCCAACGCGGCCGCTTTTTCACCAATACTAGAATCTTTAGCTTTAACGCGGGACCAGGCCCGTTCCTGAAGAATGTGATCTGCTTCGTGTCTAGGCCCCAAATCTTTGCTTCGTGAGTATGCGATGTCGTGCTCCTTGCATGCAGCGTCTAGAGGATTTATACCGGGATCTCCTCGTGCTAGCCGTTTCTCTAACTTTGTACCAGGACCGCAGTACTGATACCCAGGCAGATGTATCTCAATAGGCAGCTTGTTTATAAGGTTGTTAACAAAACCTCCGCCCTCTTTGACGTTCATCATTAGAATAAACCTGATGGATAACCGAACTTATATATTTATCGTTAAATACTATATTAGGGTGAAAGATATTTATACAGTTGCGTCTTCATTCTACACTCATTTACCATGCGGCTGGTAAGCAAAAGGAAGCATGAAAGTGCTAAATTTGGATGTGAGGATGAGACTTAGCAAAGACATGGAAATATAATACCTGATACCGTACGTTGCATTATTTGCGGCCCTTCGAACTGCGGTAAGACGAATGTTATGCTCACGTTATTGATTGACGAAAATGGACTCAGATTCGACAAACTTGTATGTGTATTAAGTCCTTATATCAACCAAAGTATCAGTTCTCGAGAAGTTATGAAGTCATCGGGTGTAAAATACTATGCGTATAATGAAAAATTAAGACGTCTGTAGATCCTATGAGCACGAGAGGAAATTCAGTTTTTGTATTGATGACGTAGTATGTGATAAACAGGATAAAATTAACTCTATTTCTGCATGGGCGCATAAAACCGTAGATAGCTTTTATTTGTGCCAGACCTACTCACGCATTCCAAAGCAACTAGTTGGCGATAACAGCAACTTCTTGATCCTTTTTAAACAAGATGATATGAATTTGAGGCATATCTTCGATCAGTTTAAGTCTATGTGCGCCGAGTGCTGGAAGGATAAATATGGGTTCTTGGTTGTAGACAAAGACAGAGATGTTAATAAGGGTCGATATAAGAAGAACTTTGATTACCATATATACCTGTAGTCAAGGCCTGGTCGCTCATTTACATTATTAACTATGTGGGAGAAGGTTAAGAAGTTCAAGCGTTATATCAAGCGTAAACTTCTGGTGTTCATTTCATGTAAGAGTAAATGCTGTGTAAACCAATAAATAGTCTAACATCAGTTGGAATCGCTTCATGACAACAGGTAACCGTTCAGAAACCTATTCAAAACGGCAGTTACAAACAGATACCTGTTCAAAAGCTGTTTAGAAGCTGTTCAAAAGCTGTTTAGAAGCTGTTTGAGCTGTTTAGAAGCTGTTTTAAAAGCTGTTTGAGCTGTTTAGAAGCTGTTTTAAAAGCTGTTTGAGCTGTTTAGAAGCTGTTTTAAAAGCTGTTTGAGCTGTTTAGAAGCTGTTTTAAAAGCTGTTTGAGCTATTTAGAAGCTGTTTAAGCTGTTCAGAAGCTGTTTGAGCTGTTTAGAAGCTGTTTTAAAAGCTGTTTGAGCTGTTCAGAAGCTATTTTAAAAGCTGTTTGAGCTGTTCAGAAGCTGTTTAAGGGCTGTTCAGAAGCTGTTCAAGGATGGATGAAAAGTTTGAGAAACGGAAGCGTGAGCTGAAGTTGAAAATTTTAAAAGCTAGTAGAGCGATACGGAAGAAACATATGCAACTAAAGCTAAATCGAGCAGATACTGATGAGTTGTTACAGAAAACCTTCAAACCTATCTCCGAACCGTTAAAAGAACTGGACACAACAATTAAACAAGAAGTTAGATCCTTCAAAGAACCTTTGATGAATATTAAAGAACCTTTACTGGAAATGGCTGCGAAACTCAAACCATCTGCGCAAGCTGTTAGCCCGCAACAAATGCCGACTTCTCCAGTGCAACGTATAAGTCCATTTCATGAGTATCTTTATACATTAGACAGCCTACCTAGAAACTACATACACGATCTCATCCACGACGCGAGTACTAAAGCATTGAATACCACCTTCGGTCCAACTTTGCATGCTCGGTCATTTAAAATGGGTAAGAGCGCCATGAGTTTTTCTGGACGTGATATTGTAATCGATGATAAAGTGTACAAGGGCACCAAAGGTTTGTATGAATTGCTGTTTAAGATGCGTCCTGATACTTTCACGCCGGAAGATGAAGACATGTATCGTGACATATTACAACGCACACATGTAGTTCATCGCGATTGCAATGGTAATGTAATTAAACCATTACTGGAACGAGTCTCTGGCGAGGGTCACATGATCGTATCGGAGGCACCCTATCAGTATGTATACTGGGATGACATCAACGAGTTAGTAGATCGTCTTCGACTTCTAATGGCGTCCCAGACAGCTGGCAATAATAGTCATAATAACGAAATTGTCTCTATACTAGACGAATTGAAAGAAGCAGGTGTCGTGCAATAAATATGATGTGAGCAATAAATATGTATCATTCTCACAATGAGCATCGACAAGTTTGGGCGTTTCCTTGGCCCTAATAAAGTAATTTCAAATCGTAGTCATACACGCCTAGAATTCCCATTGACACCCGATGGAAACATTAACGCCAATGGAAAGCGTATTAAATATGCGGCGGATCCCGTTGACGAACAGGACTGTGTGACTAAACATTATTTATCGCAATTTATGCAACACGTTAACAAAAGATTAATTGATACTCGCGAGCAATTAGATTCTGAACTACAAGACACAACTAAAAGGCTAGAAGCTAAGATATTGAATTTACAATCTCATATAAATCGTTTAACAGAGGTGGTGGATATACAAAAGCTGTCGATTGAAAAAATTCACCGTATTTTTGACGAGACCATTAGAAAAGTAGACGTCATCGTATAACATGAGCAAGGAAGACGTTGTCAATGAAATACATCGGCCAACTAGGCGAAACTTTATGAGACGGCGAATAATTATTGAAGGTTTAGACGATTTGTGGCAAGGCGATTTAATGGAATTCTTACCTTACAAACGGGAGAATAACGATCACAAATACGTTTTAATCGTAATAGACTGTTTCTCAAAATATCTATGGACATACGCATTGAAAAACAAAACCGCCAACGAGGTCAGAGACGCAATGTCCATTATCTTGCGGCAGGGACGCATTCTAAAAAATTTACAAACAGATGCTGGTAAGGAATTTCACAATCGAGAGTTTACAGGATTAATGGACAAACATCATATAAATCACTATTCTACGTATAGTACTAAGAAAGCTTCGATAGTTGAAAGAGTTATTCGCACCATCAAGGGACAGCTCTACAAGGCATTCAGTTTAAGAGGCTCTTATAAATGGATAGATATTTTGTCTGAAGTAACCAACAAGTACAAAGAGACAAAACATAGGATTATTAAAATGAAACCGCGTGATGTCACAGTGAAAAATGAACAATATCTTCTAACTAACGTTTACAACAATATTAAGGTGAAAGGAAAAAATAAATTTAGTCTTGATGACGTTGTTCGAATCAGCAAGCATAAAGGAGTATTCCAGAAGGGGTATATGCCTAACTGGAGCACGGAGCTTTTTAAAATACGTAAAGTGCAAATAACAAATCCTGCTACCTATCTGCTGGAAGATGTGAACGGGAGACCGATTTTAGGAAGTTTCTATGAACCTGAACTGCAAAAGAACAAAACATGCAAACACTTACCTCGTGAGAAGGTGTTGCGAAGAAAAGGAAATAAGTTGTATGTTAAGTGGCTGGGATTCGATAATTCTCATAACAGTTGGATTGATAAAAATAAATTTATTATAATCATACTTACCTGTACACTTATAATTCTTATGTGTTAAAACTAGGTTATAAATAAAAATCATTATTTAGCAATATACAGGGTTTTATTCTCCTAAATTCATTACCTCGTAGTCAAAGAATACAGTGTTATAACTTAAATTTATAGCTTTCAACATGTACAATGCATTTAAAGAATTAAAGTGACTACATAATAAATTTTGAATATTAGCATACAAATCGCCTGACAGGCTTAAACATGATTTTAATATACATTTATAAAAGGTAAACGGTTACTCTAAAACTGTGGCACTGGAACACTGAAACAGTTCACTAAAACCCTTACCACAACACTTAATTCAGCAGCAAGACTGAACTGAGTTCAGTCTTGCTGCTGATGATGATAGCTTGGCTATCGAAACGTGCGTCCAGTACGAATTAAGTGTTGTGGTAAGGGTTTTAGTGAACTGTTTCATTTATAAAAGGTGATAAATTCGCCGCTTTGCAACAGGCCAAGTTTATGGTTAATTAGCGTTTGGAGATTATATAAATTATTATAAGTCTCCGTTGACAATACAATCTGTTGATTTCGGCTCTTCAGCCTTATTACGGAGATGTCTTTGTAAGAGCTGGTCTCGATTTGGTGATTCGGGCTGTAGCCTTCCGACTTCACGAACTCGGACCACTCGTCCTCTGTGAAGAATATGCAAGCGTTGGAGGATCGTATCTGGATTATCGGGGTGTATCCGGCTGCTGGACTAAGACCCACGTTGAGCCATTTGGAACCGCTCTTATTCAGAATATAGGTCGATTGTCCTACGAGCTGCCTTTCTTTAACGATGAATTCTTCCCGCATTTTTAAGGCGGGGTCGATAAATTCGTTGTACGTATCTAAGAACAATTAATAACAATTACAATATGTACTCGAAGATTTCTCTAAATAAAACTTACTTGATTGGACGTTTACCGCTTCTTCAATAAATTCGTTGTTGGTATTTGTCTCTTCGTTTTTGATATCTGAAAACAGAATTCATAATTACAATATATACTTAACAATTTTATATTTAACTTACTTGATTCATTAGTCGATTCCATTTTAGCGCGTCTGGTCGGGTTGTGCTGCAAGTTGAAACTGATTTAAATTTTACTTATTGTTCTATTATGTGCAAGTTAGTGGTGGGGGAGTACTTAAGTGGTGGGGGTACTTACCTATACGGGTACCGATGAATATCCCCAGGGTAAGGTGTCGGTGAAGCCGGGCACTCGGAAGCGTTTGTCGTCAAAAGGGCTAAGGGAAATCTTGTCCTGCGCCGCGGTGTAAAGCTGGTGTTTGAGGGAACGTATACCTCGCTGCTGGTGTACCATCTCCTTCTCCTCACGTAGACAGCTTACGTAGTCCGCGAAAGAGATCTGCTGCTTCACCACGTAGGACCTGACCCCCTTCGCCTTCTTCACGAAGCTATCCTCGAATTTGCAGGCATACATTTTTGCTCGTAGGCCTACAAATTCTAGCAACAGCTTCCCGGCTCCTTCATCTTTCATGAGCCCCGGCACCTTCTTGTTTACCCGCGGCATGTCGTACGCATTATTCACTGGATAATCTGAAGTATCGAACCGTCCAATGTTCGCTTGCATGTCGGCGTACACATCTTCCGTCTCTATCGCGTAAATTAGAGTCCGTGTCCGTATAGCACAACTTGCACTTATCACTATAAAAGTCCTGCATGAATTTATAGTGAAATTCATATAGTATAGTCTTTGAAATGTCGAGGACGCACATCCCTACGTAGATGGGTTTATCGAACATTATATCTGTTCTCAGCAATTCAACCGCCACTAAATTCTCATTAAATATTGTAGAACTCTTGAAATTTGGTCGGCTGATTAACGCTTCTGCTCCGTATCGCCCGTCCCACTTGCAACACAATCTTAACGTCCCTCCGCAACCTCACGTTCTCCATGGTCTTCCCAAACACAGCGTTATTCATGAGTTTGAAAAGATTCTTTTCAAACTCATTCTTTGCTTGTTGTCGCAGCGTTGTATTTAGGTCGATGTAGGTCTTGAGCCATGGCGACTGCTTAAACCTTAAGGCTCGATACACCTTGGTCACTAGTATCCCCTCCGCTAGATACTGTTTAAGGTTGCGGTAGTGGACGACGTACCTCTCTTTCTTGTACAGGGTGGCCAACATTTTCTCATAGGTGGATCCCGGCGGTCTCTGCTTGGTAGGTGCCATGGGAAGGTCCCTTTGTCGATCGTGAATGCTCTGTGGGTATTCTAGATCGACTTCTAACATGTATCCTTCCAGGTTGTCGTCGGGAACGTCGAAATTCAAATTTCCCGCGTCTTCAACCCATTCAAGACTTCCGGTCGGCAGAGACTGCGACATCGCCCAAGAATACATCGCGTTGATGTCATAGTACATTAAGTATGTACTAGGCATCATGGGATCATAGTCCGGCATATGCCTGTTGTTGGCCTTTGCGTATCTGTAAACAAAATATGAATTACCATTTTAAAAACAGCAATATTATGCTTTATACCTTGAGGAGCATTGCGTCATGCCTCCTCGAATCCCCTTCTCCAGGAACATCTTGGAGAGTGTCCAATTCCACGTCCGTGTGCTTTAACATGGCGTCCCACGAAAGTCCGGGTGCGGTGTAATAGTGTGCTGCATCAAGACCGTAATTCTTAATACAGCTCTCCCGGAAGTTCTCGAAGACGTCCGCGAGCAGTAAAACGTCCGTCTTCATATATAGATCAGAATACTCCCCCAAGTCCTGGCATTTAAACTCGAGCCAAACGCTCTGCGCGTGTTCATACTCAGACTTGGTAATAGGAGTATTGGATAGATCGTTGTGGAACGCCTCCATAGACGGTAGCTGTCTTTCACCAAGCCTTTCCCAACTCGACATGTAGCTATACGGAAAAACCCCCTTTCTCTTTAGAAGCGTGGCGTCGTCAAATTGACTCTCGAGTATGGGGTATTCTTGTAAATATGAAGCCAGCTTCTCGAGGGAAGACGCCATAAAACGAAATGAGTCAATGAATTTTAACTTCACCTCACTGTCGTCTATGCTCTGTATCATAGCTACATACTGCTCCGTGTTGTTGGGAATGACTTTCAAGTGGCCCGATTGCGTTAATGCTTCAACCAGCAAGTGACTATCATATCCCGAGAGGTTGTGAAATATAACGAGTATCGTTTTCGTGTCCCGATATTCCAGATTGCACTGTGCGTGTGCAGCACCTCTATAAATACATAAAAATATTAGTAAATAAAATAATAATTTGTTTACGACTTACCTGTATTTGCCGGTTAAGTGGCAATGATCCCTTACTCTATCGGGGCCTAGAGGTTTTTTGCAAATATGGCAAGTGGGAGCTGTGGCGTATTCTCTATACTGGGCAGGATTTAACTTGTCCATAGGGATGGGACACTGATATGCCGTTTCTGCGTCCTCTGCAAGACTTTGTAGTTCGCGTACCAGCCACTTCGCGCAGTCTTCACCTCTATAGCCGCGATAATAAGAGAGCTCCGGGGCGTAGTAGCATTTAAAATAATACCCCGCGCTGTAGGGCACATGTTTTTGGGGCTTCTTAGGGTCGTTGGTCGGCTGGAGTAGACATTCAAAGTCCGCGTACACGGCGAATAGGACCTTTATCTTATTTTTGAAGTTCTTGAATTTAATTATTTTTTCCTCGGGGAACGAGACCTTATACTCGTTCACCTTCCCGCATTCTTCGATGTGAGCCTTCAGCCTCGCCTCCGAATGAAAATAGTGCAGACACCTGTCGCAGAAAAATTTCTTGTAAGTATTCGTATTAAGCTGCTTGGAGACGAGGCGGCTGAAATCTTTTATCCACACGTAGTGGCATCTCGTATTGTCGTCTTTGCTTTGAATCAATAATAAATTAACGTGGCGATCCCGCTTATTTTTTGTAAGACGATTGGGGGAGACGTTTAGCTTCTTGTCCAGTACATAAACGTTCACGCTCACGTTGTTGAGCTTCTCGAATTTCGAGATATCGCCTCTTTGTATTGGGAAGGTGATTTCTCCCAGGTTAAGAACTTTGCTATAATGTGGGTAGCTGGAGGTCCGGTCGATATGTGCGCCATGTTCTACGGGGTATAGCGCCGACACAACAGCCCAAAGCATGCATCATCATACATGTTACGTACGTTAACACACGCCTGCTTCCGCTGGATGGGTGGCGGAAGAGGCAGATATGAGCCGACTCGCTGTGGATTGTAGTGGTTAATGTTGATTGCCAGGTCCACGATCGCGATGAGCGCCCAGCCAGAATCCCTTTCCTACAAATTACATATGTACAGCGGTGTTCAAAAGTACAATATTTTAAAACTTACTTGAAATTCCTCAAGTTCGCGGAGAATTGAGCCCTGTACGTACTCCACATACCAAGCCTCGACATTAGTGTCCATGCTAATTACCCGGTTCTTGGTGGATATATATTTTAGCTCTTCCTCCAAGTCGGGCTTCGCGAACTTCCCACAAAACATGGTGTTCACTTTTAAGAACGACTGCTTGCGCAGCTCGTTCCTGATACGACGCACAAACATGGACTTGGCGTCCTCCAGGAAAGTACGGGGGTCCTGGTGCATCAGGTTTGTGATACAGCCCGTACGAATACCGCTCCGGAAAGCCGCCTTCAAATCGCTCCACCTAATCCGGTCGCTTTGAACAACCTGGTTGCCGCCCCTGCCGCGTATCTCTAACGACTTCAGCCACGTGCGATGTGAAATGGTGTGGCACAACGCCGCTTGAATTTGGGTCTACAAACATAAAAATAATTCGAGTTTAAATGACTTGATTTTAAATATCTTACCTTTTCGCCAACGCTCCTGGCATTCTTTATTAGGATATTTAACAATCGGATATTCTCCGAAGTCGCCTTGATAAAGGCGGTTACGTCATTACCCGGACGAAGGAGGACCTTGGTCTGCTCCATGACCTTGTACATGGCCTTAATGGTTTCGGATGCCATTTCTCTGTAATATAGACAAAATATATAAAATTTAAACAGAAAATATTAATTAAAATAGAAAAATGTGTAGGATCGCAAAATAATTTAAAGTTATTAAAAAGAAATATATACAACTACAAAAATTTACATTTGGAAAAATTCAGACATTAAAAAATATTATTTACTTACATGGAAAGTTGTATAAAGCACTAAAATTGCACTCTTAGAAGAACTCTGAGATGTACGAAGCTAGAAACTCGAACAAACACTGTGATGAATCGAAAGAAAATACCCCTTTTATATCGTCAAGAATGCAATAATTAAGAGAGAGAGCAATTTCAAGAATGTAGTAATTTTTATGCCTGCCTGACTAATTGTTGTTCTGGAAGGAGGGTACATCATGTTGAGACCTGTTTGTAAGACACAATATAGGTATTTTTATAGAGTACCTGCCTGACTTGTTTACATGCGTCAACGGTCATGCAAAATTCCGAGAATCGCGAAAAGGTTCTTTCTATCTGTGTGACATAAATTCTATTTACGTCTATTCGAAATGAGAGAAAGTGCCAGTCATGTTGGGACGTGTTTAAAATTCGTGAAAGGTTCTATTTTCATTAAGCACAATATAAAAACCGCGAAATTAATTAACGATCCGCGATGTCATTATTATTGAAATGTACGTGCAATTATTTTCATGGTTTCCTAGCTGGAAATACATCTAAGCACACTGATTGTCGATCACTGTGTAGCAGCAGCAGCAATAAAACCAGTAGCACCAACAGAAACCCTACAGATGTCCCAGATGTATGTCCCAGTTGTATGGGTAATTGCTTAAATTGTAATGATTTAAACCCTTTAAGCGCAACAGAATTTGTTTTATTGTTACTTTTAAAGAAATGTTGGATTTAGAATGAAGTCTAATAATAAATTTATTTATTTTACAGACGTGGGAAGCAGACCGATTTTTGATAGACCGGATATTATTGTAAACTTAGATTTCGAAAAACAACCATTTCCTTTGGAAGAACGTCTGGTGTATAAGGTAGAAACGAAAAATACATAAAAAGCAGTATAGAATTTGTATCTCAAAATGTATGTCAGTACAATATACATAAATTAATGTAATAAAATATGTAATTTATTGTTAACGATAATAAAATATTCAAATAAATCATTATAAACAACAAAGTTCTCCATTTACAATGAATGCAAACCTTTGGAAGGGTTAAACCAGGTAAATACAAGTGAAATATTGAAGCTTCAGTTTCGACCCTGTTAAAAAGGTATCAATACCTTAAAATTGATATATACGAAGATGATTATTGTAAATTATACAATTAAAATAGTAGGATTAGTGGATAACGGAGTAAGTGTGAGCACGATTAGGGAAGAGATAGTGAAACGAAGCAACTTGCCAATGCAAAAAAACAGAAAATGTTGTGAATTTGACTGGGTTTGAAGGGAAAACTGTTCGCTGCACAAATGAGAATTGTAAACATTAAAGTGGATAATGTCGAAGCTACAATATCGATGATTATTGTTCCCGATGAAGTACAAGCAACTGATGTCTTGCTTGGGAGGATATTCACATTTGCCAAACTTGGCATACCTTAGAAAAGGAAATATATATATACCATTGGATATGTAAATGAAGATCCTTTTAAACAAATCGAGATAAATTCACATAAATTGGTGTACGCTCGTTGGAAGATACACAAGTATGGAAAAATGACAATCGAGGTACCCATTATAAACAATACCGATCAACCATTGTTAGTGAAGAAAGGAGAGAAAGTAGGTCCAGTGATTGAAGTAGAAAATATTCAAATGATCGCGGATGTTCAAGTTGTAGAAAGGGATATGGTACAAGTTGGAGAAGAAATCACAGAAGAGGCAAAAAAATGGCAGCACTACTTAACGAGTACCGAGACACAGTAACATTGACTATGGCGGAATTGGGATGTTCAGAAGTGATCAAAATGAAGATAGAAGACGAAGGCGACCCAATCCGAATGAAACCGTACAAAACGAACACCAAGGATCGTGAAACAATATCCAAAATCGTCGATGAATGGAAGAAACATGGAGTCGTTCGTGAATCCACCTCGGAATATGCCAGCCCTGTTATTTTAGTGCCAAAGAAAGATGGACAAGCCCGTCTGGTCTGCGATTACCGGATACTGGATGCCCAAACCCCGACGATCTTCTAGAAAACATTTCCCAATCCAAAATGTTTAGTACTTTAGACTTAGCACATGGTTGTTTATAGGTTCCTTTGAACGAGTCGAATATGCCGAAGACCGCATTCATTACACAAGATGGTACCTATGAGTTCACAAGAATGATGTCCGGTTTAACGAATGTGCCGTTTGAATTTGTGATGCTAATGTCCATAGTATTGGGTCCCATGAAGCGATTTGCTAAATGCTTTTTGGATGACGTGTTGGTAGTATCAACGGACTGGGAAGATACGTTGACGAAGATTCAGTAGATCCTAGAAGCGCTTCGAACAGCTGGTTTAACCATTAACCTGAGAAAATGCACATTTGGTAAGAAGAGTGTGGAGTATCTGGGTTACGAGGTTGGCGCGGAGGGTATCCAACCGAGTAAGAAGAAGACATCCAGTATTGTGAATTTCCCAAGACCAAGCAGCGTACACGATGTTAAGAGATTCCTAGGGCTCACGGGATTCTTTAGGAAATTTAGAAGAGGATACGCACTTATAGCTAAACCCATTAGCGACTTGACAAGGAAGAATGTAACGTTCGGTTGGGAAAAACAGCAAGAAGAATCATTCGAAACACTCAAGAATGCACTCACGGCAGATACGACGTTAAGACTGTATGATGAAAAGGTAGCATGCATAGAACTACACACTGACGCACGCCAACATGGTCTAGCAGGCGTGCTTATGCAATGCAATAATCCCAATGATTTGAAACATGTATACTACGTTTCATGGAAAACTAATGACGAAGCCAAACACCACTCAAGCAAGCTGGAATTGATGGCAATCGTTTGGTGCGTAGATAGATTAATACAATTCCTTCTAAACGTAAAATTTACAGTGGTTACAGATTGTCAAGCCCTGATATACTTAAATGCTAATAAGACCCTAAACCCGCAAGTAGCTTGATGGGCTATTTTGTTAGAGAAGTATGAATATTGTGAAACAGTTCACTAAAACCCTTACCACAACACTTAATTTGCACTGGACGCACGTTTCGATAGCCAAGCTATCATCATCAGCAGCAAGACTGAACTAACAAGCTAAGTGAAAAACTAACCTTATAAGGAAAATGAATTATGCAATATGTAAATTTAAAATCGTAAAATTTAATGAGCCGCTTCATTGCACAGGACTATAAATAGCCTAAAGGTAAATGAGCCGAATGACGTGAGTTAATAAATCCTAGATTACAATGAAGCGGTTCATTGCATATGGTTAAAATTACAACTATAAATGATTAAACATGATGTAACAAAGGATAAAGGCTGGAATTTAGTGGTCCTAAATCTGAATTCATTAAGTGGGTTTTGTTTTTGTAAATTTCCATGCCTTCATAACAATTTATGAGAAGTACTCCTTACGTTTTTAATTAACTTTATATTATCAACATTATGGTTATTTTCAAGCATATGTAGGGCAACGCTAGATTTATCAAACCTTCTGAATTTGGGATGAGCCAAATGTTCTTTGTACCTAATTTTGATTGATCTTTTTGTCTGCCCAATATACACTTGATCACAATCATTACATGAAATTTTGTAAATTCCTGATTCATCCATGTTATCCACTGGGTCTTTGGAATTTCCTAAAAGGTTTTTAAGGTTATTGCTCGAAGAGAAAACAATCTTGCGGTCAATCTTAAAAATTCTTATGTTTCCTAATAGTATTATAGACGACATCTTCAGAGAATCCGTTAAAGTTAGAAATATTGATGATTTCTTTTAGTTCATTTTGATATCTATCTTTCGTTAAAGGAAAATTGAGTAACCGGTGCACCAAAAAGTTAATAGCCGAAAGTTTGTGTTCATACGAGTGATTAGAATCCTGTAAGAGGAATCTATTATTACTAGTAGGTTTCCTATATATGTCTATTTCTAACTTATTTTTATTTCTTATTACTAACATGTCGAGGAAAGGAATCCTGTTGTCTTTTTCTTCTTCGTGGGTAAATTTGATAGAGGGAAATTTTGAGTTAAGTTGTTCTATGAAATCCGTTATTGAACATTTACTGATGTCAAAGATGCAAAAAATGTCATCGACGTATCCGATCCAAAGCCGAGGGAAATAAGCGAAAGTATTCTTCAGGTCAGTTTCAAATTTACCCATAAAGAGGTTAGCTATAAACGGAGATAAGCTGTTACCCATTGCTGTTCCTTCCGTTTGTTGATAAAAAGTGCTGTTAATTTGGAAAAAGTTTTGTTTCATGCAAAGTTTTGTCAAAGAAATGAAGCTAGTAACTTCATCTCTATCCATTTGGTTATCTAACAAAAGTGTTTCTAAATATTCCAAAGTTAAATCAACTGGAACACTAGGGAACAATGAACTTACGTCAAACGAAACTAAAATTTCTTTGTCAGTAAGCTCAATGTCCTTAAGAATTTTTAATAGCCAAATCCGGAAATTGTACAGGTAACTGGTTCAATTTGTCAGATAACCACCTGGAAAGTAAGTAAGTTGGACTGTTGATATTCGAAACAATGGGTCTCATGCTTTTTCCGGGCTTGTGTATTTTAGGTAAACAATACATCCTAGGTAGTACTGGGTTTGATACCGTTAGTCTAAATCTTAAATTGTCGCTAATGACAGCCTTACATTCTAACATGGTCTTTTTGGTTTCTGTAAATTTACCCACGAAGAAGAAAAAGACAACAGGATTCCTTTCCTCGACATGTTAGTAATAAGAAATAAAAATAAGTTAGAAATAGACATATATAGGAAACCTACTAGTAATAATAGATTCATCTTACAGGATTCTAATCATATATGAACACAAACTTTCGGCTATAATTTTTTGGTGCACCGGTTACTCAATTTTCCTTTAAGATAAATATCAAAAATGAACTAAAAGAAATCATAAATATTTCTAACTTTAACGGATTCTTGAAGATGTCGTCTATAATACTATTAGGAAACATAAAAAATAGATTAGAATTAGAAATGAAAAGCACATTAGAACGCATTGACGGCCGTAAAAAAAAAAAAATATGCTAAAATTACCCTTTTATCCATGTTACACCAAGGGTCTTCAAAAAAATCTTTTCTAAGATTGACCGCAAGATTGTTTTCTCTTCGAGCAATAACCTTTAAAAAACCTTTAGGAAAATTCCAAAGACCCAGGGATAACATGGATGAATCAGGAATTTACAAAATTTCATGTAAGATTGTGATCAAGGTATATTGGGCAGACAAAAAGATCAATAAAAAATTAGGTACAAAGAACATTGGCTCATCTCAAATTCAGAAGGTTTGATAAATCTAGCTTTGCCCTACTTTATGCTTGAAAATAACCATAATGTTGATTAATATAAAGTTAATTAAAAACGTAAGGAGTACTTCTCAATTAATTGTTATGAAGCATGGAAATTTACAAAAACAAAACTCACTTAATGAATTCAGATTTAGGACCACTAAAATTTCCCGCCTTTTTCCTTTGTTACATCATGTTTTAAACATTTATAGTTTTAATTTTAACCATGTTGCAATGAAAACCCCTTCATTTTAATCTAGGATTTATTAACTCACGTCATTCGGCTCATTTACCTTTTGGCTATTATAGTCCCGTGTAATGAAGCGGCTCATTAAATTTTTCGATTTTTAAAATTTTCATATTGCCCTAATTCATTTTCCTTATAAGGTTTGTTTTTCCACTTAGCTTGTTAGTTCAGTCTTGCTGATGATGATAGCTTGGCTATTGAAACGTGCGTCCAGTACGAATTAAGTGTTGTGGTAAGGGTTTTAGTGAACTGTTTCAGTGTTCCAGTGCCACAGTTTTAGAGTATCCGTTTAGTATGAGTATTGTATTAGACACAGACCGGGAGAAAAGATGAGACACGTGGATGCTTTGAGTCGAGCTGCAGAACCAAACTGTGGAAAAGATACGTACGATGAGATAATCGAGAAGAGGTACAATACAATGACCACCATCGTAGAAGAAAACCAGGTCCTAATGTTCCATAGAGCGGATCCTGAGCTGCGAAAATTGGTAGATCTGTTGAAAGTGCCAAGATCCCAAAGAGATAGCAAAGAAAAGAGTATGACTGATAATTATGTCATAGAAAACTCCAGACTTTATCGACTCATAAAGGAAGGTGAGAGAAGAAGAAAGCTATATGTAATACCAACGTCCATGAGGAAAACCATTGTGGTGAGATACCACGATCTAGCTGGATATTTCTCTGTAGACAGAACAATAAAATTGATTAGGAAACGATACTGGTTTCCAAGAATGCGTAGATATGTAAAAAACACATCAAATCATGTATTGAGTGTTTGTCCACCAAAACACCAGGTGGAAGAACGCCTGGTAAATTGCATAGTATACCGCCAAGAGAGAGACCATTTTATGAAGAATTATAGTCACGAGTTCCAAGTTACACATTAATTGGCACCAGTAGTTAGTGTGGCCATAAGTGGCCAAATGTGTTAGAAACCTGGTTTCCTCAGAGGTACCACAATTTGTCGTTTGACATAGCCCTACTGGGGGATATATGGTGCCCGAGGTCCCGTTTTCCCAACGACTTTTGGTTTGCGTTTACATTTGTCGTATTGTGTCGTACGGAACATCGCACAAATTGCGGATCTTATGCCTTGGTTTCTCCACCTGAATCGTGTCTGCCCGCTGGTTGTCAACTACTGTTTCCTCGATCTGCGAACCCGACGCCCATCCTTTCAAATTCGCCGCCGCTAGAACTCCTGTGCCACCGTATCTCGCGGACGAACCTCCTCCCTCTGCGTGTCTCTCCGAACCCAGTCTTTTATGTAAGTTAATTTAAGATATTTTATGTAACGTGAATCATAATTAACATTTCATTTTGGTTGAGCTATTTGGTGTTTTAAGATCATTTTTTTGGTTAATTAAAATTTCGTTTTTAAAAGATTAAGAAGCGCTTCACCCTTACTATTGCCCGTTCTAGAAATTTGTAGATTAATTATTAACTTTGTTTTTTAAATTTGTATTAATCTTTAAAATTTTTCTTGGCTCTTTTATTCATTCCGCTGAAACTTTGTCAATATTTCTATATTTATTATTTTCCCCCGGGAGATATAAATAATTTTTTTGAAAACACTTTGTAAATATTTTTTAATAGTACTCTTCCCATTCAATTTTAACAGTTTTTAAATATTTGCTACATGTTTTGAATTTCTTTTGTACACCCCTTTCTTCCTTTTTCCCTCAAAATTTTTAAAGGTTTTCCGACGGAAATATCGACCCCCAGCGAGGCGACTAAATTAAGCAAACATTCAGTGGGGTCCTAGAAACGGAATTCTTACCAAGAGTTAAATCCCCGGGTCTCGTCTCGGGAAGAAATAAAAAGACCTTAAAAGACTCCCAACAAAAAATTTTTAAATGCCGTTGTTTATTACCCCCTTTGATCCTCCCCTTCAAAAACACTACGTTTAATAGAAAAAAATTGAGCACCACTATTCTTTAATTAATTAATTTTCTTTCTTTTTTTTTAACCGTAAAAATTGGCGCCCAAAACGAAAATTTTAAATTAAAATATTGAACAAAAAGCAGTAATAAATAATTATATTTGTTGTGTAAAATGTTTTTCTTTTTGTTTTTGTCCATATTTTGTAACATGTTTTGTTGTATATTTTGGGGAAAGGGAGTGACACGCTGCGGTTTTTTTTTTTTTTAATTTGTATAACGATTACATATTTACTCATTTATTTTGGACATATTTTTCATAATGACCTACCGGGTAGATTACTTTATTGCATAAAGAGGAACTGCTTTATGAAGCAAATTTCCCGTGGTTTTCCCCAAAGCGGTCACAGCAGTAATGAAATTTAAAAAATTGTTTACGTCCCCTTATACCTTAGAAAAGCAAAACGAATTTTTCCTCTTTTTCCCAATTTGAAGTAAAAGCCGAAGAAAGAAAAACAATTCGAATAAATTTTCAAACTAGAAAAATTTTTGTCGCAATTGTGTAGCAAAAATCCGTGAGTCCCCCAAAGTGCCTGGGACGCCTTCTCATAACCTGAACCGAAACAAAAAGAATTGTTGGACAACTTTTCAGCAGACCAAACAACGGGGTTTGGGGCTATTAGCACATATCCCCGTTGCTAATTCCCCAATTCGGCCAGTCTTCTAAGGTCTTTTGTTACATAACTTCCCCCGAGCGGTGATGAGCGAAATGGGTCGTGGGTGTTTTTATACTTTTTGAACGATTGGTTATCTATTCGAAGGAAAACTCTGATGTGGTATATCAAATAAACATCGTGTTTCCGATTGCGAAAGCCTTCACGACTCCCCTTTGCAACATTTTTTAACCACCGAATATAAGAATCGTTTTACCAGGATTCTTAGCCCCCCTCCAGGATCGACAGAATCTTTTTTTGAATATTTCATGCATCTGCCTATGTTCCTCGCCCTGGAGACATCCCTGAAAAATGTAAAACTAAACATCCTCAGCAAACCCCTTCCATGAATTTGCCCACCGTGTTAGTCTGTTGTATAGGGGACGAAGTCTTAAGTTAGAAAAGAAAATTTAAGTTTATACTTAAACCCCCGAGTCGTAAACGTCAACCTTTGTTTTTAGCCGGATTTTGCTTTTGTATTACCCCCCTTAACCATTTTTTGTAACAATCGTAGAAGAAATTCCCCAAGACGACCGAATTTAAGATGTTTTAATTGTGGTGAAATGGTCACATTTTTGTTTTTTCCCCTTTCCCTTTTAGGCACTTTTTACAAATGGGCCCCCCCTGAAATTTCAACCACTAATTGTCCAAAATTTCAAAAACATGAAAACCGAACGTTAAACGGTCGTAAACGTCTCCCCGAAGTTGCAAATTTGACCGAACCCAAATTTTATAACAGAGTTTCTATTAGATTATGTATATCCCGAAATATTGGAGATCAAAGACCAACTGTGTGACTTTTAAATTACCCCGTCTTAGGTTTGCTAGATTTGGAGTATCAAGAAAACCCTTTGAGGTCCCCGGGGTTTTAAAATCTACTACGCTTTTGGATTAAAACTCGCTTTAAACCCTGTGAAGTTACCGTTGCGAGTGGTGATAAATTATTTGGGTCCACTTTTGTACCTTTTTTCTTTTAAGTAAATCAAATTAATAATTCTTATTCCTTCCGACTCCCCCATCTTAATTCTTGGGTAGATTTTTGGATATCTATAGAAATTTTTCCCCCCTTTGAGACAACAACCCCTTTTTGAATTAACAGTTTTTAATGAAGTTTTGAATCCTATTTAACAGCTAGCCCGTCAAAATTTTGTGAAAACCCCCTGGAATCAACTTCTTAGGCCCCAAAATACTCGTTTCCCATGAAATTGAATTTATACCTGGAACACGTCTCATCAAACAACTATGCTACCCTGTGTCGTCAGTCATACAGGAAGTAATCGATACCGAGATTCAAAAAATGTTAGATAATGGTATTATAGAGCCGTGCAAAAGTCCTTGGGCCTCACCTGTCTGTCTTGTTCAGAAAAAAAACCAGAGCTATAGATTTTGCGTCGATTATAGGAAATTAAACGCCGTAACTCGCCAGGATTCGTATCCTCTACCCTATATATCTTCTATACTAGATAAACTCCAAGAAGCCAAATATTTAAGTTCACTCGATATCAAGAGCGCATATTGGCAAACCCCTATTGCCGAAAATTCTAAGGATTATACTGCATTTTGCATACCTAATGGTTTATACAGATTCAGCGTAATGTCCTTTGGTTTAACAAACGCACTCGCAACGTGGCAACGCTTGATTGATTCCGGGGATGGGAGCCAACTTACAGCCCTCCGTTTTAGTTTATTTAGACGATATAGTCGTCGTGTCAAATGACTCAATCTCACCTTGACCCTCTTAGAGAAGTATTTCGACGTTTAAAAGATGCTGGTTTATCCGTGAATTTTGAGAAGAGTCGGTTCTGCCGATCTCAATTGAAATATTTAGGGTATGTTGTTGATGAATTAGGACTACGACCAGATCCTGAGGAAGTACAAGCCATTTTGAACGTTCCACCTCCTAAAAACGTTCGAGAAATACATAGATTTATTGGCACAGCTTCTTGGTACCGACGTTTCGTGCCACAATTTCCCACCGTGATTGCTTCCCTAACAAACTTTACACGTAAAAAGGTTACGTGGAATTGGACCTCTGATTGCAACCATGCCTTCCAACAATTGAAGGAACATTTAATCTCAGCACCATTGCTAGTATGTCCGGATTTTAAGCGCACATTTCATCTACAAACTGACGCATCCGTCTATGGCTTAGGTGCCGTTCTAACTCAGCAGTTTGACGATGGTGAAAAGGTCATCTGCTATTTATCCCGATCATTAACACCCTGCGAACGAAAACACAGCGCTACTGAACGGGAGTGTTTAGCCGTAATTTCAATGTCATTACTGATTGCCATTCGTTATTGTGGCTGCACAATCTTAAGGATCCGCATGGACGTTTAGCGCGTTGGTCCTTGCGTTTACAACCCTATAACTTCGAAATTATACATAGAAAGGGTTCTGAAAACACCGTTCCTGATTTTCTATCACGTTCCGTACCTGTTGCACTAGATGCTGTTGACATTAATAATGAAAATTCCCCTGTAGGTCGCTGGCATGCGAAAATGATGCGTGAAGTCCAGGCATTTCGCAATCGTTACCCCTTGTGGAGAGTTGAGAACGGCAAGTTGTATCAATATACCAAACCTCGATATTCCGACTTAAGTACCGAATTAGAATGGAAATTTGTCCCGTCGAAACCCCAGCGTTCGGATATTATTAAGTCTTGTCATGACGACCCTTCTTGTGGGCATGCAGGAATTTCGAAGACTATTGCCAGAGTTATGCAGAGATATTTTTGGCCGAAATTGCTTTGTGATGTCGCCAAATACGTTCGTTAGTGTAACATTTGTCTCAGTATTAAGCCTGAGAATAAACCGCCGCTGGAAACTTATTGAGTAAGATACCGACTGCCACTCGCCCCTGGCAGGTAATTTGCGCCGACCTACTGGGACCATTACCACGATCTACGAAAGGTCATTGTTATATTTTAGCCGTTTGTGATGTTTTTAGTAAAGCCGCCCTATTATCTCACTACGAACCGCTACTGGAGCGAAAGTAGCGCAAATCATCGAGGAATATGTCACCCTTATTTTTGGAGCCCCTCAGATCATTATTGTCGATAATGGAGTCCAATTTAAGAGCAATGTGTTCAAGAATACGGCTAAGAACTACGATTCTGAGATCGTGTTAACAGCATATTACCACCCATAGTCAAATCCCACCGAAAGAGACTTATTTTTTTAAATACAACTACCCATTTTGAGTTTTTGGCTTGACGGATCCGAAGTTTGTAAAATTCTGTATTATTCGTTTAACTGTGTTTTGTGACGGGTTTTGTCTTTGTGGATACCGGCTGACAATGGTATCGCATGTTCTTGATGTTACTTTATGACATTCACCATAAATAATAAGCAAATTTAAATAATCTTCCTTCGTATGCAGGTATTGTTTATAATCGAAAACTAAGTGACATTTAATCAATACTGGATTGTTTTCTAATGGTCATGGATAACTGGGATATACGGAATGTTTTAAAAAACTACATTCTTACACTAAACATACATTGCCAAATACTTTTTTAGAAGGCAACTGTGCTACAATACACGTTTTCTCAAATACTTTGAAAAGCATCAATTTTGGATGTACATGATGAATATAATTTTTTTTGTGTGTGTTTCAGGAAGAGCAATTTGATAAGACAGATAAAAATAAATAGTTGTAGTTAAATAAAAATAAGTTTTGGCTCTTTCTCCATTTAAAATTTAAATCGTAATTGCCGGACGCTATAATGATTTCGAAAAATTTATTCCTATTCTAATGCTACCCCATACGGTCAACAGTTATGTAAAATTTAAAATTTACGAGTTAAACACTCGCAGCTATAAAAGTCCACATGCACTCGGCCATTTGTAAAAAATTTGCAAAAGATGCGAATTATTCATATATATATAATAAGGAGAAATTTTGAGCCGCGTTTTTCTAAAAAGTTCTTCGTCGAATTCGAAGCAAAATTTGGGATTGTCTTTGAGTTATTTAAAATTTTTGAAAAACAGTGACGTGTACAGTTCGAATGGGACATGTCTCTCTCACAATCGCTCTCATGATTCCATGCATTTTTGATATTTGATACTACATAGGCTTCGATAGATCATTACGAAAACTATTTTTTTACACAGGGTACGCTCATACGTCGTAATGTTAAATGAATTTCAAAATGCTAACAAAAATCGAAAATTTTAATGGGTATTTTATATTTTACAATAAGATACCTTGATTTGAACTATCATATATCTAATTGTAACCTTTCTTGGATTATTTCGAAAGATAGATTTTTCTCTACTAACTTAATTACGTTAATGCATTGGATATACAAACGAAAAAATTTTAAGGTTAGTGTGGACTATTTTATTATATGTTACACTAATTTGTATAACTTCTTGTATGTTATACATATTATATATTGTTAAGAGAAACGGGACTAATATCTAAATCCGTTTCGATATATCATTATGAAAATCATTGTTTTATGCGCTCCTAAGTCGTAATATTAAGTGAATTTCAAAAAGCTAACCAAAATCGAAAATTTTAATGGGCATTTTGAAAGATAACTTCCTATGAACTTTCGTATACCGTCCGCGGCAAAATGATGGAATAAGTTTATTAAATTTAAACCAATTTGTTTTTCGAAGAAATGCTCGGACAAGCCTAAAAAAACAAAAAACCCCATTTGCTCAATAAAACTTTTTTTTCCCTTTTTTTTTTTCCCTTTTTTTTTTTCATTATGAGGTCATCGACAATCTTTTCTAATAACACCTATTTTTTTTTATTTTGATAGATCATTTAATTGTGTAAATGATACCATCAACATTCTAATTGCCAAATTTTCGAACAGTTTGGGAATTTAAAGGAAATGAATCTCCAGAACATTTTAAGATTAAAAACGTGGAATTTTATTAGTCTAAAACCCCTATCCACTGTTTTTTATACGTACTACATTTTGTTGAAAAGTAATAGGACTAACATTAAAGCTAAAAACTGAAAAACCTCATTCCCTAAAAGAGGGGAAAAATAGCACCCCTACAAAAATTCAAGGTTACACGTCGTACTGATATTTTTAATTTTGCACGTCGTACTGATTTAAAGATGCGAAGGAAACGCGTTTTAGGAAGATTTGTAAATTCACATTTCTTTTATTTTTTGTTTTAAATCCTAAACTTTTATTTTGTTTTAGTGTCTCCAAAATATTGCTACTTATAATGTACGTTAGCGCGTAATGCGTAAGCACGATAGTTACAGGGTCTGTATAAGTGCGCGCCGTCTACAAGCAAGGTCACACTACGTATGTAAGTACGTATGCACGCAAAAACGGCCGAACGGCGTGAATCACTAGAAAAAACGATAAAACCCTGAAAACTGCGCAAAACTCAACGAAGAAAATTAACTATATTTTTAAGTTATAATTAGCATCAATTTTATCAATGAGACTTAGTATTTAAAATAAGAGAATTATTGTTAAGGGATTCTGTTCCCGTTGAATCACAAGGTCCCATCAAATTAGTTAAATATTATCTAAGAGTAAAGTAATCGCATATTCATTGCGCGATAATCTCCCGTATATCATCCAGAGATGGCACGAGCGAGCAGCAGACCATCACAATCTTCATGGGAACTTTCATATATTTAATTATAAGCATTCTTCAGTTATTTCGAAAAATAATTCTTTCTCTACTAATTTAATTATGTTATGTTAATGAAAACAAATTTTAAGAACATTTTAAGATTAGCGTGTTTACCATTTTATTATACGATATACTAATTTGTACAACTACATATATTTTATACATATTATATATTGTTAAAAGAAAAAGGACTAACATCTAAGTGGATGAAAAATATTGAAGGTTAGTGAACCAGCATTGCATAACCACACACTAAGTTACCATGTCAGCACTAATTATAAAGTACAGAATTTCATTTCAGATTAATATAAAAGGAGATTTTAAAAACAAAATACTATGATTCTTTCGAGTCTCAAGCCGAACGTTGCATTTTGTGAACCCAATATATAATAAGGACAAATCTTTAGTCGTGTTTGTAAAAAAGTTCGTCGAACCCGAAACGATATCTTGTATTGGTTTTGAGTTATTTCAAATGTGTTAAAAACATTGACGTCATACTTTTCTATGCATTCTTGATATTCGGTACTATATAGGTTTCGATATATCATTATTTTGGAAATATTTTCATACAGGGTAACGCTCATTAAAAAAAAAAAAAGGGGGGGAACGTTATGTAAATGACACAAAAAGCTGAACAAAAATCGATCTTCTAATAGAGTATTCATATTTTAAAAAAAAATTTTTTTTAGGGATTCCTCTTCACTTCCTGTGATCTTTCATATACTGTGCGTGACAAAATAATGGTATAAGTTAATTAAATTTGAAGCAATTTGTTTTTCGAAAAAATGCTAAGACAGGTGGACTTTATTTTTTTAATAGGCACTTTTGAATCAATTTTAAGTTTCCGCCAGTTCTGGTCATCATGTAATGAGATCATCGACAATTTTTTTAAATGACAACGCCCTTTTTTTCTTTAGATAGATCGTGTAATTGTCTGAATGGTGCCATTAAGGAAATTTTCGAATAGGAGTCATTTAAAGAGTGGAAAACATAAATCGTACTAATAGCAAGAAAGCAAAAATAAATGTTGTTATTCAGGAGATGAAATGATTATTTTCTTGCTGACATATCTCTATTTGGCAAGTCAGGGATCAGCACAGCCGTCTTTATTTTTTTTTTTTTTATTTCATCTTTCATTTGGTAAAAAATTTCTGCAAGAGTAGATACAAGTGCATCCTTGAAAAAATCCAGACCGGCGCCCCGTAAAGGGTTTCACGAGTTCCCTGCCCACTCATTAACTCTGCAAGGACGTTGAGTATGTGCTTTAGTACTCGAGTGAGGATTCTATGTACACCAGTACCAATTTTGCGGATTTACCGTTCGTATCAAGCGTGGATTACGGTTGCATAAATCCTGCATTACATCACAAAACTACATTCGGCGATCAGGTCATCTTTACTGAGTTCTTGCAGTTGTTGCATTTTGTTAGGATGGTATTTTTCTGTTTTTAGTACACGTAAGGAAACCTCATTGTCTGCTGCAATTGATCAAGTTACCACGAGGATTGTCACTCCACCTTAGACGTCTTACATTTGAAAGATGTGTGAGATCCTCAGTTTCTCTACATTTTCCCTCGATTTTACTGACTGTGAGTTGGTTAATGTTTCTATTTGGATATTTCCATTACACAAATTGCACACTTCTTGCTGAGTTCTGGTTGTATCACAACATCCAACAAGAATTAACATTTCTATGCGCTGGGTTTCGCTTAAGAGATCTATGCTTTGTTAACTTTCAACGATTTCTTTTAAGAATGACGAGTAGTTGGGTTATCATGGTGTGTAAAACTGATTATTCTGTATTTTTGATTGATATCTACTTGACCTGGAAAAATTTATCTTTTTGCTACGCATTTTGTTGGTAACAACATTTATGAACAATCGTCTGATTCCTTAAATAATGATGATGGAGATATAGGATATGTTTTCGAAGTAGAATTAGAATACCCCACGAATCTTCACGACCAGCACAACGATTTCCCCTTTTGCCCCGAACATGTTATTCCACCAAATTCTAAATATAGTAAATCGGTTTTCCCCTTACAAAAAAAAAAAACCCCGAGATAAATCAAACTATGTTATTTCATTATTTAATTTGAAACAATGTTTGAATAATAGTTTGAAATTATGTGGGATTAGGTATGGCCTTAGATTTAAGCCAAAGTAGGAGGTAAAGAAGTAACATCGACTTCAACACGTCAAAAAGAATGATCTAACACACGAATACTCAAACCAGTTTTATAAATTAATGGGTAAATAGTGTATTTGGAAAAACAATGGAGAATGTGGGGTGGGAAAAAAAAAAAAAACGAGTTAATAAAAAAAGTAGTATCACATTGGGGAAATATCATAAAAGGACTCGTGCAGAGGCTACATTGCAGAACCAAATTTTAAATCTTGCCAGGTATTTTGCGAATTTTTAACCGCCACCGAATTAGCACAAGTACGTGTAGAGTATGTAAAGCCTGTTTACGTAGGTTTTACTATTCTAAGAGGGTGATGTATGATTTCTTCCATAGCTGGGGTCATCACAAAATAGAAGAGATGACGCGGGAAGAAAACTTACAAAAAATTAATTTTAGATATAGCTTGAAAACTTGCCTTCAGATCAAAGACTTAGCAAGTAATATTTTAACACTAATATTTATTTAGTATAAATTTTAGGTTAATACTTATATTTACATAAGTGATATTTTTAATGTAGTAATTGTATTCAGTGTACATTCTATTTTGTTTTCTGTCCGCAGTACGCAAGGCTTTAACAAAAACACAGTCCCCAACATGGAATAAGGTTGGTTTACCTATCTTCTTAGCTTGTTTCTTAAGCATAATTGTTTGGATTTTAGCAAAACGCTCTTGTGTAGAGAGAATTAAGGAAGATATATCTAATCGATCAGGAGTATTACTCCACGGTCTAGTTTGATTTGTGCCGATGTAAAATGAAATAGGGGAGACTAGTAGATATACTATGCGGGTACGGGGCCACTTCAAGGCCATTTGTGTCCCATAGCTTCATGCATCCGCGGTTCACGGATTTGGATTTCGCGGCTATTTTTTTCAAAGTCGACGCTGGTAATCCGCGGATATTCGGGAATCGAAGTTTTAATTAGCGACCACCGTTTTAATCAGCGGGCAATTTAGTGAATCGAAGTTTAATTAGCGGCTCACGTTTTAATCGCGGGCAATTTCCTGGAATCGAAGTTTGAGTAGCGGCTCACGCTGTTAATCGGCGGGTAAATTCTCGAAATCGAAGGCTAATTTCGCGGAATCGAAGCAAGGCACTTTGATTGGCGTCCCGAAGTTAATTGTCCTTTAATTAGCAGATCGATTCGCGGAAACAATATGGCGTCCGCCTTTATTAGGCAGCCAATTTCAAGTTTTGCGCTTTTTAATCCGCGGTAAAAGAGGCAAGTCGGGAAAGATGGCGTCCGCGACCCATGGTAATTAGCGGTATCGTTCGCCGGCTATTTCAAGATCGTGCCTTTAATCCCGCGGCTAAGTTCACGGCGAATTCGAGATTTGAATATCGCGGATCCGCGAAATAAAACCGCGACCCATTGGCATTAATTACTACAAATTAGCCATTAAATCGCGACGCTGGACGCAGTAGTCTGTTAATGTACTAAATTATAGTATCTCTTGGAATAGAACGAAATACATGACTTAGCAAACCTTTATCCATCGCGGATCGTTAATTAATGTCGCAGTTTTATCATTGTGCTTAATGAAAATAGAACTTTCACGACATTTTAAACCACGTCCCACATGACTGGAACTTTCTCTCATTTGCGAATAGACGTAATAGAATTTATGCACACAGATAGAAAGAACCTTTTCGCGGATTCTCGGAATTTCATACCGTTGACGCATAGTAAACAAGTCAGGCCAGGACTCTATAAAAATACCTAATTGTGTCTTACAAACAGGTTCAACATGTGATGTACCCTCCTTCCAGAATGACAATTAGTCAGACAGGCATAAAAATTATTACATTCTTGGAAATTGCTCTTTCAATCTTAATTATTGCATTCTTGACCGATATAAAAGGGCTGTTTTCTTTCTATCCATCACTGCGTTCGAGTTTCGAGCTTCGTACATCTCAGAGCTCCTCTTACGAGTGCAACTTTAGTGCTTCTATACAAAACTTATTCGGTAAGTAAATATATTGGGTTAATAATCTACTTTTTCCAAATTTTAAATTTTTATAGTTGTTGTAAATAATATTTCTTTCATTAAACTTTGAATTATTTTGCAAGTTTTAAATCCTATTCAATATCTTTCTGTTTAAAAGTTATGCTTCCTTCATTTAACTTTCATCCAAATACTTTTTATTACGTCTTAAATAAATTTAATCAAATAGTTTTCATAAAACCATAGTGCTTAATACATCTCAGAGTCCTCCTACTACAATTTTGCAGACTCATTACATGTAAGTACTTTTAATTATATTTCTCTACATTGTCATTTAAATTATATTAACGTTTTTGTTTTAGAACATTCTTATGTGATTATATTAGCTTTCATTCAAAACTATTATGATTATAAAACCATACGAACCTTCTGCTTCAGACTTGATTTTTCTATATTACAGCGAAATGGGATTCTCAATTTACATCGTCCGCGGCTTTCAAACTTACCGATGAGTTGTACGCGACCCGGACGATAAGCGCGGATATTGCGAGATAGAGATGGACTAAGGATGAGGAGACTGTGGTGGAAGATATGGAAGAGATGGGCATTGCAATGCCCATACTGAAGAAATATTGAAGAGGATGAAATCCATATTTGTAAGAATGAAGGATCATCCACGGCGCAGGTGTTACTGCCTAGAATATTAAAATATATTGGAGGCATCCATTTCTATTTCGAAATTATCCCAGAATGTATTATTAATCGCGTGTATAAGGATATATTTTCTGATGTCGCTATTAATTAAAAACACGGACTTTGCTTTCACTTATTTGTGTACTAAGTTATTGCTAATAGACATTAAAACTAACTGAACCATCAAATAATTTCAAGTTTGTGAAATCGGCAAGCTACAGCTCGAGTCACTCAGGATCATCCTATAAATTGTATTCTCATACAAGAATTGTAAAAATAAAATATAGAAGATTAGTATGGAAGAAACAAATCGGAGCTGCCCTGAAGAAAAATTGGGGGGGGGGGAAAAAAAACGAAAATTTGTGGAAGATTACGCGATAGACGACAATTTATAGCCCAAATCCCTTTGTATGCCCTAACGAATAAAGTTACATCGACTCTTCTCTGAAGCAGAAGTGGCATCTTATTTTTTTTTCCCCCCCCCCCAAAAGCAAAGGAAAAGTGCACCTCAAGACGCTTACCGTGTTACCTCCCATTCCCATTGACTGACGTATCAATTGGAGGGTCCACGGCCAGCTATAAAAAAAACTGTACGGCATGCCTCAGAATTATGTGAATATTTATATATATGTATGTCATCAGGTTACACTAAATAAAAATGAACTATGTTTAAATATACTGTTTTTATTTTATTTATCTAGTAATACAATTAGTTAGATTTAAATATCGATAAACATCATGAACGTTTGCTATAGAACAAATTTTTAAGTTCATCGCTATTGGACATGCAGCATTCACCCAAAGGTTGTCTTATTGTAGGAAGTCTTTACATATTCTAAAGTTCACTATTGGTACACTAACAAATTTCTTAAACGCATCGCTTTTTGATTGCCCTTAACATACGCTTTTTTTGGTATAATAGCGCAAAATGTTAGATAGAAGGTCTATCAACGTTTTTAATCTACATAGCCATCCTTGTACCATTTAATATTTAAAAATTAGCTCCAACCGTTGAGAGAAGATATATAGTTGGTTTCATCCGTGATCCTCATCTCTTTATGTGTAAGTCAGGAGCATTAGATCCTGCGTATTGATTACCGGGGATGCCTCGAAATCGCTACGGTATATATTTTTCTGTGTTCAGGCAATAAACTAACGCTTAGAACCTTTCCAAATTCTATAATTCTGTTTGCAAATCTTTTTTCTAATCGGTCGCCATAGATTACCACGCGAGCCTTCGATTTCGTTCGGTATTGTATAAATCGTGGACTCTCTCATTCAAACTTCACGACATTTTTTTTTTTTTTTCTTTTTAAAATGATTTTCTTGACAATTCCCGTACTCGATAATATTATCGTGAAGAATGAGGCGATAAGCTACTGTACGCTTTTAACCATCCCTAACACTCCACTTCCAATTTTATGTCGACGGTTGAGATTTGAGCGATTAATTTTGTATTATTTTGAATTTAGACAGGAGAGGATTTACTAAGAAAAATCCAATATACTTTAAAAAGTGTCTATCGACACACATAAACACCTCAAATATTATCGGAAAATTTTCACTATGAAGAAAGAGAATGAAGCCGAAGTAAAATGATAGGTGCAATTTGTACACTTTACAGCGGCACCTGGTTTACAATTTGTGAGTGAAAGAAACGTTTTTAAAACTAACACCATACCGTGCCCATATTATTCAAATTGACTAAAAATACGTTACGTATAATTATAGATGGTTTTTATTTTATATTTTGTCTTTCACAGGATTACCAACCTCTACATATTGACTAAATTTTAATTACTAGCATTGTAACACAAGAAAATTACGTTTCTTTACTTTATAGATATGATTATTCCGTAAAATGTGCAATTACCTAATTCATTCGCATAATTATGACGTACATATTTCCACATTCCTTGTCTTGCAAATCGGCGATTTGAATTGATAACGTAAAGATTTTGCTATGTAGCCACTTTAACTCTTTAAATGCATTTTGTATGTTAGAGGCTATAAATCCTTTTATCAGTTTAATTTATACAAGAGTAACTGCCTTGCCAAACCACCAACGACTCATATGGAAGCGATTGTTTGTGGAGGTGGCTCATGTTTTAAATGTGTTTGCTCAATTGACCCAATACTTACTACTACCTATTCGACCCCCAAACACATTTAAAACATGAGCCACCTCCACAAATAATCGCTTCCATATGAGTCGTTGGTGAGTTGGCAAGGCAGTTACTCTTGTATAAAATGAACTGATAAAAGGATGTATAGCCTCTAACATACAAAATGCATCCTTTTATTAGTTCATTTTATACAAGAATAACTGCCTTGCCAAACCACCAACGACTCATATGGAAGCGATTGTTTGTGGAGGTGGCTCATGTTTTAAATGTGTTTGGGGGTCGAATAGGTAGTAGTAAGTATGAGCTCAATTGAGCTCATACTTACTACCGCAGCCCCCGTGACATACTGCAACAACTCTGTACCGCCCTATTGGCTTTTAAAATTTTCAACTTCAGCTCACGCTTCCGTTTCTCAAACTTCTCATCCATCCTTGAACAGCTTAAACAGCTTCTAAACGCCTTTTGAACGGCTTCTAAATAGCTTAAACAGCTTTTAAACAGCTTCTAAACAGCTTAAACAGCTTTTGAACAGCTCTTTAAACAGCCTCTAAACAGCTTAAACGGCTTTGGAACAGCTATCCAGTTATAAACGATTTCAACTAATCGTTTATTTGGTTAACAAGGCATTTATTCTTACACGAAATGAATATCTTCGATAGTTCTCTAACAGCTGGAATGATAGAGGTAACTTATAATGGCGCTAGGGTAGGATGTTCGGTGAAGTGGGGTAGCGAAAAACCGCTTATCGTCGAAGCGGAGCTGAGGAAATGTGCCAAGTCTCTCCCCCCTGCCCAACTCTTTCGAGATTTGATACTAGCGCCATACCCTCGCGGATCCGTTGTGGCTAGCGCTATGGTTATTAACATCTCGAGTGTCCTTTCGCACGCCTGAAAAAGGTAGCAGTGGATCTTAGACGATATCGCCTGAGTCATTCATATTGTAATATAAACGTATTTGCTATAAAACAAATTTAATTTCAAATATCGCCCCCGTCTTATGACGTCATAGGGTCCGTGACATATTCTCTGAAATTAAAAATTAGATGTAACATTAAAAAAAATAGGCTGACATAGTAAGTAGCATGCCATTAAGTATTTAAACAACTATTCTTCATCTTGTTCTCCTCAGAAGTAGTAAAACAACTATTCGTCATCTGTTTCTCTCATAAGGCATAGTAGTTTGAACTAAAATTGGTTGATGAAGCAGGTCAAAAACTATCTGGCAAAGGCTGTAAAGTTGTCTCTCTCCCACCTTTATGTCTGTCTGTTCTACATCTTGAACGGCTAGCCGTTGTCAGAAGTCGCTGGCTGACCTAACGAATTCCAACTGATATTGAACCCGTTTTTTGTTTTTTGGGTAACAAGGCAGTTCACTTTATATGAAATGAAATTGTAAAGGTATTTAATACAAAGCATACTTATCTTAGGAAATTCTTTGTTTAGGTTATTTAGGGGGGGAGACCTGCTTTTATGTCTAGTAATAGAAATTTACAGCCTCGATCTTCTGATAATGCTGTTATGGCCGAGCAAAATGTAACCAAACAGAATGTTGCATTTGGAAAATGTAGATTAGGGCTAGTACATAAAGTGTATTCCGGCAAACAGTGCAGGTTACGGTAGTATTACTATTGATACAGCGATAGACGATGGTAGGGTTGGTAGGGTCCCGACGATACATACACTCGTGCAATTCGCAAACGCAGTGTGCACACTTGCCGAATGCAGCAATGGTGTATACATGGCGTTCGAAACAGTGACACTTATTTTGTATGCAACATCTAGGTTGTAAATAAAACCATTATTGTAAAAAATATGTAAGATTTCATTCACCAAGCCTAGTGAAGCAGTTAAGTCGATTCTTCCACCTGTTATACCTGCCTGTATATATCTGTATCCGTTGTTAATTGCAACCGGCTTCTAACACTTTTGAACGGCCAGTCCGTCGTCATTAAGTGCTGGCTGACCGAACGATTCCAACGATATTGAGTCGGTTGGTGGTTTGGCACAAGGCAGTTACTCCTTGTATAAATTAAACTGATAAAAGGATTTTATAAGCCTCTTCTAACATACAAAATGCATTTTAAAGAGTTTCTAAAGTGGCTAATAGCCAAATCTTTACGTTATCATGCAAACGCGTGTGATTTTTGCAAAGAGCAATAAATGTGGAAATATGTACGTCATAATTATGCCGAATGATTAGGGTATTGCCAACATTGATCGGATCATAAATATTCTAATAAAGTAAGAAACGTAATTCTTTCTTGTGGAAAATGTAGTGTTTTAATTAAAATTAGTCAAATATCGTAGAGGGTGGTAATCCTGTGAAAGACAAAATAAACTCAAAAAACAATTATTAATTATACGTAACGTATTTTATTCAATTTGAAAATCTTGGGCAGGTATGGTGTTAGAGAACACGTTTTCTTTCAGCTTCACAAAGTGTACAACGAAGGTGCGCTGTAATGTACAAAATTGCACCATGCATTTTACTTCGGCTTCATCTCTTTATTCATAGTGAAATTTCCGAATATATTTGAGGTGTTTATGTGTGCGATAGACACTTTTAAGTAATATGGATTTTTCTTAGTAAAATCCTCTCATGATCTAAATTCAAAAATAATTAAACAAAATTATCGCTCAAATCCCTCAACCGTTCGACTAAAATTGGAAGTGGAGTGTTAGGAGGAATTTAAAAAAAAGCGGTACAGTAGCTTTCGCTTCCATTCTTCACGATAATATTATCGAGTACGGGCGAATTGTCAAGAAAATCGCATTTAAAGAAAAGTCGGTCGAAGTGAAGTTTGATGAGAGAGTCACGAATTATACAAATACCGAACGAAGCCATCGAAGGTCGCAGTGGGTTTTAGCTATGGCGACCGATAGAAAAAGATTTGGCAAACAGAAACGTAAGAATGTGGAAAGGGTTCTAAGCTTAGTTTTATTGCCTTCTGAACACAGAGGAAAAAAATATATACCGTTAAGCAGATTCGAGGGACATAACGGTAATCAATACGCAGGGATCTATTGCTCTGACTTTACACATAAAGAAATGAGCATCACGGATGAAACGGAAACTATATATCTTTCTTCAAGCGGTTTTTGGAGCGTAATTTTTAAAATATTAAATAGGTACAAGGCTGGCTATGTAGATTTAAAGAAACGTTGATAGGACTTCTATTTAACATTTTGCGCTAATTATACAAAAGCGTATGTAAGGGCATTCAAAAAGCAAGATGGTTGAAGAAATTCTGTTAGTGTACCAATAGTGAATTTAGAATATGTAAAAGACATTCCTACAATAAGAAAACTTGGGTGAATGCTGCATGTACCATAAGCGCATGAACTTAAAATTTGTTCATAGCAAACGTTCATATGTTATCGATTATTTAAATCTACCTAATGTATTACTAGATAAAATAAAAAATAAAAACCAGTATATTTAAACATAGTGCATTTTATTTAGTGTAACTTATGACATACATAATTATATAAATATTACATAAATTTGAGGCATGCCGCTACAGTTTTTTAAGCTGGCGGTGGACCATCCACTTTTGATCGTCAGTCACTGGAATGTGGGACGGTAACACGGTAAGCAGTATTGAGGTGGCAGCTTTTCTTCTTCGGTGGAATAAGATGCACTTCTGCTTCAGAGAAAGTCGATGTGTACTTTATTCGTAGGGCATACAAAGGGAGTTGTGCTATAAGATTGGCGTATATCGCGTTCAATCTTCCACAATTTTTCGTCAATTTTCTTCAGGGCAGCTCCGATTTGTTATTCCATACTATCTTCTATATATTTTTACAATTTCATTGTATGAGGAATACAATTTAATAGAGATCTGATGACTATCGAGGCGGTAGCCTTCGCGATTTCCACCAAAATTGAACAAATTATTGATGGTCAGTTAGTTTTAATGTCGTATTAGCAATACTTATACACAAATAAGTGAAAGCCAACTGTTCTGTTTTAATTAATTAGCACAATCAGAAAATTACTGTATACACGGCCCTACATTTTGGAATAATACATTCTGGATAATTACGAAATAGAAATGGATTGCCCGCCAATATATTTAATATTCTAGGCAGAACACCTGCGCCGTGGGATGATCCTTCATTCTTACAAAATATGATTTCATTCCTCTTCAATATTTCTTCAGTATGCATTGCAATCCCATCTACTTCATATTCGTCCACACAGTTCCTGTGTGTGTCCTTTATTGTCCATTCTCTATGCCTCGTCAATATCGCGCTATTCGTCGGCGAGTAAACTCATCGAGTTAAGTTGAGAAGCCGCGGACGATGTTAAATTGAGAATCCATTTCGCTGTAATATAGAAAAATCAAGTCTGAAGCAGAGTCGTATGGTTATAATCATAAATATTTTTGAGAGAAAGCTAATATAAAATCACATAAGAATATATTCTAAAACAAAAACGTTTAATATAATTTAAATGACAATGTAAAGAAATATAAAATTAAAAGTACTATACATGAATAGTCTGCAAAATTGTAGGGGAGGACTCTGGGATGTATGCACGCACACTATGGTTATGAAAAACTTAATTTGATTAAATTATTTAAGACGTAGAAAAAGTATGGATGAAAGTTATAATGAAAGTTTTAGAAGCATAAATTTAAACAGAAAGATATTGAATAAGGATTTAAAAACTTGCCCAAAATAATTCAAGTTTAATGAAAGAAATATTATTTACAACAACTATAAATTTAAAATTTGGGAAAAAAGTCAGATATTAAACAATATATTTACTTACACGAAAAGTTGTATAATAAGCACTAAAGTTGCACTCGGAGAGAGCTCTGAGTGTACGAAGCTAGAAACTCGAACGCAGGTAGATGATGGATAGAAAGAAATACAGCCTTTTAATGTCAGAATGCAAAATTAATAAGATTGAAAAAGAGCAATTCAAGAATTAATAATTTTATGCCTGTCTGACTAATTGTTATTCTGGAAGGAGGGTACATTCATGTTGAGACCTGTTGTAAGACACAAATAGGTATTTTTTATAGAGTACCTGCCTGACTTGTTTACATGCGTCAACGGTCATGCAAAACTTCGAGAATCGCGAAAAGGTTTTCTTTCTATCTGTGTGACATAAATTCTATTTCCGTCTATTCGAAATGAGAGAAAGTTCCAGTCATGTTGGGACGTGTTTTTAAAATTCGTGAAAGGTTCTATTTTCATTAAGCACAATATAAAAACTGCGAAATTAATTAACGATCCGCGATGGAGAAAGGTTCTAAGTCATGTATTTCGTTCTATTCCAAGAATACTATAATTAAGTACATTAAGACTACTGCGTCATCGGTCGCGATTTAAATGCTAATTGTAGTAATTAATGCCAATGGGTCGCGGATTTTATTTCGCGGAATCCGCGATATCAAATCTCGAATTCGCCGTGAACTTAGCCGCGGATTAAAAGGCACGATCTTGAAATAGCCGCGAACGATACCGCTAATTACCATGGTCGCGGACGCCATCTTTCCCCGACTGCCATCTTTACCGCGGATTAAAAAGCGCAAACTTGAAATTGGCTGCCTAATAAAGCGCGGACGCCATATTTTCCGCGAATCGATCTGCTAATTAAAGCGACAATTAAGCTTCGGGACGCCAATCAAAGTGCCTTGGCTTCGATTCCGCGAAATTAGCCTTCGATTTCGAGAATTTACCCGCCGATTAAAAGCGTGAGCCGCTAATCAAACTTCGATTCCAGGAAATTGCCCGCGGATTAAAAGCGTGAGCCGCTAATTAAACTTCGATTCCACGAAATTGCCCGCGGATTAAAAGCGTGAGTCGCTAATTAAACTTCGATTCCCCGAAATTATCCGCGGATTAACAGCGCGACTTTGAAATAGCCGCGAATCAATCCGCGAACCGCGGATGCATGAAGTTATGGGACACAAATGGCCTTGAAGTGGCCCCGTACCCGCATAGTATATCTACTGAGACTTTTGTCTGGGAACTTGGAATCTCATTAATTACTGTCTCAATTTTGGGAATATAATGTAACCATTCAGCATGGTTGTCTTGCACGTAGATTCGAAGATATTGTAGTATCGTTCTGATACTCCGTTCACTTGGGTTTGCCTGCGGATGACGTACAGATGTATAGACGATACGAATGTCTTTGCGATTGAAGAATTTAACCAAACTTTTGTTGTGATTGTACGTGGCATTGTCTAAGATGACGGATTTTGGAATACCAATTTCCTCGAAATAGGAATTCAGACATTTGATGATGGTGCTGCTGTTATATTTTTTTGTGGGATATAATTTTACAAGTTTTTGTGAAGTGATCTAGACCACCAAAACATTCTTGTAACCATCTACAGGGATCAAGTTCTGAAGAAAATCGATACAGATAATATCTAAGATTGATTTGGCACAGATGGGTTTGGAAATTGCGACAGGTGGATTATTTTTGACCTTCATCAGGAGACAGTGAAACAGTATCAGGAGACAGGTCCCACACCGGTTTACCACCTGTTTACATAAAATCATATCCTTTTTACAGAAAAATCCTTCTCTAAACATTAGATGTAGTCTTTTCATGCCTGGGTGAACATAAAGTTCACGAAGATGTTCTAAAACCTTCAGTGCATGTTCTTTTGTTAAAACAACTAACTCAATACCGTTTACGAGCCTTACTAAAATGTTGCTTTGCATGTAGAAGTCTTTGTATCGCTTATTTTTGCCTAATTCGCTTTTAGTTTGTTGTATTTCTGATGCCTGTTGTACGGCTATAATATTCGGCCTGCTATACAGGGTGTGACTGATGTTCTGTAATAGGTGCACGTTGATAGTGAATGCCTGGTCCTGTGTGCTGTGTGTTTCGTACATTCTGCTGAATATGTCGACAATGTAGTTCTGCCTTGTTGTAATATACTCAATGTCAAAATCGTACTCTTGTAGGATTAGAGAGTACTTGTAGATACGATTGTTGCATATCCTTGTCTTTAGTATGGATGTGAGAGCAGAATTGTCTGTCTGTATCAAGAATTTCCTTCCTAAGAGGAAATATCTCATCTTCGATACACAGTATAGTATGGCCAACATTTCCTTCTCCACAATGGAATATTTTCCTTCTGCATTGTTCAGTTTTCTTGACAAGAAAGCGATTAGATACTCTCCATCTGCATGATTTTGGAATAAAACGCCTGCTATTGCACTGTTGCTTGCGTCAGTTCTCAATGTGAATAACTTAGAGAAATCTGGATGAATTAGCCTCAGATTTTGACAAAAACAGTTCTTGATGTCTTGTAGTGCTGCTTCGTGCTTCTTGTCCCATATAAACTTGGTTCATTTCCTTAGAAGTTCGTAGAAGCTCAGACATTTTTCAGAGAAGTGTGGAATGAATTTATGGTAGTAGGAAATGACTCCAAGGAAACTTCGTAGCTTCTTGACGTTGCTTGGCCTGGGGAAATCTTGAATGGCTTGTAGACGTTCTTGTTCGATGAATATGCCTTGCTTGTTGATGATATAGCCCAGATAGGAGACGTTATTGACAAAAAATTCACATTTCTTTAGATTTAGCTTCATCCCTGCGTTGGCTAGACTGCTGATGACTTCGGTGAGATGATCTTGATGGGAAACTTCATCTTCAGAAAATACGAGGACGTCATCGATGTAATGGGATGAGAATGCGGAATAGGGATCGAGAATGTGCTTCGTGGCAAATGTGAGAGCACTTGAACTGGTTGATAGGCCAAATGGTACACAACGGAATTGGTATGTTGTGCCATTGATTGAGAAGCCACAGAATTTACGACTTGCTTCTGAGAGTGGAATGAGCCAGAATCTTGTCAGCAACGTTTCGATGGTCTCTGGCGTTTCGTGTTCTTTCTTGGTGATCTTGTTCAAGATACGAGCGTCGAGGCACAGGCGGATGGAATTGTCTTTCTTCTTGACGATGACAACAGAATTGATGTAAGATGTTCTTGATCTTTCGATGATTCCATTTGTTAACATGTTTTGAATTTCCAGATTGACTTCTGCACGAAATGCTTCAGGTACTGGATACATCTTGCAGGAGAATGGAGCCAACTCGTCAACGTGGAGGGTGTGTGAATACTTCTTGTCGGCGACCACCGGAGTGTTATCGACTAATTTTTGATGTTTTGTAAATATTTGTTGTATAAATGCTCTGTATTTTTCATTACAATTTATTTCACTGAATTTTTGACAATACATATTACTTTCTGTATTATTAACCCAGCCTTCTGCACAAGCTTCCTTGGTTTTTCTCCTCCATATCACTCTCCATTTCGTTCTGTCCTGTACTGCTTGACGAGCCTCTTCCCAGGTTACTTCTCTTTTATTCATTTCTCTTCTAACTTCCTCCAGCCACGTCTTTCTTGGTCGACCCTTAGTTCGTTGTTTTTGTAGTTCTGGTTTCGAAAACTTGTCTCACTATATTACCATCACTCATTCTTTTCACGTGACCGTACCACTGTAATTGACTTACGTATGTATTTTCTTCTTTATATCTTCTTTATATTCTTCTACATCAAAGGAAAGTAAACTTTATCATTAAACGTTTTTTTTTTATGAGAACGGACTGATTAGAGTAGGTGGTAGAATAAAGCATTCAAATGAAAAATTTGATAAGAAGCATCCAACAGCAATCCAACAGTATTGCCAAAAAATCATAGCTTAACGCGACCTATAATAAAATATGAACATATACGATACTTGCATGTTGGACAATGTTGTCCTTACTTTACCAGCTAAGAAAAGGTGCGTAAGCTAGTTGTAATGGAGTAGTTGTCTATGTTGAAATCCTGACTGGAAACGTTATTTTTAGATACGTTGTAAATGTAGAAAATAATAAGTATATTAATAACAGCTACCTAAGCATTCAACAGTGGCGACGAGGATAAACAAACAAACAAACAAAAGAGAAAAAACACAGGACAACTAATAGTGTGGTTAGAACACGATAGTAAAATGGCGCTAATTGGACAAATAAAAGAATTTAAACAAGATAAAGAAGAGATTACAGACTATTTAGATGGAGAAGATAAAGTAGCAATGTTTATTGCTCTGATGGGGGCACGAATTTACCGAGTGTTAAAAAATCTTATATCACCAGAGGAACTACAGAGTTAACAGGCGCTCTGAAAGATCATTTTAAACCCAAACGGTTAGTAATTGCAGAGAGGTTTAAGTTTACGAAAAGAGACCAAGCGCCAAATGAAGTGAAATATTTTTGTCTCAGGGGATTTTGGAAAATTGTAAAATTTTCTAACTTAAACTAAATTTACAATTCTTAGTGGGTTCGGGAGTATCCCTGGGTACCCTTTTAGTAATAATTTTCTAACGAATTTCCAAATTAATAAAACAAAATTAACGAATTTTAAAATTATAAATGTAACTAACCTTGAAATTTGAACGATGCCAATGTTATATACACTCTCTGTTTATAATAACCTCTACAGGAAGCTGTCTATTCTGGAATTTAACCCTTTTTCTTTGCGAATAAATACTTTGATTTCATAATCGAACACTTTGAATTGGGATCGGAGTTAAAATACACTTTAATTCAACGAAGGTTGAATAAAGATTGATGAAAATTATTGGCGTCGCTCATCTTTCTTTTATTTTAAATCGCGAAAGATCGGCGATTGTTTTATTCCACAGCAAATTTTGATAAATTACCCAAATAGAAACTTTTACGATGAATTTCGATGAAATGAAATTATTTGTAAAAGAAAGTAGCATGGAAGAACGCATGCAGAAACTCTACCAGCTGACAGTAGGCAATATCTGTAACCTACAGCTGGCTGACAAGTATTAAACGTGAACATTCTCCAATAATTTACTTAAACCTTTCAGATAAAAATTTAATTGATGAAATAATGTTTAACATACCAATTTACGCTGTTGCTTACTTTAGATTAATATTCCATTAATTTTGAGGAATTACAAATGTAGAAATCGACCAGAAGATGAAGTATAATTTTAATTCCCCCTACGATCGTCGTTATCTGGACTTAACTTTAATATTTAACATTAACGCCCCAATGCCAGTTGGCTGGGGGGAAATGGTAACGCAAAATGTCCATTTCTTACCTCAAGAGGGATATTTAATTACCGAGTGACTAACCTGACCTTCCTCGTTCAGAGAGAGAACCTACTCGTTCAGAAGTTGACAGCGGATGCTGTAATTGTCCGTAAATATTGAACGTTACAGAAGCTATAGTTCATTCACTTGAAGAATATAGCGTTGGGCAAGATAGGCTTATATTTTCGACGTTTGCTATTGGCTAATACCTAAGACAAAATTACACACGGCGAAAGAAGGTGCCTGTGCATACGAAATTTATGTTGGATAAAATGAAATATCACTGGTCGCTACGTTTTTCTAATGTCAGTTGTCAAAGTTCTTCGTTGCTTTAGGTTGACTATTTGGTTGTTTCTTGTGTTTCTTGTTATATTATTATTTATTTAGCATATTGCATTAAAATTGTTCTTGTCAGAACACGATTAATACGATATTTACGGAGAGGAGGTATTTTTTCCCAATTTTGATAACACAATTGCACTTATTAACTACTATTCCAGGATTAACACATCTGTGACATGGCTGAAGAAGGGGTCGTTGAGCAAGGTGACCATCTCATGGGTCCATTAAAAAGCCTCAAGGGAAACGCATCAGCAGTGGGCAAAGGCTAACGGCTTATAATTTATATATACAGTGGAAACAGGATAAATCTATAATGATAGCAAAGACTGTGAGGTAGTATGACAAACAACACAGAGTATCGGCGCACTCCTCACGACACAAAATATTATTAATTAATTCGGAACAACTGTTTCAAAGGCTCACTGGGCCCCCATTTTCAACCGAGTTACCGAATAAATCTGAACGAAAAAACTTTTTCCTTAGTTCTACCATGCATGTCTATCCCCCCTCTCGAGGAAAAAAGAAGGGAATATCTGTACAAATGTGTCTAAACATCTATCTGTGTATATCTATTTCCAAATACCCACTTTTCTATCGTTTAACTCTAACATGCTGGGTATATGTGAAACGGCCAAGGGTCTTATCTCATCCCGCCCTCGTAGAATAGAGCGCTAATTCTCTATCTACGCACCCTAAGGATATTAAACAAATCAATACATATATTGCAAAACACCGACACTCGGTCTTCGTCAAGTGTGGACTGAAAAGTTCTTTTACCCTAATAAATCAAACAGGCAAGAGAAATGAAGTGGCGCATTCTCTTTGTTAAGGAGATTCGAATGTGTTCTTGTGTACACGGTCTCAAATGCGTCTAATTCCCGAGGTGAAGTTACGTTTTTAATTAATTTGAGGTTTTCTAATTTGATTACATGTCCTGTGTCATTCATATGGTCAGCTACACTTGGCGCTCCTGTTCAACCGAATCTATAGCATCTCACGTGTTCATTAAATCTAGTACCTATCGCTCGTTTTGTTTGCCCAATATAGGCTTTATCACAGTCGTTGCATGCAATTTTATAAATTCCCGACCTTTCTTTCATGTCCGGTTTGTCTTTTGGATTACCAAGAAGGTTCTTAAGTGTATTTCGTGAACTAAAACATACGTTCATGTCTTGTCCTCTAAAAACTTTACTGATACCTTTCGATATTCTATGGAAAGGGAGTTTCACAAATTTCTTGTCGCGAGTTTCTACCGGTATCCAGGTCGTAGAATTTCTTACATAATGCCTATGTTGGACTTTCATAAGGATGCGGTCGACATCTATAGAAGAGTAACCATTATAAATAGCCACATTTTTTATGAATTTAAGCTCTTTATTGTATATATTTTGGTTTAAGGGAAATTCCACTAGTCTATTAATTAAGAAACTAATCGCGGCCATTTTATGTTGTTCGCAGTGGTTCGAATCGGTCATAATGAATCTATTAGTGCTTGTTTCTTTTCTATTGATGTCTATTTCTAGTTTATTATTGTTTCTAATTACTAGGCTATCTAGAAATGGGAGTTGATTGTTCACTTCTTCTTCTACTGTAAATTTAATGGATCCGAATTTTGAGTTGAGTGTCGCGAGGAAATCCGGGATGTTACTTTTCTTAGTGTCAAAAACCGCGAAAATATCATCTACATATCTAAGTCAAATTCTAGGGAAATACACGGTGTCCTTTTTCAAACACGTTCCAAATTTACTCATAAACAAGTTGGCTATGAACGGGGACAGTGAATTACCCATCGCCGTACCCTCCAATTGTTCATAATATTTGCTCCCTATTTGAAAACGGTTTTGGTTCATGCAAAGACAAGTTAGTCTTTTGTATTCCGCGATTTTGACGTCGTCAATGTCGTTAAGTTTTAAGAGTTCAACTAAATATTCTATGGTTTCTGGGATGGTACGCTGGGGAAGAGTGAACAAACATCAAACGATACTAAAATTTCCCCTTCTTCTAATTCAATATTATTGACCTTATTTACAAAATCGAGTGAATTTTCTACTTCTAGGCTGTCTACTGTGATGGATAAATTTTTGTATTCGTTTACTAGTCATTTGGACAGTTTGTACGTAGGTGAGTCTATACCTGAAACTATTGGTCTCATGGACTTTCCTGGTTTATGGATTTTTGGTAGGCAATACATTTTTGGAACTGTCGGGTTTGGGACTGACAATTTAAACTTAAGGTTCGCGTTAATGAGTTTTGGACAATTTTTTATAACCTTTGTTTCTCTGATCATGGATGGTAACGGACTTTTTCTTAAACCTTTGTAAGGTCCCGATGACAACAAATGATTGACGCGATTGAAATAATCGGGCTTGTCCAAAATGACTATTCTATTCCCTTTGTCTGCTTTTAGGTAAAAACAATTTTTATTTTTGAGACCTTTAATAGTTCTGAGGTCCCCTGTGTTATTTCTCAGACTTTTTTCTTCGTTCAAGTTTTTCGAAATCGTAATTTTGCACGCGTTTCTTATGTAATTTTTGTTGTGGAATCTAAGTTCTTAATGGCTGTCTCTACTGACGCATTGAGGTCCTCACCACACAAAATATTGTTAATTAATTAGGAACAGCTGTTTCAAAGGCTCACTGGGCCCCCATTTTCAACTGAGTTACCGAATAAACCTGAAGGAAAAAACTTTTTCCTTAATAATATTTTGTGTGGTGAGGAGTGTGCCAATACTCTGTGTTGTTTGTCGAGGATAAATCTAAATCAGCAGCTATAAAGCTAACCTCCAAGCAGCTAGGACTTGATGAAGCAACTATATGGAACATTGTAAAAGAAATAGAGTCTACGAGAACTGTAGGTTCACCTCCAAAGAAACGTCAACGAACAACAACTTGCGAAGCTTTGGATGAATGGATAAATTATATTCGAAGTAATTTGTACATTTCTATAAAATTATGATTATTGTAGCTATTTTAAAACAGAACTATTAAAGTGCCTCGTAGAGACTATTTTATTCAGAAGTATATAGAATACGTAATTTATAATAAAATATAGAATATATCTGAAATAAACATAATCGTATATTTGTATATTTTTCTTAAACATTTTACTGAAACATTTGTCATCAGTATTTAGAGTTACTTTCAAAGAAATTGACAAAGGTTATAACAGAACTGACATTTTACTTGCAAATTACCCGCCATTATTTAATCGAGTTAAATTTTGGTGTTATACGGACGCCGATTGCAGCGCTATCTACTATGTTCTTAAAGTGAATGGACTATATATCCGATTACGCAGTAGAATGAAAAAATCATCGAAGGCATGTGAGTATGGCAACAGAAACTTTTCGGGATTTCTTTGAAATGGATATACTTTCAGGGCAGGTAATGACTTATTAAAAAAAATGTTTTAACATTTTATTTTTAATTGTTCTTGTTTACTAAGCGAATGTATGTACATGTTTAGTCTTACATCTACTTATTATAACTAACTGCATACTAATTGTAATATATTCGATGTATTTGTAATTAAATTAACCATTTAACTGAGGTAAGTATTTAATAGCAATAATGTACAATAACGTAAGTAGTACAAAACGGTCGTTACAACAGGACTAATGCATTATATATAACATCTCCCTTTCTCTTTTTAATAAAAGACATCAACACATAAACTAAAAATTAAAATACTATTCATTAAACCTTATAGAACATAATCATCGAACTTCATAGGGAGCCTTTTGTTACGTACAGGTCTATTTGAGTTGGAGATTATTAGGATACTTGTGGATGGGGAAGAAACTTCAAGATTAGTCTCATCCCTGTTTGCCCTTCTTACAGACTCTGTATTTTTCTCTGATTCGCTATTAATCCCGCTTGCGTTTTCTTCGAAGGTCAAATCGTCCTTATGCAAGTACGTATTTGAAGACGATCTCAAATCCCGTCGGTTCCGTCTATATTCACCTTCATGTGTCTTTACTATGTAAGACCTAGGCGTATTGTATATTGAAATTATTTTTCCATGACTCCACTCTCTTCCTTTCCTCATTGTAATATCTTGTCCAATTTCCAAAGGTTTTAAATCTTTTGCGTACTTATTAAAATACTTTGTTGTTTTTTGGTAATCTTCTTTTCGTTGTTTCACATCTGTCTCCACTTTCGGGTTTAAAAATTTCATTTGAGTTGGCAGTCCAGTTCTGATGTTTCTGCTGGACATAGCTTGCGCTGGCGAAACTCCAGTAGATTTTATTGGTGTGTTTCTGTATATCATAAGCATTTCGTAGATATCTGTTTTTAAATTAAATTCTTTTCTTAAGATATTCTTTGCTATTTGTACACCTCTCTCCGCCATGCCATTAGCTTGTGGAAATCTAGGACTTGTTGTCAACTTAATATCCCATGCTTTGCCAAATTCATTAAAATCGGTACTTTTAAATGGCATATTGTCTGAAATGATCTCTAGCAGAATGCCATTCCTAGAAAAGATTTCTTTGAATTTTACGATAACTTCTCGAGCTGTTTTTGAATTAATTTGGATTACTTCCAACCAATTCGAATAATAGTCGATAACGACTAGAAAACTCGTTCTGCCAAATTCTAGGATATCTGTAGCTATCTTTTCCAATTGTCTATTTGGAACTGTATGTGACAGCAGTGTTTCTTTTTGGTTTTTCCGTTGATACTTCTCACATTTCTTCTATATCTCGATTTATTCCCGGCCAGTATATAACAGATCTAGCTCTCATCTTGCGTTTTTCAATACCTTGATGTCCAGCATGTATCTGATTTAAATTTCCAATAAGGTTCAGCTAGATTACTAACTTTGTGTTTGTTTCTGGGCCATCCTTCTTTATTGTATTTTAGGATTTCTCTTAAATTTTCATCTTTCAGCGTTTCTTTAATTTTGTCTTGTTTCTCTTGACTAATGGCTAGATGCTTCGCAACAATATGAACTACAGCTTCCAAGTCAACATCGTCTTCAACAGGATCTTGTAAGTAAAATCGAGAAAGCACATCTGCAACATACATTTTCTTTCCAAGAACATATGTAACTGTAAAGTCATATTTTAATAATCTCAACATCATGCGCTGTAATCTATTAGTAATCTTGTGTATTTCTTTTTTCATAATAACCTCAAGTGGTTTATGATCACTCTGGATTAGAATTTTTTGACCATACACAAAATGATGAAATTTCTCCATACCAAAAACAATCGCGAGTAACTCTTTTTCTATTTGCGCGTATCTTCTCTCAGTCTAGGTTAAAGCTCTTGATACGTATCCAATGGGATGTTGATTCTGCATTAGACATGCTCCTAACCCATTTTGAGATGCAGCAGCTTGTAGTACGATTGGCTCAGCAGGATTGTAATATTTTCATACTGGTGCTTTAAACATTCTTTTAGTAATTTAAACGATTTTTCTTGTTCTATACTCCACGTAAACAGAACATCTTCTTTTAATAATTTTTTTAATTGTGCGTTAATTTCAGACAAATTTGGAATAAATTTTGAAAAATAATTTATCATTCCCAAGATTTTTCTTAGCTCATCATCATACCATAACCTACTAAGGTAATATTAGACTTTTGTAATATATATTTAGATTTTCTGACATTAACTTATCACTAACACTTCTAGGTATAATATTGACTTCTGCACCTATGTCCAGTTTAAATTTGATAATTCTATTCGCTATCTTAATATCTGAGTACTAAACATTACTTGACATTTGTACATCATTTACTGTAAACATTTGTTCTTGTTGTTTAATTAAAGTTACAAAAAACGTATCTTCTAAATTGTAGTTATTATTATTTTTATTAGCTATTTCCCTAACTTTAAACCTATTTTTATTTCTCTTATTATCTTTATATGTTACATTTCTATTAAAAGTTTGAGCTTTACTACTGTTATTCGTGCTAGGTTTTAATTTACATTTTATTACAAAATGATTTCTACCTTTACAATAACTACAATTTTTTCCATAGGCTGGACAAGCTCTTACTTTATATTTTGTACCACATCTACCACAATCAAATTCAGTCTGTTCCATTCCTTTTGTGTGACTTGTCCCTGATGGCTTTGATCTTCTAATGGTATCCACAGTATGATGATCTTGTAGTGCCCCAGCTTGCTTCTCGCTTGTTTCAGCTGCTATACACAGTTCCACTGCATCATCCAGAATAAAGTTGTTGTCTCGTAGTAGCCTCTTCTGTAACGTCTTGTCTCGAACACCACACACAATACGATCCCTGATTAAACTATTCTTTTGTTCTCCAAATTCACATTTACCTGCTTTTGACTTTAGTTCTGTGAGGAAAAATTCAAATGTCTCTCCTTCTCTTTGACAAATGTTATGAAAGTTAAATCGCTCAACTGTTAAATTCTTTTTTGGTAAACAATACTCGTCAAATTTCTCTAAAACTTTCTTGTAATTATCTTTGTCAGTCTCAGGTGTAAAATTAAAATTGTTCATGAGATCTAAGGCATCTCCTATCAAATTAATTAAAATGGCTATTTTTCTTTTTTCTGATACTCTTTCGAGCACTGCAGCAACCATATATACTTCAAAACTCTTCTTCCATTTAATCCAATCTGCTGAAGGATTACCAATAATTTTAATATTTCCTGGCTTGTAGAAATTATCCATTTTTTTAAGCTTATTTTAACACGTGCAGAATATTAGGCTTCAGTTTTGTGAGGAGTAACCGCAAATCTCCCCGTCCTGTGATGTTCAATCTGCTAATAGGTTTGTAACGGGAAATAA
>JAROYE020000032.1:701421-898273 GCA_029619315.2 Dynastes maya
ATAATGCAAATAGTAGCGGAAAAATAGAAAAAAACGAAAAAAAATGCGGACGCCGTAGACGGGACGCGAACGCCAGCGCTTATGGGATTTTTGGCCGTGTACGAACGTCAAATCCGTTCGGCTATTAGACCTACTACTATACGCTAGATTAATAACGGTATATAAAGCTCGACGGTTATTTTCGATTAAAGGTAAAAATTTCAAATTTAAAAGAGAAATTCCTTCGATACCGCTAAATTAACATCGTAGGATGTCGAAAACGTGCTCGTTTCGTCGCCGGAACGCGAAAAAATACCCCTTTTCGTCGTTCGAAAGTTAGCAAATTTGACGTTTCGTTGTACACTGACGTTTAGGACGCGCATAAATTTCGCATTTATCCGTGCTACACGTCAATTTCGCACTTGGAACGCGACGTAGCTCGATCGGCGGACGCCCGTTCGAACGCCGCTAAATCCGTTTAGGGGGCCTAATTCGAAAATCCGGCCAGCTAATTCCAAGCTCGAAACGTACGTCTCGATGTCCGATCGCGTTTCGTATCGATCGCGAAACGTTTAGATAGCGGTTAGTGACTCCTACTTTTGACGATATCGGTATGCGCCGTCACTCTTTTAACCTTACGCGCGTACAATTAGTACGACCGAAAGAGGGCTGTCACCTTTTAGTATGTATAACGCTAATGCCACTTTCGCTAGAGTTGCGCAATCATCACGGTTACTGTGCAGGTCGACCTAATGACCGTTAATACAAAGTGACCCATCTATTTTACATTGACGATTTGAAGATGTACGGAAAGAACGAACAGGAATTGAAGAAAATGGTCGAATCGGTCCTCGCTTATGCCGCCGACACTGGGATGGGCCTTGGCCTGGAAAAATGCGCCACGGACCATCTGTTGCGCGGCAGGGGAGTGGATATAGGGGACGACATGCAACTACTAGATGGGACTACTATCTCCCGATTAAGAGGCGACGACACCTATACGTACCTCGGTGTCAAGCAAAACAGAATGAACGATGCTAAAGCGGTCAAGGAATCATTACTATCGAAATACAAAAACATCCTACAAAAAATATGGGCGTCTGAACTAACTGCAAAGAATAAGGTACTGGCCACGAACATTTTGGCGGTTCCCACCCTCTCGCACACTTTTGGAGCAGTAAAGTGGAATGTAAACGAAATACTGCAACTTGATCGAGATACGAGAAAAGTACTTACCCGCAATCGAAGCCACCATCCTCATGCTTCAGTTCAACGATTATACCTGTGCAGAAAACGTGGCGGAAGAGGATTAATTTCCTTCGAACAACTGTACGCCAAAATAACAACGTCGACCGCGGTGTATATCTTCCAAACACAGGACCCATTGCTGGATCTTGTGCGACACCACGAGAATGCGGGCCAAGGGGCATTCCTGTTCAAGGCTGCGAAAAGAGTGTGTGATGATCTTGGCTTGAGGGTTGAGTTTGTTACGGGAAAAAGGACACTTTTGCGGAACAAACTCCAACATCACTACGCAGATGCACTTCTCAAGGACCATATACAAAAGTCTTTGCATGGCTTATACTTCAAACATCTAAAAGACCATCAGTTATCAGAAGCCCTGACATTCTCTTTCCTCCAGTCTCCATCGCTATATTCGGAGACTGAGGGTTACATAGTGGCGGTCCAGGACGGCGTATTCCACACACTGGCTTATCAACGCAACGTCCTCGGTTTACATCTGGATGACATTCGCTGTAGAGCATGTAAGACAACAGAGGAAACCATAATGCACTTACTATCAGCATGCCCAAAATATGCTCCAAACTTATATATATCTCGCCATGACATGGCTCTAAAAGTTCTATACCTTGATTACGTCATCTCTATGGCATTGACCAGCAGTTATTGCCGCCGTTTCAAAAGTTAGACCTGCCTGCAACGGTTTCCAACGAGACCTGCAAGATATTTTGGAATTTTCCGTTTCACACTACAGCGAGAGTGTCCGCCAATAAGCCAGATATGGTAATCCTGGATTATAAGGAGAAGGATATGTACGTTGTCGAGATGTCCTGCCCGTGCGACACCAGAGTAACTGAAAAAGAGACGGAAAAGAGAGAGAAGTATTTGGATCTGTTATACCAACTGCGACTTACTTACGAGGGCTTCCAAATCCATTTCATACCGATTATTATCGGCTCCTTGGGCGGAATCCATACCACGATATTGGAACACCTAAAAAAAATTAAAATACTCAAGAAAACAAACCTGCACATACTTACCTGTCAGCTCCAGAAGCAGGTCATACTTAGGTCTCTCTGGATCCTGCGGGCCCATGAAGCTAGCCATACACCATCCAGGGCTAGACTAACCACTCGCTGATCGTCTACTGACGAAGCAGGTGGAGAACCTTCGGTGATGAGGCGTATTCGGGAGCTGCGCCGAGTTACCACAGGCACCGGTTCGGCGAAACTTCACGGGGATACGTTAGACAATTAAGAGTCAATTAACAGCAGTGAGTGGGGGGGGCTGGCGGGCGGCGTTCCTGCGGTTTTCCGCATGGGCGCCGTTTGCTCGCCTTCCGCGTGAGGACCCCGGGGAGCGGGTGCAGACCCTGTGTCTGTAGTCGTTTGCTGGGCCAGGTGTTGGGGTGGAGGTAAAATAAAAAAAAAAATAATAAATAATAATAATAATAATAATATAATAATAATAATAATAATAATAATAATAAGCATAAATGATGGATTGAGTTGGCGATACTTGGAACCAAACTTAGGTTGGTAACGATTTTAATATCACTAACAATTTATATTTTGAGTAGTTGACGGTGGCGTGTATTTATTTTCTTTCTATCTTGTACAAAAACTGTTTTTTGCAAGACAAACTCTAATAAAAATCTAGTGATTGAGGTGAGTTACTTGACGTTGTTATTATGATATCATATATGCATAAATATCACACGTAGCTTCCATTAAAGATGTCTTTCCCAACGAAGCAGAATATTTTTATTGTGGTGGCATATTTCCGTACTGGTTTTCTAAATGAGGACGGTTAATTTTCCTATTCTGTACTGCAACATATCATGAAAATGATATTGCTTATCCGGATTTTCAACAATACCAGGAACGTATGGTTCAGCGTTTCTTGGAAGCTGGCAATATTTCTAAAGGTAAATCTACTGGAAGACCAACAGTAGTTACAGAGGAGGTTGTGGCAGATGTTCAGGCATGAATGAATAAACCTCTAAGGCAACTATCTGAACAAACAGGTACATTCAGGAATGTCTAAATCTCTTCTACAAATAATTGGTTATAAATTTTTTGTATAGGTTTTTCATATGGAACGTGTAGAAAAGTACTTAAAAAAGATTTGCATATGAAACCGTATAAGATGTCTGTTGTACAACACTTATTTCTTGTTGACTACATAGCTCGTGTTGAATATTGCCAGTGGTTTGAACAAAATATAAATGACAATAACACCTTGGACAAGACATTTTTCAGTAAGGAAGCATGGTTTCGTCTTTCTGGATATATCAATAGCCAAAACTATCGAACTTGGAGTGCAGTTAATCCACATAATTTTGTAGAGAGTGATTTGCATCCGGTTAAAACTGGTGTATAGGTTGTTATCTCTCGTCGTCGTATAGTAGGTCCAATTTTCTTCGATGTGACAATTAACACTCAACGATATGGAGAAATAACACTGGAGCCATTTCTAAATGAACTGCGTGAGGATAAATTACGAGACGGGTATTTTCAACAAGACGGAGCACGTCCTCATGTAGCCAATGCTACAATCGAATTTCTACAACAATTTTTTCTAGGAAAAACAATAAGTAGAGGATTGTCGCCAGCAGGATCATCAGACCTTACACCTCCTGATTTTTTTCTATTTGGCTATTTAAAGAATAGAATTTTTCGTAACCGTTTACACAACTTGGAAAAGAAGCAAGAAGCCATTACGAATTAAATTGCAAATATTCCCGTAGAGTACAAAATGAAGGTTAGCATTTCCAGCATTATTTGTAATTGCTGGGAGCAGAGACTATCTCATTGAAAAGCTTTTATAAGCAATTTAATGATGAGCAATTACTCAGTTTGTTCAAAAGTTTCTTTAAATTAGCAATATTTATAATTTATTTATATCAATATTAAGATATATAAATATATTTCTAATCGTAATGTTCTGTAATTAGTAATTTCGACTTCGTTGTGCATATCTGTATTGTAAAATGGCTATATTTAACTATCTTGTCTCATTTTTATCCTTAAGGTAAAAAAGAATACTTTTGAAAACAAGCATCAATTAACTACACAATGGGCAAACCATTAATTGCTGTCTTTTTGCAAGAAATAAACTAACATACATATAACCACAATGATGTTTCATAAAGAAATGTCATATAATAAGTATCTATAAACATGTTAATTGTTTCCAATGGTTAATGTAAATCTCGTACATGTTTTGACATGTCGAGGCTATGTTTATTTGTACATTACAACATTTCACTATTTAGGCTTAAAAAATTATTTGCACGCCACTGAATATGAACTGTACTAAATTTAGAACATTTAGTGGCCTACCAACTTACCAGTACCTAATTGCCAACTCTATCAATCATTTATGCTCGCACTAGTTCCATTCTTTTAACTGCTGACTTTGTAAAGAATCTTTTAAGCAATATATGATGATAATGAAAAAAAAAACGGTACTTTTTTATTAATCTCAAAATAAAGTTCAAAAACAGTTACTACCCTCTCAAATATCCCGCCCTTTTGTTAGTTCTTTTTTAGTATTTAACCTATCTTGTGTTAATACAGAATTGCGTATTGCATCTCTCTATGTTTATACCTTTGTTCGACCGTTTATTGCTGTCTATTATCTACTCATATACGACTTAATTGTTGTTAAATATCACAAGAATGGTTGATTTCGAACGTGAGTGGTTTCACGAAAGCAAATGTTATTACTTTCATCTCCTTTCGTGTTTGTAGGTTCAGTAAAGGTTAATACATTTCTGGTTGACATTGCTCAAGAAATGCACTTCGATTTACAGCAACGTAATGGACAAAGAATCTTTGGCCCGCCAAGGAATGAAGCACGTTTGAAATTAGATTACCGTTATGAAATTTACATAGGTGCGTATGCCTTACTTCTGTAATTGGCGTGCTTTTTGAAAGTTTCGGTAATAATTTCTCGTTCCGTTACATTAGCTTTTAATTTGATGTAAAACGCATTTGGAATTTGTAAATATATGATCCACCTGATGTTTCTTATACCGATTTAAAAGATCTACAAAAATGTATCTAAATGATTCATTTAGATACATTTTTGTAGATCTTTTAAATTGGTATAAGAAGACCAATAAAAATAAAGAATCAAGATACTGAACATAACATTTCAATCGTTAACTTTTTAAAGATCGTCTTTTCAGTGTCATTTCATTTAAAATTGAAATGTGTTCAGTATCTTGATTCTTTTTTTTATTGGTTTATCGGATATATAGCTAAATGGTGTACCTTAGATTGATACATAAAGTAAAATAGGTACATATGTACAGTGTGTCTATTTAAGTTGGCTGCATAGTGAAAACTTTTTTGTTATTAACTTTAGGAAAAAAATGCGACTTTATAAAAAGTTCTGCTTTCTAAGAAAATAATATTAACACATTCAAATTTGGGGTAACATCTACAGGCTAATCAAAAATGGGCACGTCATATCGGTACGTTACCAAAACTTTTCGAATGTTGGAATTTTTACTTTAGATTCTTAAAGATCATAGTAAACTAGTTCTGGAAAGTGGTTTTCGTTTTTTGATATGTCGAATAGTTTTCGAGATATTCGACTTCGAATTTAGGTCGGGAGGAGGTAAAAATTACAAAATCATATTTTTAGCAACAGATGGATGTAGCTGTATATTTGAACCTAGTTTTTAATTCTAAACTATTCCTTATGAACAATTTTTGCAATTGACAGAAATAAAGGCAACTTGTCATTATGCAAAACTCATATTTTATGACAAACCTCGTAGTAAAGTTTGTTTGATTGTTTCTGAGAGTATTTTAATTGAGGCGACGATGGACCCGGATTTTAATATTTATTAATTAACAATAACAAAAACAAAGTCTTACCCACCATATTAACGCGAACACCTATATGGTGAATAATGGAAAACAATGTCACCAACTTATAACTAACTAAACTAACTAAATAACATTTTCGGTGTGGAGTGGGTTGCCTAACCGCAGCTTAACAATAATTTTATTGTAACTCTTCTAACACACCCCCTCAATAAAATTATTTTAACAAACTAAAAAATACGTTTCAAACTATGTATCAAACATTAATCATTACAAATTCTTGCAACTATAGGTATTAGTCCTAGGTCTTTTCTAAACTTCTCAAATTTACATTTATTTAAGGGATTGGTAAACATGTCTGCAATTTGATTTTCTGTACTAAGACGTTTAATTTCTATAATTTTACTTTCTAATTTTTCTTTAATAAAGGAAAAGTTTATATCAATGTGCTTGAGGCGCTTATTATTCTCTGGATTATAAGCAACACGGATTGCTGATTAATTATCACAATACAGAGTAATAGGGTCATCGTTCAGTATAATATTTAAATCTTGTGCTAATATTCTCAACCAACAAACCTCGGTTACCGCTGAGCTTAGAGCTACATATTCAGACTCAGTCGAAGATATAGCGACACATTGTTGCTTTTTGCTAACCCACATTGCAGGACAATTAAAGAATTGGAATAAGCAACCAGTTGTTGATTTACGGTCAACTACATCTCCGCCCCAATCGGAATCCACATAACCACACAATGGCATATTCTTACTGCTAGACTTCAATTTTATAACAAAGTTTATCGATCCCTTTACATATCTAAGTACTCTCTTTAGAAGTTTAAACAATGTTTCATTAGCTTTCTCTTGGAATCTGCTCAATAAACAAATACTTTCGTAAATATCAGGCCTGGTACCTAACGCCGCATACATCAAGCTACCAATAATTTGTTTACACGCTGTCTTATATTTCCCATCACATTTTTCGTCTTTGAACGAATCGTAATTAAAACACGTATCCATGGGTGTAGAAATCGATTTACAATCTAGCATATCGTATTCCTTTAAAACGTTTCTCAGATACTCGATTTGGCTTAATTCAGTATACTTTAAATCTAAATTTTGTTTAACACAAATGCCAAGATATTGAGATACTAAACCTAAATCTTTCATATGAAAATTTTTACTTAGACTAATTTTTAAATTCTCAACATCTTTCAGATCTGTTCCAAGGATCAACAAATCATCTACATACAATAAAACATACAACTTTGATGATTCATTAAACCTCGTATAAAGACAGTAGTCATTTTGTGATCCTATGAAGCCTTCATTTTTCATTATGTGTCAAATTTAGTATTCCAACATTTTGGAGAACGTTTTAACCCATATATTGACTTATTTAACTTACATACAAAGTTAGAGTTATTTTTATTTTTACCATGTAATGACATATATATTTCCTCTGAAATATCACCATAAAGAAATGCGCTCCTAACGTCCATTTGGTATATTGGTTTATTCACTATGTTTCCCATTACCATCAGCATTCGAAAAGTTACTAACTTCGCCACAGGTGCATAAATGTCATAGGTTTCCTCGCGGTTATCTTGCTGAAATCCTCTTGCAACTAAACGAGCCTTAAATTCACCATCACCTTTAATTTTTAAAACCCACTTGCTTTCAATCATTTTTTTATTTGCCGGCCATGGTACAACACTCCAAGTATTGTTCCCACGTAGCACGCACAACTCCTTGTCCATTGCTGCTTCCCACTTTGATGAATTTTTACCATTTATTGCCTCTTCATATGTTACTGGTTCTTCTGCTTCACCATAAAAACCCGTTTCGTAGTCACTTAACCATGTTCGCGTTTTCCTCTCTCTTTGCTTTCTTGTCGAATCTTCTTGAAATTCTGTTTTATTGACTTCTTCATTTTGTGGAGGTTCCGCATCTGTTAATGTGTCTTTGTCACTTGACTGAGATTTGGTTTCTTCCAGTGCTGCAATTTTTATTAAAATCTTTACCATGCCATAATTGGAAAGGTGTCTTGTCACTGTTGAGTGCATTGCTCACTCTATTCAAAGTAAATACAGTTGCATTAACCACCTCTGCCCAAAGTGTTTTATTTTGAATACTACTATTTAATATAGTTCTTGCTGCCTCAACCAAAGTTCTAATTTCTCTTTCCGCACGACCATTTTGTTGAGGAGTGTACGCACATGTCTTTTCATGAATAATCCCTCTTATCTCTAGCATGTTACGTATTTCCGAGTTTATGAATTCTAACCCATTGTCTGTGCGAAATTTCAAAATTTTGTTACCGGTCTGTCGCTCCGCCATCGCCATCGCCTCGTATATAAAATACATTTTAATGTATGATATTGATTATGGTATTGTTGTTCCATTATGGGTAAAGCGTAACAAACAGTTGCACTCGCTGTGTTTACTATCGGTTACTATCGGTCTACTGATCGGTTACACACACATCGATTAACCGATAATAACCGAACGTCCACTCGATTCCTTGTATGTACAGCAGATCTAACCGTTTGTCACGCAGAACCGATAACTGGTTGACCCAACAAACTTTTGTATTTAAATATGCTTAAACCACTCGATTGTTTATAGTAACTACTTAGAATTAATGGAAATATTGTTAAAACAACCAGCAATAGTAGTTCATCCAATTATCTTTTAAATGTTTGAAGAATTTAACCCTCTTGAGACAAACTTTAAAGTATACCTAGCAAATGACAATAGTACATTGTGCGAACATAAACAGGCAGTAGAGTGAGTGTAGTTTTAAATTAAAGTCAAGCAACTATTGAACCTACGCCATGGTATTGGTAGTACCTAACCCTCTTTGAGTTGAACCAACCAACAAAATGCGTTGATTCAGGTGTATAATATATTTTGTACCAACTTGCCTGTTACCTTGAGTCGGCAGTCGGAGAAAGTACATTGTTTTCCAAAAGTAACGGCATGTTTCAAAACTTTTGGTTTAAATTACGGGCCATATTTCTACTGCTTTAAATATAACAACTAAATATATCGTTATATTACATCTTACGCATCAAAAGTATTTCACCTTAATTTAAAACAAAAATTTCGTACAAGTCATACATTGACGCACAAGTACCTTCAAAAACTCCACAAACCGATAGCTAAGTACACTATTCTACTATACAATATTACAGAATTATGTATATATGTGTAAGAAAATATTGTATAAGTTTAAACTAAAACCTAACGATTAAGCACTTCGCTAAAATGTTATAATTCTGATATCACGATTAAAAATAGCATGCAATTTATTTACTGGTACTAATAGAATAGACAAACTAAATTAAGAATAAGGTAATAAGTATTTTATCAATTTATTGTCGCTTAGATAATATAATATTAGATAACTTATACTAGTAATACTACAAATTGGTAAAATAATTTTATCCTTAGGTTGTTTGTCAAATGGATGCTTGGATAATATTAGAAACAATTCTGTTTTTTTTATTTAATTCGTTAACATAAGAACAGATTAAATCAGAATTTTTCTCAAAAGCACTTTCAAATTTTCCTAGAACAGAAACATTTTTTGCGTCTTCAATCGCGCATAGCTGTGCGTGAACATGTTGCACTATTTGTAGAGATTCTTCTAACGGCACCGCAGGATTTTGTAATTTTTCTATTGCATCTGCTAGCCCGAAGTAATTGTCGTGAATGATTTTTAAATCCATTTTAACCTGACTATCTTGAAATTTCGACTGGCTTTTCTGGATAGCGACAGCTTCCTTTGTATCGAATTGTAAAACCACGTTCTTAATATTGTCAAAATATTTATGATAATAAAACGCGGCCTGCAACCATGTTCCCCAACGAGTTAGAATAGGTTCTGGTGGCTCTGGTATACGGGGGCACAGTCTGTGAAATTCGCGAATACGTTTCGGTGATTTGACAAATACTGCTTTGGTATGCGCTATTAAAGCGTCTACCTCAGGATAACATTTTCTGATACTATCCGTCACAATATTGAGAGCATGAATTTTACACGTAATGTGTAACAAATTAGTAGAATGCTTTTTAAGAGACCGGCCTACAGAAAGCATGTTTGCAGCACCATCACTCACTAACATCAAGAGTTGGTTTGTTGAAAGTTCAAACTTGTCCAATGTATTTAACACTAACTTTGAAATTACTTCGGCAGTACACTGTTGTATTCGTTTGGAGACTAATAGAATTGAAGGTGCCGATTGATGAGGTTCCAATTTGCGTGCCATTACATTAAGAACAGAATGTTTCTTCCGGTCTGTTGTTTCGTCGACACATAACCACAATTTTTGATCTTTCAACTCCGATTTTATTTTTTGTTCAATATGTTCGTGCGCAGATGGCACAATTCTTCGTAACGATGTTCGACTTGGTAATTTGCACTCCGAATAGTTATTCCAAAAGTAGATAAATGGTTCCTTGTCTAGTAAATTAAACGGTATATTACATGCGATAAACGTAACGCATAAATTAAATATAAATTTTTCATTGTCTCGTACGAAATTTCTTTTTGAGACATGCTTTTCACTATTTACGTGTCGTAGACAATGTTGTCTGGACCAACACATTAACGGGATTTTACAGATTACACATTTAATTTTAGCACCTTCATGTATTAAGTCTGGAATTTCTGCAATAAATTTTCGAAGTTTGTCCGACCGCGGTCGATTTGCTGACGAATTCATAATTTTTCTAGGACAGATAAACAATTGCGCAAATGACCGGCAGCGAAAATGTCCGTACTGCTCCGCAGACGAAGTAATACTACCGTTCCTCTCGGTCCGAACTGATTCTACGCCGATGCGCGGTACCGCTCGTGGCCAGCGTTAGTGATAAGTGTGATAACATAGATCACATCTCAGTTTCTAGTGTTATCATCGGTTAAAGCATCAACTTTCTCTTCTAGCGCGCACAGAGGTTGCAATAATAAATCTTTAATTGTTCAACTGTTATATGCTATATATATATATATATATATACATAATTTAACAATATTTCATTCTATTTACACATATATAATCTGTTTAATAGCTGCCTTAAAATAGTTGTATAATACTTTTCACATCAGCGCCATAGGATTCGCCAACACCTGAGTCCATTATTCTCCAATGTCCCCACGACAGTGTTTCCACCGACCTGGGCATCAGGTATCTTTTGTCATCGTAGGGACTTAAAGCGGTCTTGGTTTTCCGAATGGTAAAGAGCACAGATGTTTTTTTGCTCTCACGCAAATAGGTTAAATAATCGTTAAACGTGATGTGGCGCTTGACAACAATAGCAGTTTTTAAATGTAGGTCGCTGTACTCGCCTAAATTTTGACACCCGAAAGAGTTCCACACGTCGTTGGCATGCGCATAGTCGTCATGTGTAATGTCTGAGTCGGTCATTGAATTATAAAATTTTGTTTTGTCGGGCAAGTTCTTCTCATCTAATTTTGCGAAAGAATCAATATAGTCGTACGGAAACACTCCTTTACGTGTTAATAATTGGAATTTTGTATCATCTAAATTTGGAAATACGGGATGGGTATGATGCTAGTTTTTCTAGAGAGGATGCCAAAAATCTAAAGGAATCAATAAATCTGAATTTTATTAGGTTATCGTCTATATTTTTGGTAAAGGAGATGTATCGCTCTTTATTTATAGGAAACAAATCAACGCGGCCTTCGATATCTTTAGCGAGGTTTTTGATGATAAAATGAGAGTCATACCCACTTAGATTATGAAAAACGACTGGAATCACGGGACTATCCTGGTAATTAATATTACAATCCTCATGTGCCGCGCCGCGGTACTTGCCAGTAAGGTGATCATGGCCGCGAAATGGAGCGGAATTCCAGCTCTTGCGCAGGCGTAAGAGGCTCCATCGGTAGAGGGCAAAGAAATACGGTCTCTACATCTTCTGCAAACCGACGCATCTCTTCGGCAAACCACCGCTGGTAGTCCTCGCCACGATAAGTTCAAATAAAATGTCGGTGAAGTTTGATGAGAGAGTCACGATTTATACAATACCGAACGAAGATCGAAGGTCGCAGTGGGTAGCTATGGCGACCGATAGAAAAAGATTTGCAAATAGAATTAAGAATTTGGAAAAAAGCTCTAAGCTTAGTTTTATTGCCTAAACACAGAGAAAAAATATACCGTCAGCGATTCGAGGCATTCCTGGTAATCAATATGTAGGGATTTAATGCTCCCGACTTTACGCCTAAAGAAATATGTATCACGAATGGAACACGAACTTATACATCTTCTCTTCAAGTGGTTGGAGCGTAATTTCTCAAATATTAAATAGGTACAAGGATGGCTATGTAGATTTAAAGAACGTTGATAGACTTCTATCTAACATTTGCGCTAATTATACAAAAGTGTATGTTAAAGGACATTAGAAAGCAGATGTGTTGAAGAAATTCGTTAGTGTACCAATAGTGAATTTAGAATACATAAAAAACATTCCTACAATAAGAAACATTCTGGGTGAATGTTGTATGTACCATCGCGATGAACTTAAAATTTGTTCTACAGCAAACGTTCATATGTTATCCGATTATTTAAATCTATCCAATGAGCATTGTATTACTAGATAAAAATAAAAAACAATTATAGTTATACGTAGTGCATTTTATTTAGCGTCACCTCATTCTTAGATAATACATGTGTGTAATATATAAATTTTACATATATTTATTGCATCCTGCACAGTTTCTTATGGCAGATGGTAGCCCATCCAATTGATCATCCGCAATATGGAGGTAGCACGGTAAGCAGTCTTAAAGTGCGGCTCTCTTTTCTTGAGGTATGAGGTGCCACTTCTGCTCAGGTACTTTATTTCGTAGGACAAATAGAGGGAGCAGTTATATAAGATTGTCGTTTATTGCGTCCAATCTTTCATAACTTTCGTCGATAGTCTGCAAGGCAGCTCCGATTTGTTCTTCCATACTATCTTCTATATTTATTTTTACAATTTCATTGTATGAGAATACAATTTAATAGAGATCTGATGACCCGGGGTGTAGTCTTCCGATTTCATGCTCGGTTCCAAGAGCAACCTTGCTTATTTTTGTCATAAAAATAAATTAAGTATGTGTACAGAGCGTAGTGTGGACATATTATTAAATTATTTAATGGTCAGTTAGTTTTAATGTTATATTAGCAATAAGTTAGTAAACAAATAAAAAAGTAAAAGCAAAAGTCTTATTTTAATTCATAGCGCTAGGTAATAAAATTCATGAAATAAATGCTAACTTTAACCAGCGATATATGAGAATTAATTACACACGTATAAATGAAGTAATTTTTTCCAGTATGTGCAATATCCTTATATAAAGCTAGTGCGTCCTTGGATGGTCTTGCATTATAAGCAGAATATTTTTAAGTTTTTCCAAGATCAGATTAATGCGTGTCTCTACGATTGATTCCTCCATGTCGTGCTTCTCCATTTCCCCAACATCCTTTCTTATGCTATTTACAATCCCTTCATCGTAGGCTTCCCACAACTCCTCATCCGTAAATTGAGAAGCCGCGGACGATGTAAATTGAGAATCCATTTCGCTGTAATATAGAAAAATCAAGTCTGAAGCAGAAGTTCGTGTGGTTATAATCATAAATAGTTTTGAATGAAAGCTAATAAAAATTACATGAGAATATTCTAAAGCAAAAACTTTAACGTAATTTAAATGACAATGTAAAGAAATATAAATTAAAAGTACTTACATGTAATAGGATGCAAGGTTGTAGGAGAACTCTGAGATGTATAAAGCACTAAGGTTACAGTAACACTGTTAGATGGGTAGAAGAAGAAGATACCTCTTTTATATCGTTAAGAATGCAATAATTAAGATAGAGAGCAATTCCAAGAATGTAATAATTTTTATGCCCGTCTGAGTCATTCTGGAAGGATGATACATCATGTTGAGACCTGCTGAATATCGGTATTTTTCTAAAAAAATTCCTAGAAGTAACCACGTAATCGCCCTGGCTCATTTACATGCGTCAACGACCATGTAAAATTCCGAGAACCGCGTCATGGCGAAATTAGCCACGAACGAAACCGCTAATTAACGTAGCCGCGTACGCCATCTTTCCGCAGATGTCACCTTTCCTGCGGATTAAAAAGCGCGACCTTGAAATAGCCGCGAAACGAAACTGCTAATTAACGTAATCGCGGACGACATCTTTCCCGCGGATTAAAAAGTGCAAACTTGAAATTAGCTGCGAAATAAAGCATTAAATTACCGGTGGAATAAAAAGCGCGACCTTGAAGCAACCGCGAACGCGGATTAAAAGCGCCTGCCGCTAATCAAACTTTGATTCTGTGAAATTACCCGTGGATTAAAAGTGCGAGACGCTAATCAAACTTCGATTCCGCGAAATTACCCGTGGATTAAAAGCGCGACATCTTCCATAAATTTGTTAACTGTAACCTTATAGTCAGCGCATAGCCGAATATTACCATTTTCTTTAATTACAGGTACTAAGGGTGTCCCCCAATCAGAATTATCTACTAACGTAATAACACCTTTCCTCTCTAATTTACCTAATTCTTTATTCATTTGATTTTTCAGTAAAAACGATGCAGGCCTAGGTTTGCAAAATATAGGTTTCACCACGGACTGCACTTTCAATTCAAGTTTTGTATATTTATAACATCGTAGCTCCTCCCTAAACAGAGTTGAATACTTCCTTAATATTGGACTTAAATCCTTGTCTTTTTCAACACAGTATATATTATTTGTAAAATCTACTTTAATTCTAAATGATTTCATTAAGTCTCGCCCTATTAGTGGAAGTATTCCATTCTTAACAACTATTAACCCGCAACCTTCTAAAACCTTTCCCTTGTAACCTATTGTAGCATAAAATTTCCCAACTGGACTAATTAACACTTTAATTTTACTGCAGTATCTGTTAACCTTAAATTTTGAAAATTTTCTTTAAACACCTTTTCTGGTATTACTGAAATGCCAGCCCCTGAATCTACTTCTACCTGTAATGGTTTATTATTTACCGTCAATTGTACTAAAGTTGGCTTAATATAATAATTGTTATAAACATAATGCATCTCCATAAAATCGATTGTTTCGTGATCACCTTGAACTTCTATGAAACAATTTTTTTGTTTCTTACAAACTACAGCTAAATGTCCTACTTGCTTACAGATCTTACATTTGTAGGTTTTTTACTTACACTTTGCAAAATTATGATTGCTCTTACCACAACTGTTACACTTACGTTTATCTCCAGCTTGATCCTTCTTAACCGTGCCCTCGGTGCCTGTTTTCTTCTTTCTTTCGTCCTGCTTCCCCCGGTAGGTAAATCCTTTCCGTGGTACCAACTGATTTATGCTGTCGGATAAATGGGTTGATAAAGAACCCATCGTTGCTTCTTTATTCAACGCTGTTTCCAGGAGTTGCTCCACTGTTTTCGCGTATTCCTCTTCGCACACTCTGTCTAACACCGGTCCTTTCTTCAATCCCGCAACAAATTTATCGCTCAAGACGTCGCTTAATTTATTTCCAAACTTGCATGCACTTGCCTTGCTTTTGATTCGTACGAACCATTGCTGTACTGTCTCATTTTCCGTTTGTCTCAATTCATAGAATTCTATTCGCCAAGTCACCCAATCTTCCTCTGGTTTAAATTCGGAAATGCAACCTATTCTGCCTCATAAAACTACAGGTGCCACGTGCTCCGCCATTTTCCTAGCATATATTTACGAGATAAACGAGTAGAATGCGAGAATCCTCGTCGCCACTTGTAACGTATTCACGCCTTGTGATAAATATTCCTGGTAAATTGAGTAATACGAAACACTAGTTATATACGACGTTATTGTTTAACAATCTTAACAACCTTAATAAATACAAACGTATTGCGTGTTCAACGCCATGCTGCTGTATATGTAATAAATGCATTGCCAACTGCTTAACACGAAATATCAAATATACTGTGTTGCTCAAGCCACTACGCAAGCATATGAGACGGAGAATACGGGTGGGATCATCGTGACATACATCGCGCTTATATATTCTTTCTTTTCATCATTTACATAGAAACGTGAGCACTACTGCATAGAGTTGGTCACTTTAGGATACGAAATACGGCCACGTATATTTGCATCTAAAGGAAACGATTCTATTCGTCAGTTATACCCATGTTAAAAACGAAACTTGCTTCACATCCTAAAGTGATCAAATCTGTATATATTTGTTATATATATAACTTATTTTAAGTTGATAGTATTTTTGTATTAGACGCATGCGCGTACTTGGCTGTAGCGAGCAGCAGTAGAGCTGCGACTGCGAACAAATGTTGTTGTGTTATTGAGTTCATTAAAATAATATAGAAGATACTTGCGTTTTATGAGTTAAAGAACATTACAACTGGCGACGAGGATGGGGTGTCAAATTCCAAGTGCTATCCGTTTTGTTAATGTGAGAGTAAATGCGTGAATAGTATTTCTTGTTGTGGAAACGTGACAGATTGATACAAAATGGCGGAAGCTAAAATGTACTCTAGCCATTTACGTGAATTTCAATTACAGGAAAATGATTGGGAGATTTATAAAAATGGACTAGAACAATATTTTATTGTGAATGATATAAAAGATGAAAAAAATAAAAGAGCATTTTTACTTAATGCTTGTAGTGAAGATAGTTATAAACTTTTGTTTGATGTGTGCGTTCCTGATAAACCTGAAACTAAAGCATACGCGGATCTCACTCCTGCACGTTATAAGTTTTACAACGCATTCAAGAACAACGATCAATCTATTTTCGATTGGGCTGCGCACATCAAGAGTTTAGCGGCAAAATGTGCCTTTAAAGATGAGCTGAAATGGATGCTTCAAGACCGTTTCGTTATGGGACTACCAAAAGGACCGATAATGGATCGTCTCTTCGAAGAAGACGCAACGACACTGACGTTTGAAGCAGCAGTGGAAATAATAAATAAAGCTGCTGCGAGTAATAATTATGGTTTAAAGGAAATAACTGCCAAAACGAAAACTGAAGGAATTTACAAGGTTTCACATCCAGGACAACAACAAAGGACACGGACTAACAAGAATATAAGCGCCCGCCGAGACGAAGAACCGTCAACACAGGATCGACGCGACTCTCGGAACAAGTGTTTAGTGTGTGGTAAGAGTGGCCATTTATCAAACAATTATTTTCGTAATTATAAATGTAATTATTGTGGAGCAAAGAGATATTTAAAAAACGTGTGCGAGAAAAATAAAAATAAAAATTTTATGTTACATGATCAAAATTCAATGGACAAGGATTTGTTTACTTTAAACAGTGAAAATAATGATCCAATCACAATAGATATTAACATTAATGATAAGCCTTTTACATTTGAGATTGATACTGGAGCTAGCGTATCGGTAATTTCAAAAAATGTGAAAAATTAGTTTTTCCAATCGGTTTCTTTGCAACCAACACGAAAATGTTTGATAGGTTATACAGGAGCACCGATTAAACCTATTGGATATATAAGTATTGAAATAGAATTTCAACATAGAAAAGCAGTTATGCCTATTTATGTTATTTGTAATGGTGGACCTCCTCTTTTAGGAAGAGATTTTGTTACTACATATAATTTAGGTATTCAAATGTCAAATAAACTGTCGAACAGATTATCTTTAAACTTCGTAAATGGTGTTAAAAGATTAGATCAACAATTTCCGGAAGTATTTGCATCTACTTTGGGTTGTTTCAACAAGGGGCAAATTGATTTATAAATATCACACAAGATGCTGTCTCTAAATTTTTCAAACCCAGGCCGTTACCATTTGCTATTAAAGAAAAGGTCGAGAAGGAAATTGACAGGTTAGTCAAATTTGGCATTTTATCGCCTATTAATTATTCAGAATGGGGTACACCTATAGTGCCAATTGTTAAAAAAAAATGGAAATATCAGAATTTGCGGATATTATAAACTATAAATTCTGTGTTAGAAATAGACCAATATCCATTGCCGAGAATCGAGGAATTATTTAATAAATTGCAAGGTGGTAAAATATTTACTAAATTAGATCTCTCCCGAGCCTATCAGCAGTGCTTATTAGATGATTCATCTCGGTTACTTACTACAATTAGCACTCATACAGGATTATTCGTCTATTATCGTTTACCATTCGGAGTAGCATGTGCTCCGGCAAAGTTTCAGAAGATTATGGAAACTGTTTCGCAAGGACTAGATGGGGTAGTGAACTTTTTGGATGATGTCATAATTACAGGTGCGAACGAAAAAGAACATTGGATAAGGATGGAGCAAGTACTAAGAAAATTTAAGGAATGCGGACTAACGATAGAAAAATCGAAATGCGACTTTTTTAAAAGTTCGGTTGTTTATTTAGGTTATAAAATAGATACAAATGAACTTCACACGTGTACCGATAAAATTGAAGCAATTAAGGCGGCACCAGTGCCAACAAATATTACTCAATTGAAATCATTTTTGGGTCTTGTTAGTTACTACAACAAATTTATTCCGGATCGAGCGCAGCTACTTAAACCATTATACGACTTATTAAAAAAGGAACATAACTTTGTCTGGTCAGAAGATTGTAATAGCTCTTTTATTAAAACAAAAAGCATTTTAATGTCGGCAAAAGTTTTAGTGCATTTTGACCCTAGTAAGCCGGTTAAGTTGACCGTTGATGCGTCAGCTGCAGGAGTAGGTGCTGTCCTTTCTCATGCCTTTAAAGGTGGTACTGACTGACCAATTGCTTATGCGACGCGAACGTTGACAAAAAGTGAGGTAAATTATTCGGAAATTGATAGAGAAGCTCTTGCTATTGTTTTCAGTATAAATAAATTTTATCAGTATTTATATGGTCGAAAGTTTACTTTGGTAACCGATCATAAAGCATTATTGCCTATTTTCGGTCCATATAAAGGTATACCAGCAATGTCGGCGAGCCGCTTGCAACGATGGGCGTTAATGTTGGCAAATTTTAACTACAGTATTGAATACGTGAAATCGGAAAAAAATTAGTGCAGATTGTTTGTCGCGTTTGCCTTTGCCTAATAATGATTTCGAAGATTTACCGGACGACATGGAAAAAACTTGTTTTAATTTTGTTCAGGAGAATAAACATTACCAATTAATTGTCACCAAATTAAATATGAAACAAAAAAAGATCATGTTTTGAAACAAGTTTGTTCTTTTATTAAAACCGGTTGGCCGAAGAAGGTCAACGATGTTTTACAGCCGTTTTTATTAGAAATGTATTAACATATTAATATGCTGTAATAGGGTAGAGTATGGAAAAAATTACGAAATCATATTTTAACAATAGATACACATGACCGTATATTTGAAACTAGTTTGTACTTCTAAAATTCGAAGTCGAATAACTCGAAAATTATTCGACATATTGAAAAACGAAGACCAGTTTACCAGACTACTTTATTATGACTAAGTATCTGAAGTCAAAATTTCAGAAATCGAAAATGTTAGGCAACGTACCGACACGACGTATCCATTTTTGACTACCTTGTACATGCTACCTCAAATTTGAATGTGTTAATATTATTATCTCAGAAAGCTGAACTTTTATGAGTCACTTTTCTCCCTAAAGTTAATATAAAAAGGTTTTCCATATGCAGCTAACTTAAGTAGACACACTGTATTTGTGGTTATGGTATTTATAAATTAAACCTCTCATTTTCCAGATTTTAATCTAAATGTCTTTGTAACTTCCACACTGAGAGCCAAATCTAATAGGTACATTGTTATTCTCGAAAGAATGCTGCCGGATCTTTTGTTTTCGTTTATGACATCGTAAAAGAGCGTGAAAAGTGACACCTTGTGTAAGGAGAAAATAAATTAGTTTCCAATACATCATTTTTGAGATGAGATATAATTCACCTTAGCAAATGAAAGTGGATCTTGAGCATTTACGTTCTGAGAGATAAAAAAAATGTTTACAAATCAAAGAGAACAGATCAATGCTTCACGTAAAAGTTTATAATGATCACTAGAGTTGCGCACTAGCGCCAACGGCAGCGGCGTAGGTTCGATACAATCCTCAGTATAACTCGCTAGTCTCAACCAGATCTGTTGTGTATACATGTTCGCTGCCGTAAATACTATCTCGTAGTTCTACGTTTGTTTCAAAAATGTTGCCGACGTCGCGAAAACGACCAATGTTGGACAAAGTTACAGAATTTATAGCAGAAATGCCTGACCTAAATAATAATAATAATAATAGTATATTCATTCCTCATTACAGATCAGACGTATAAATGCTAGATAGCTGAGATGACAAAACAAGTCAAAATGTAAAAGTCTCAATATACACTACTACTAAAGTTAAATGAAAACTGTCCAACAAGCACACTTTCTTTAAATTTAAGAGAAAAATTCAGTCAGGGTATAGCAGCTTTTAATGGGAAGTAAATCTTTAAGTTTCCTTTTAAAAATATTCAAATTGGTACTGCGCCTTACTTCCTCGGGCAAAGCATTGAAGAGTTTGCACCCTATGTTGTAGAAGCACTTGCTATACTTTGCCGTACGATGTTTGTCGGGTTGTACTTTATGTTTGCTACGCGTTTCATATTCATGTGTTAAGTCATTTTTATGGAAAAAATGATTATTTTTGTAAATATATACACACACTTCGTAAATGTAAGTATCTATGACGGTTAATATTCTTAATTTTTTAAATTCTTCGCGACACGAATAATGAAAACCAATACCCGTCAGGACCCTAACAGCGCGCTTCTGCATAATTAAAACTCTGTTCACCTCGCCAGAATTTCCCCACAGAACAATACCGTACCGTAGTTGGGAGTGAAAATTTGCGTAATACAAATTTAAAAGTATGTCCTTACTCAAGCTTAAAGCTTCGCTAAGCGTAGACTGATTTATCCTCACCGCTTGTTGGCGATCCGTCAAATACGATCTAATGAATTCTAAAGCAATGCCTCGTATACCATATCTGAAGAGTTTGGCAAACCCAAAACAAAGTAGCCCTTATCCAATCCCTGAACGACACTGTAATGAAACTCACTTAAGGCTGTATCAACACCTCTCCCCGCGGTATAGCCATGTTGATGAGCTGATAACAAATTATGTTTGGAGAAATAGGCAGTCAACTGGCGCATCAATAAACTTTCAAATATCTTCGAAAAGCTTGAAAGTAAACTAATAGCGCGATAATTACTATAACAATTGCGATCGCCTTTCTTAAATAGTGGTTGAATAATAGCTCTTTTCAATTCAATGGGAAAAATTCCCTTTTCGAAACATAAATTTACAACATAAGCAAACACGTCACAGATTTGAGATTTAATGTTTTTCAAAATATTATTCGAAATATTATCAAAACCACAAGAGTCAGAGGATTTAAGGCTGGTAATTATATCTAATACGTCAATATTTGTAGTTGGTGAGAGGAAAAATGAAACGTTATTAATTGATACGTTTTCAATTTGAAAATTCATGTCTAGTTTGAATTTATCAACGTTATTAACAGTTGCAAAAATTTAATTAAACACATTAGCCACCTCTTTGTCAGGTTGCTTCTCGTTATCAACAATTATGATGACGTTAAAATTCAATGTGCAGTTTGTAATATCCCTTTAATGTGTTGGTCCAAAAGGGATTGTCTACATCACGTAAATAGTAAACAGCATTCTTCAAAAAAAAAATTGCACACGACACTATGACAAATTTAAATTTAATTTATGTGTTACCTTTATTGCATGTAATCTACCGTTTAATTTACTAGACAAGGAAGCATGTCTTCTTTTGGAATAAATATTCGGACTGCAAATTACCAAGTCGGGCATCCACATCTATCGTCACCTTCAATTCTATTAGCTTCCAGACGAGTACAACAATGTACTGCCAAAGTAACTTCAAAGTTAGTGTTAAATACATTGGAAACGTTTGAACTTTTAACAAACCAAACATGCTTTCTGTAGGCCGGTCTCTTAAAAAACATTGTGCTAACTTGTTACATATTATGTGTAAAATTCATGCTTTCAGTCATGTGGCAGATAGTATTAGAAAATGTTATCCTAAACGCTTTAATAGCGCATAGAAAAGCAGTGTTTGTCAAATCCCCAAAACGTATTCGCAAATTTCACAGACTGTGCCCCCGTATACCTGAGCCACCAGAACCTATGCTTATACGTTGGGGAACATGGTTACAGGCCGCGTTTTATTATCATAAATATTTTGAGAATATTAAGAACGTGGTTTTACAATTCGACCCAAAGGAAGCTGCGGCTATCAAGGAAAGCCAGTCGAAATTTCAAGATAATCAGGTTAAAACGGATTTAAAAACTATTCAGAACAATTATTTCGGACTAGTGGAGGCAATAGAAAAATTACAAAATCCTTCGGTGTCGTTAGTGGAATCTCTGCAAATAGTGCAACATGTTCACGCACCACCATGCGCGGTAGAAGACGCAAAAAACGTTCGATTTCAGCATGTAAACACACTTTTTCCTCACGCCGCACTCGGTTTGCTGAAACAACTGTGGGAACATATCTAATGTGGCAGATATTTAACAGACATTTTTCACTTTGTGATTTAATTTGATAATATTGATAGAATTTTTTTCCTTTTTTAGGTAATATACCTCCAGATTGCTTCGAAGATGAATTGCTTCCATTATTTTCCAAAATTCCGCAGTTATATACTTTCCGACTTATGCTTAATTTTGAAGGGCTATGCCGTGGCTTCGCTTTTGCGAAATATAAATCGATGGAAAGTGCAAGGAGGGCTTGCAGTATTTGCGACGCTTTCCGAATCAGACACAACGCTAGGCTACGAGTAGTTAAGTGTCGGAATTATTCCAGAATATATATTGGTAAGGTTTAATTATTTTTTCTCTATGACCAAAATAAATTGTTTCGGGCAATCAGATATAATACTTGTTTCTTGGTTTACTGACATGTGCAGCTTGGATCAACAGCCCAGTCCAGTAAAGCATGTGTTCGCTGTTTAGTACATATCTTTCGGTTTCGTTTCACAATTAAAATGACATTTTGGGCGATCGGTAACACAAAAGTAGGTTAGGGTGTATTAGCGATTAAAGATAGATATGAGTATCAGTTCTATTTTAAGGAAATTTTTGTCAAATTTATGTAGATAACAGCAATTTCCTTGGTATTTCGCTTTTTCTCGTTAATATTGGCAGATGTAAAAGTTACATTTGTTCTTAATCGATGATTAAAGTTGTTTAATCCTAATTAGTGGTGTCACAAAAATAAGTCTCAAATAAGTTTAATTAAAGTTAACGTGCTAATCTGTCAATTAATATTAATTTTCTGCAAACCGGGAGCTAATAACATAAATTTTGAGAATCCCTTATGATACAAGTAATACATTTTAGTGCATGTATTATATTTTCGAACGATTCCAAAGAATGAAGAATTCCTCTGGTTTGTGGTCCAAATGACGGTCGACGAATTGGTGCACATTAGCTGAAAGTTTATGTCTCTTTGAGCCCAAAATAACATTTCTTTTTATGAAATGAACGGAAAGCACTTAAAAATCAGTTTAAAAAGTGCTACTTTCAGGTTATGTTTCAAAGTTTTCTAAAGTTTCCGAACAAAAATGAATTTGGTATCGCTGCATGCATACTAAAAGTTACTAAATGGATTCAACAGACTACCGTCAACCGGGGTAAGATTGGTCCAGCTGGGTAACATTGTTCCACTCTGGGTAATTTTAAATAGGTATATTTTTTCTCAACAAAATCATGTAGGTGAATTTTCGTTTTTGGGGTTATCATGTGTTTTAGAACATATGTTGGTTAAACTATAATTCTTTGCTTTGATTTCTGTGGGGTAGGTACTGGTACTCTTTTCTTTGAATATACACCCATCCATACTTGCGATGGGGGTGACATTGGTCCTGAATAGAATTGTCACCTATAAACATATGCTTTTTTATTCTGCACGAGTTGAGTGAATGTTTCCAGTAGCATCAAATCTTAGCTTCAATTTGACCAATGTTTTCGGCTGAGAACATCGTCGGTCAGGAGAGCCTAGCTTATACATCCTGCTAGCCAAAATGTATCGTTTCAACTTTTTCCTAATACATAAATTAAGAAGTCAATGTTATTTGATCGAAGTAAGGAACATTTTTTAAAAATTGTGTATGTGTACGTTATAAGTTCACTAGTCTACTATATCAAGTTACTTAAGAATATTGGGTAAACATTATTTTAATTTATATAGCAGTTGAGAGCCAGATAAGCTTACCATATACTATGGCTATCTTTCAAGTAAACGAAATAATTCGCAACTATCAGAAGGTGTAATACGACAGAGTGTCATTTTATACGCTGCTGTAGCCGTCTTTCCGTTAAGAATTTTTAGTACTTTTGGGATTGGGTTGTGTTGCCGACAGAGCCAATTTTTACCTAAAATATGTTATTCAGAGTGTTCTTCTTTCTAGTATGTTATTATATTTATATTCTTTAGGAGAATTTGCCACATTAAGGGTTCCAAACTTTGGAACATCCTTAGATCCAGTGCTACAAGTGCTGTATTCGCAATTGGTGGACATGAAAACAGTAAGCATTTATCGCTCACCAGGCTTGGAAACGGCATACTATGTCATTGAGTTCTACAACCACCATAAAGCCGCCCTCGCACGGCGTATGCTAATCGCAAGAAGAACTGCGTACTTTGCAGGTGATGTTGCCGTCGACTGGGTAGGCCAAGCTATACTTAACATGGAGGTAATATTATTTTATATGTACATATTTCTCATACGTTGCGTCCGTCATAAATGTCCATAGCTTTATTTCGCATTTTATGATCATTTCAAGTTACATAAGCGTCAAAAGCTTTTTAATACGGTAAAAATAGCCAGCAGCTCAATTGTATTAACAAAAGGAATTACGGAAATTGTATATATATATATATATATATATATATATATATATATATATATTGTTATGTTATGTTCAACGTCGTGTTTACGACGACAACAAGTTCTCTCGGTTGTCATTTCGATACTGAAGTAAATATCAGGCTGGCCACTCGTTGGCAACCAAATACCCCTCTTGCGGGGATAATTGGTAATTTTTGCGTTACCATTCCCCCCCTCAGCCAACCGTCCTTGAGGCGAGGACGGTAGAAATTAATTAAAGTCCAGATAACGACAAGTGTGGGGTATCATGGACAATTCTACTCATTTATCAATCTTCCTATTCAATTACTTCTTCGAAATTAATGTAAAAATCGTCTGGAATAAGCAACAACGTAAATTTCAAAGCACAACAGATAATATTTCGTCAATTAAATCCTTATCTGAAAGGTTTCCATAAATTCGTAGTGGATTTTCTCTTTTAAAGCTTGTTGGTGACAATTCGTATCGCAGAATCATCAACAAACAACCTCCTGGTTAAGTCACTGCATTCGTTCTTGTATACTAATATCATTTTGATTGAAAGTCATCGAAAAGTTAGTTTCTATTTAGGCAAATTATCAAAATTGGCTGTGAAAGAAAACAATCGGCGGTCTTTCGCGATTTAAAATAAATGAAAGAGAAACGACGCCCTCAATTTTCATCAATCTTTATTCGGCCTTGGTTGAATCAAAGTTTGTCGTGAATCCAATCCAAAGATAAGTGTTCGTGGTGTATTCAAAGTCATTATTAGAAAAGCAAATTGGGTTAAATATCCAGAACGGGCAGTTCCTGTGGTGTGTATTTAAACAGAGTGTTTATTTACATTGGCGTCGTTCGAAAGTTTAAAGGTTAGTTGATTTTAAAATCTTAAAAATTCGTTAATTTGATTTCACTAAGTTACAAATTCATTCAAAATTGCCACAAGGGTATCTAGGGATACCCCCGAACCTACGAAAATCATTTAATAGAGTTAAATTTGAAAATTTAACAAAATTTAGAGTAAAAACCCTGAGAAAGATATTTCAATATATATATATATTGAATGGTTTTATTCTAATTTTGTTAAATTTTCTAATTTAACTCTAATTAATGAATTTTGTAGGTTCGGGGGTATCCCTAGATACCCGTGCGGCAATTTTGAATGAATTTGCAACTTAGTAAAATCAAATTAACGAATTTTTACGATTTTAAAATTAACTAACCTTAAACTTTCGAACGACGCCAATGTAAATAAACACTCTGTTTAAATGCACACCACAGGAACTGCCCGTTCTGGATATTTAACCCAATTTGCTTTTCTAATAATGACTTTGAATACACAACGAACACTTATCTTTGGATTGGATTCACGACAAACTTTGATTCAACCAAGGCCGAATAAAGATTGATGAAAATTTGGGGCGTCGTTTCTCTTTCATTTATTTTAAATCGCGAAAGACCGGCGATTGTTTTCTTTCACAGCCAATTTTGATAATTTACCTTTCAATCAAAATGATATTAGTACACGAGAACGAATGCAGTGACTTAACCAAGAGGTTGTTTGTTGATGATTCTGTGGTACGAATTGTCACCAACAAGCTTTAAAATAGAAAACCCACTGCTAATTTATAGAAACCTTTCAGATAAAGATTTAATTGATGAAATATTATCTGTTGTGCTTTGCAATTTACGCTGTTGCTTATTCCAGACGATTTTTACATGAATTTGGAAGAAATAATTGAATAGGAAGATTGATAAATGAGTAGAAGTGTCCATGATACCCCACACTCGTCGTTATCTGGACTTAACTGGATAATTAAATTCTACCTTCCTCGCCCCAAGGACGGTTGGCTGAGGGGGGATGGTACCGAAGAAATTTCCCATTATCCCCGCAAGAGGGATATTTGGTTGCCAACGAGTGGCCAGCCTGACATTTGGTCAGTACCGAAATGATAACCGAGAGAAGTTGTTGTCGTCGTAAATACAGTAGAAAATTATATGACGTTTAGCACTTTGTAGAATATAGAAAATGAAACGTAAAAGTTATTCTAAGAATCGTGTCATGTGACTAATCCGCTCAACTTAATCAGTAGCTGTGTATGCACTCCGTCCATAATTTGCAGACTCCAATAATGATAACGATCTATTTTGTAATTGGTCTGTTGCGTCAGCTAATCCTTTATAGTAGCTACGAATATTTTTTAAATCTGTTTCAACGGAAATATCTTGAAATTTCGACTGGCTCTCCCTAATAGCTGCAGCTTCGGCAGGATTGAATTGTGCAACAACTGCTTTTACTATTTTGAAATGTTCAGCATAATAAAAAGCTGCCTGCAACCATGTTCCCCAACGTGTAAGACTTGGCTCCGGTGGTTGACGAATACCAGGATACTCTGTGTGAAATGATCGTAGGCGTTTGGGAGATTTCAAAAATACTTTTTTTGTGCTTGCTATTAATGCATCTACCCCGGGAGAGCATTGTCGAATGGTCTATGCCACAAGATGTAAGGCATGCACTTTACACATAACATGTAAACACTTGCAACCATGTTCAAGAAGAGAACGGCCTACCGAACGCATTATCGCTGCGCCATCGCTCATGAACATCAACACTTTATCTTTTGAAATTTGAAATTTTTCCAACGTACTAAGTACAACCTTCGTAATTGCTGCAGCAGTACACTCTTGTAGTCTCCGGCTAGCTAGCAACAGTGGTAATGTAGGTTTACTAGGGTCTAATATGCGTACCATAATGTTTACAATTGAACTTTTTTTTCAGTCTGTTGTCTCGTCAACACATAACCAAAGAAACTGTTTCTTTCAATATGCGTTTCATTTTACCAGTTTCACCAGTTAGTTCGTCTAAATTGAGCTTTATAAAGCGTTCAGTGTATTAGCAGAGAATGACAGGTTGACAGAGAACCAATCACAAGGATGGCGAATATCCACGCACAAAATCTGAGTTTTGGTGGGAAGGCGAAGTTTCGCTTCTAATTACTCTCTATTCTCTATCGATGCTGTACGGGAAACAATATAAAACAAACACCAAACGTTTTGGTAACAGACTATGAGGAGAATTCAGAGATTTGTCTAAAAATACAAGTATGTTTGTTGGTGAAGATCATTTTGAAGCGAACGTACAAAGCGTTCGTATATGCAAGATTATTACAACATGTATTTCCATCAGGGGCGGTGCCTGCATAAGGCGGCAAGACAGCGCGCTCTCCCCGATATATCATTTAAAAATGGAATCCATATACAAAATTATTGAAATTTATGTTACGCATTTATTGTGAAAATACTATTTTAATATTCGTGTAACTTAGGTTACACGTTCTATCTTACGCCTACTTGCTGCGTCTAAGCATATACACGTCCTTTAACTCTATTCTTGTGCACCTTACTAGTTTATTGTTTATTTTTAGCGTTACCTTTGGGGTATCTTAATGAATGTTTTTATATGGACCTTTAAATAATGCTTCAAGTTTATTGTTCACTTCACCTCTTAATAATACCGTATCATTACATTTGTAAGTAACACTAAAGACAAGGCACAGCGAGAAAGTGGCGGTAAAAAGAAATAAACGCAAATAATTTTTTATGTTTTAAGTATTACTTTAATGTAATATAGTACAATAATAATAATCTGCAATTAATAATAGTAATAGCTGTCGTCTCCATTTCGGCCGTGCGCGTTGCGGCTGCGTAAGGGTAGAATAGAGAACGAACGTAGCGATCTGGCGAAAGTTAGAAGCGGAAAGACTCATTTCCGGAGCACGGTAGGGGTAAGGGAAGCGCGCGTACCGGGGGCGTTGTCCTTCTCATGTACCAGAACGGCAAGGAAATCGCGATTCGGGAAGCGGAAGCGAAACAGGGCGGTCTTCGTAGGACTATGTCGAGAGCTCGACGCCGGCGGCCAAGTGCGAATTTGACGCGTAGCACAAATAAAGTCAGTCGTCATAGAAACGTCAAATATTAGAAGATTCAAAGGACGAAAATGGGTATTTTTTCGCGTTCCAGCAGCGAGAGGATCGCGTTTTCGCGACCGTACGATGTCGATATAGCGGTATCGAACGAATTTTAATTTTAAATTTGAAATTAAACGTTTAATCAAAAATAACCGCCGAGATTTATAATACGTTATTATTCTGTTATAACTAACCTGGGCAAATATGCGGTAACAGCCAGAGGCGTGGTGGGCGCATAAAAGTTTACACGTAAAATAGAAGGTGAGAAATAAATTATAAAACGTGCTGAAACACTTACCGTTTTAAAAGTCTTCCGTGAAATTACAAAGTGGGTAACGTCTGCTAAATATTTGAATCATTAGATATGTTTCCACAGCTATTTCAGTCAAGTGAGTACGACGTGCGGAATAAATGATTTTTAATGCCGAAAACGACCGTTCGACATCTAGCGATGTTATATTTGCGTATTTAAAATAATCTTTGAAACAACTTAATGCATCTTCACACGCACCTTCATAAATTTGTCTTAATATAAGAAAATCGGAGTCTTTCTCTAAAACAATTTCAAATGTTCTTATTACACACCAATTTGTTTCGCCTTCTACAGCGCATAACTGTGCGTGAACATCACAATTTGAACAGAATCCACTAGCGACATGGAAACATTTTGTAATTTTTCTATTTCCTCCGCTAGTCCGAAGTAATTGTTGTGAATAGTTTGTAAATCTCTTTTAACCTGAGTATCTTGAAATATTTCATGGCTTTTCTTGATTGCTGCAGCTTCTGTCGGATTGAATTTTAAAACTACCTACTTTGATTGATTGATTGATTTTCCTACCAAAGCAGGGCTGGTCTTTACATCCCTAACACTCAAGCTTAATAGCCTATTGTATTATTCTTGCTTCGGTTTTGTTTTACTTGAACAGGTTAGTTCCCACAATCAGGTTTAAGAGCCTATGTAGTAAATCTTTCTCCATTGGTAGCTCAATTGTGCTTCGCATAGCGAATCTGCGTTGAGCTAGCGCTGCACATTCGAAAATAATATGAAGGGCTGTTTTCTTCTCCTCATTGCAAAGTTTACATAAGGGTCCATCTTTGTAGATCCCCATCTTATGCAAGTGGCCTCTCAAACCGCCATGTCCTGTTAATAGACATGTTGGTGCCCTAAGCTGCATCTTGCTTAATTCAAGCAGGTCAGCAGTCAGATGTTGCGACGGTCTTCCCATCATCCGTTTGCTGTACTTTTGTGCAGCTGCATGTTTCTAATTTAATTGGTGTTGTGTTATCATCCACTCATTAATTGCACCACGCACTGCACTCTTGGTAATACCTAGACCCGGTTCAGGGCCTATATAATTCATTTTTGAGCCTTCCCTCTCTAGCTGGTCTGCTATTTCATTGCCCGCTATGCCCCTGTGCCCTGGTACCCACACCAGTGTGACCTCGTTGTGTTTAGATAGAATCATTAGGGTCTGCAGGCACTCCCACACTAGTTTGGAGGTTATATGCTAAGATGATAGTGACTTTAGGACTGCTTGACTGTCAGAGAGAATGCAAATCGTCTCACCCTGTGGTCGCCGACGCAGACTCTCCCACGCGCTGATTTGTATAGCATATATTTCTGTTTGAAATACCGTGGTGTATCGCCCAAGTGGTACACAAACTTTGTATCCCTGGTTTTCCTCATATACACCAACGCCAGAAGTAGTGCCCGTTTTGGACCAAAAAGTCTTTCTCTAAAACACTTTCAAATTTTCGTATTACACACCAATTTGTTTCGCCTTCTACAGCGCATAACTGTGCGCAAACATCATTCACAATTTGAGCAGAATCCACTAGCGACATCGAAACATTTTGTAATTTTTCTATTCCCTCCGCTAGTCCGTAGTAATTGTTGTGAATAGTTTGTAAATCTCTTTTAACCTGACTATCTTGAAATATTTCCTGGCTTTTCTTGATTGCTGCAGCTTCTGTCGGATTGAATTTTAAAATTACCTTCTTTACTTGATCAAAATATTTGTTGTAGTAAAACGCAGCCTGCAACCATGTTCCCCAACGTGTAACAATCGGCTGTGGTGGTTCAGGTAAATCAGGACACAGTTTGTGAAATAGTCGGGTACGTTTCGGGGACTTTAGAAACACTGCCTTTGTACTAGCAATCAATGCATTTACTAGTCGAAAACATGTAAGAATCGTTTGTGCCGCAAGATTTAGAGTATGGATTTTACACGTTACATGTAAGAAGTTACCACTGTGTTCTTTAAGAGATCGGCCCAAAGAACGCATGTTTGCGGCACCATCACTCATAAACATTAAAAGTTGCTTAGTTGAAACTTCAAATTTGTTCTATGAGTTTAATACCACCTTTAAAATCTCATCGGCAGTACAATTTATAATTCTTTTGGAAGCAAGTAAGAAGGCCGATGATGGTCGATGATTGTACGTACCATTACATTAACCACAGAATGTTCTTGACGATCTGTTGTTTCGTCCACACACAACCAGTTTTTTATCTTTCAATTCCGTTTTCATTCCTTTTTCTATATGTTCACGAGCAAATGGCACTACAATTCGTATCGATTTCCGACTAGGTAATTTACAGTCCGCATATTTATTCCAGAAGGAGACAAATGCTTCTTTGTCTAGTAAACGAAACGATAGATTACATAAAATAAGAGTAGCACATAAATTAAATGTAAATTTTTCTTGGTCTCGTATGCCACGTTTTGCAGAAGAATGCTGTTTGCTTTCGATGTGACGTTGACAATGGCTTCTGAACCAACACATTAAAAGGATTTTACAAACTAGACATTGAATTCTAGCGCCATCAAAAATTAAGTGTGGTATGTCCACCATAAAGTTTTTCACTGTGTCTGCCATTGGTCGTTTTCGCGACGTACCTAACTGTGACATTTTTAAAGCAAACATAAGCGTACAATTACGAAATAAGTTACGACAGCCTACATATACACAGAACTACTCGCATACTGTGAACGCGTGAAATAAATATTCGCCGATTCCGCACCACATATCTATTACACTGGCTGTTACCACTGTTTGCCCAAACTAGTTATAACAGTACACTTAATAGCGGAGTGGGTTTTGCGTTCGGACACAGGCCATAATCGCGTAAACGTTCGAGTTCGCGGCCGACCTGCGGCATTGGTTGTTTTTTCGCTTTTCTTTCTATTTTTCCGGTATTATTTTCATTATTACGGCAAGTAAAAGGTTTAGGAATCGATTTATTGCGTTTTAGAGGCGAAACAGCACCGAATTGAGTATCTTTAGGTCTTTATTCTAAAATAAAAATCTATCTCAGAGAAAATAATTCGTGTAGTCCGTCGCCTTGAAGTCATCACATCCAGATTCGGCACGCATAACGCCAATTTAAACTCGGTTCCACCAGCGAAATACGGTTGACCTGCAAAGAGTCCAAGGCGTGGTTTACCCACAACCACTAAAGAGAATAATTTATTTTTGTCCGTCGCCTAAAAGCTAGCACACCCACATCCGGAACGCTCAACGCCAATTTAAATCCGGTTCTACCAGCGAAATACGGTTGACCTGCAAAGAGTTTAAGGGGTGGTTTACCAACAACTTCTAGAGAAAATAAATTATTTTCGTCCGTCGTCTAAAAGCTATCACACCCAGCTTCGGCACGCTCAACGCTAATTTAACCCCAGTCCTACCAGCGGGATATGGTTGACCTGCAAGGAGTCCAAGGGGTGGTTTACCTACAACCCTTACAGAAAATAATTTATTTTCGTCAATTGCCTAAAAGCTATCACACCCAGATTCGGCACGCACAACGCCAATTGAAACCTGGTTCTACCACCGAATTATGGTTGACCTGCAAAGAATCCAAGGGGTGGTTTACCTACGACCCTTAGAGAAAATAATCCATGTAGTCCTTCGTCTAAAAGCCATCACATCCAGATTTGGCACCCTCAACGCTAATTTATACCCGGTTCTACCAGCGAAATATGGTTGACCGGCAAAGGGTCAAAGGGGTGGTTTACCTACAACCCTCAGAGAAGATAATTTGTGTTCGTTCGTCGTCTAAAAGTTATCACATCCGGATTCGGCACGTTTAACGCCAATTTATACCCGGTTCTACCAGCGAAATATGATTGACCTGCAAAGAGTCAAAGCGGTGGTTTACCCACAATCGTTACAGAAAATAATTTATATGAGCGAACGTTATAAGATATAACTGGGATGGATATACTGCGGTTGGTATCCTTGTGCGTATAGGACGCGATAACTGTTCCTTACTAAACCCTTGAGGTTTTGGTTTTCATTTAAATTTGCTGGGGTGGGTAAACTGCAGCCGGTACCCCTATTCGTATAGACCTAGAAAATTTGCTGGAGTGGGTAAACTGCAGCTGGTATCTCTACGACTATTAATCAAGAAGATTTGCCGGAGTGGGTAAACTGCAGCTGGTACCCCTATGATTATAGATCTACAAAATTTGTTGGAGTGGGTAAACCGCAGCTGGTATCCCTATGATTATAAATCAAGAAAATTTGCTGGAGGGGGTAAACTGCAGCTGGCATCCCTATGATTATAGATCTAGAAAATTTGCTGGAGTGGGCAAACCGTAGCTGGTATTCCTATGATTATAAATCAAGAAAATTTGCTGGAGTAGGTAAACTGTAGCTGGTATTCCTATGGTTATAAATCAAGAAAATTTGCTGGAGCGGGTAAACTGCAGCTGGTATCTCTATGATTATAAATGAAGAAAATTTTCCGGAGTGGGTAAACTGCAGTTGGTATCCCTATGATTATATGTCTAGAAAATTTGCTGGAGTGGGTAAACCGCAACTGGTATTCCTATGAGTATAGACCTAGAAAATTTGCTGGAGTTGGTAAACTGGACCTGGTGTCCCTATGGTTGTAGATCAGGAACATTTGCTGGAGTGGGTAAACTGCAGCTAGTGTCCCTTTGATTGTAGATCAAGGAAATTTGCTGGAGTGGGTAAACTGGAGCTGATATGCCTATGATTATAGATCTAGAAAATTTGCTGGGGTGGGTAAACTGAAGCTGGTGTCCCTATGATTATAGATCAAGAAAATTTGCTGGAGTAGGTAAACTGCAGCTGATGTCCCTATAATTATAGATCTAGAAAATATGCTGTAGTGGGTAAACTGGAGCTGGTGTTCCTATGATTAAGCTTAGAAAATTTGTTGGGGTGGGTAAACTGCAGCTGGTATCCCTATGTTTGTAGATCTAGAAAATTTACTTAAGTGGGTAAACTGCAGCTGGTGTTCCTATTACTATAGATCAAGAACATTTGCTGGAGTGAGTAAACTGCAGCTGATATCCCTATGCTAATGCCACTTTCTTCCAATTTCTTTATTTCATCCGGTATGTTACCAACATTTGAGTGGACAAAAGTTAAACCATTTTCAACTTCCTCGTTGAAAGCAGAAGAGATTTTTGAATCCGCGGAAAATTATTTGCTTCGTAACTATTAACAACCTAAAAGATATTTATAAATTGTTATAAAGAAGCAAGGAGTATGCACGGTTGTTACAGGCTCTGGAGGCAAAAGTAAATTAGAAAGCTTCTCTTCGTAAACAGGAACGCGTAACGGGGCTTTAAGCGAAAGCAAATAGCATCATATTATTTTTGATATATCGTTTTGGAAATATATTACCTTTTCAGTAGAAGTTAATTTATTCACACTTGTAAATTCTGCTTGCGCTTGCGCTGCTTTAATCATGTAAGGAGAGGCATCTGAGGCAAATAGCAAAATTTTATCTTATTAGGTAAACGGGACGATTTACAAGAGAACACAGGTAAATGCATCTCACCTATTTAAATGAAACCTTGTGGGTTTATAGACCGATGTAGTATAAGAACAACGGTAACTCTCTTAGCTGCGCAATCGCCTACTAGCGGGGTGTAGAGTATCTTATAACTATATGGGATCAGTTCCCTAAAACCCTTACCACAACACTTAATTCGTACTGGACGCACGTTTCAATAGCCAAGCTATTATCATCAGCAGCAAGACTGAACTAACAAGTTAAGTGCAAAACTAACCTTAATGAAGCGGTTCATTGCACATGGTTAAAATTACAACTATAAATGATTAAACATGATGTAACAAAGGATAAAGGCTGGAATTTAGTGGTCCTAAATCTGAATTCATTAAGTGAGTTTTGTTTTTGTAAATTTCCATGCCTTCATAACAATTTAGTTGAGCAGTGCTCTTTACGTTTTTAATTAACTTTATATTATCAACATTATGGTTATTTTCAAGCATATGTAGGGCAACGCTAGATTTATTAAACCTTCTGAATTTGAGATGAGCCAAATGTTCTTTGTACCTAATTTTGATTGATCTTTTTGTCTGCTCAATATACACTTGATCATAATCTTTACATGAAATTTTGTAAATTCCTGATTTATCCATGTTATCCAACAACTTTTGGCCGAAGAAATAGCTCTATTAGCCGAACTTGATTTACTCTTGCAGTTAATTTGAATGAAATTCGGAAAAACATTAAATTTTCTACAATCTTTCAGAAATTTAATATCAGCATTAACTAGACTAATCTTACTTCTTACTTTAAAGATACGGTTGAGTAAACTAGACCGGGAAGCCATCACACTAAACGGGTACTCTAAAGCTGTGACACTGGAACACTGAAACAGTTCACTAAAACCCTTACCACAACACTTAATTCGTACTGGACACACGTTTCGTGTATGTAACAACCTATTGTATTTTAGAATATTTTGAATGAATTAATTATCTCTACAGGATTGAAGATGTTATTGCTAAGAAAGTTTCAGATAAAGAAAAGGTTCTCAAGAAAAGGTTTTCCAAATTAGTCACCATTAACAAACTGAAACCTGCCGAGATAATTAACCCAACTGCATTAGTTAAAAACGAGTCACATGAGTCTTTTACCAAAGAAGAGATCGACTTATTAAGCAAAGGTCTGAAATACAACCTGAAATTTAATAAGCCTCCGGTTGAAGAAATTATAGTTGGCATAGACAACGCTATCAGTAATTTTGATGATAACACAAAAAATTTTATTCGTACTGCTTGTAAAAGTTAAATTTTGGAAAACATCCAAAAGAATGCACCTGACATTGCACGAAAAGATCAAATCATTGCTAGAAGACTAAAAAGCAAAAATTGTTTTTATTTAAAATCCGACAAGGGTAACACTGTAGTCATCTTAGACAAAGAAGATTATTTTAGTCGAGTCAACACCACTTTGTCACAAAGTTCTTATTCAAAATTATTAAAAAATCCTTTGTCTAAAATGATTACAGAAACCAAAAAGACCATGTTAAAATGTAAGGCTGTCATTAGCGACAATTTAAGATTTAGACTAACGGTATCAAACCCAGTACTACCTAGGATGTATTGTTTGCCTAAAATACACAAGCCCGGAAAAAGCATGAGACCCATTGTTTCGAATATCAACAGTCCAACTTACTTTCCAGGTGGTTATCTGACAAATTGAACCAGTTACCTGTACAATTTCCGGATTTGACTATTAAAAATTGTTATGAGTTCATTGAAAAAACATTGAGCTTACTGACAAAGAAATGTTAGTATCGTTTGACGTAAGTTCATTGTTCCCCAGTGTTCCGGTTGATTTAACTTTGGAATATTTAGAAACACTTTTGTTAGATAACCAAATGGATAGAGAGGAAGTTACTAGCTTCATTTCTTTGACAAAACTTTGCATGAAACAAAACTTTTTCCAAATTAACAACACATTTTATCAACAAACGGAAGGAACAGCAATGGGAAACAGCTTATCTCCGTTTATGGCTAACCTCTTTATGGGTAAATTTGAAACTGACCTGAAGAATGCTTTGGCTTATTTCCCTCGGCTTTGGATCAGATACGTCGATGACATTTTTTGCATCTTTGACATCAGCAAATGTTCAATAACGGATTTCATACAACAAGTTAACTCAAAATTTCTCTCTATCTAATTTACCCACGAAGAAGAAAAAGACAACAGGATTCCTTTCCTTGACATGTTAGAAATAAGAAATAAAAATAAGTTAGAAATAGACGTATATAGGAAACCTACTAGTAATAATAGATTCATCTTACAGGATTTTAATCACTCATATGAACACAAACTTTCGGCTATTAACTTTTTGGTGCACCGGTTACTCAATTTTCCTTTAACTAAAGATAGATATCAAAATGAACTAAAAGAAATCATCAATATTTCTAGCTTTAACGGATTCTCTGAAGATGTCGTCTATAATACTATTAGGAAACATAAGAATAGATTAAGAATTAGAAATGGAAGCACAGTAGAACGCATTGACGGCCGTAATAATAAGAAATATGTTAAATTACCCTTTTATCCATGTTACACCAAGGATCTTCAAAAAATCTTTTCTAGGGTTGACCGCAAGATTGTTTTTTCTTCGAGCAATAACCTTAAAAACCTTTTAGGAAATTCCAAAGACCCAGTGGATAACATGGATAAATCAGGAATTTACAAAATTTCATGTAAAGATTGTGATCAAGTGTATATTGGGCAGACAAAAAGATCAATCAAAATTAGGTACAAAGAACATTTGGCTCATCCCAAATTCAGAAGGTTTGATAAATCTAGCGTTGCCCTACATATGCTTGAAAATAACCAAAATGTTGATAATATAAAAAAACGTAAAGAGCACTGCTCAACTAAATTGTTATGAAGGCATGGAAATTTACAAAAACAAAACTCACTTAATGAATTCAGATTTAGGACCACTAAATTCCAGCCTTTATCCTTTGTTACATAATGTTTAATCATTTATAGTTGTAATTTTAACCATATGCAATGAACCGCTTCATTGTAATACTAGGATTTAATAACTCACGTCATTCTGCTCATTTACCTTTAGGCTATTTATAGTCCCGTGCAATAAAGCGGCTCATTAAATTTTACGATTTTAAATTTACATATTGCATAATTTATTTTCCTTATAAGGTTAGTTTTTCGCTTAGCTTGTTAGTTCAGTCTTGCTGCTGATGATGATAGCTTGGCTATCGAAACGTGCGTCCAGTACGAATTAAGTGTTGTGGTAAGGGTTTTAGTGAACTGTTTCAGTGTTCCAGTTTTAGAGTACCCGTTTACTATAAGGGATATAAAAAAAAGTTAAGGCAAGATTTAAACTGTTTTACATGCTCTTAGGTAGTGAGGTTATGTGGTTGTGTGTTGTTAGTGCTCCGAAATAATCCCAAAAATATTTAATATCTCCAGTATATAATTTACACAGAGAGTGATTAGTGGATGTGACATAATACTTAGAGTTAACTAGTGAATAATTTACGAAATATTAATGGTGAAACGAGAAATAAACAGTGAATAAAATCAACCTCAGTAAGTACAATGAGCCGAGTTTAGCGTGCGGTACGATCTACAAATAAGAACAGCTGGGGGATAAACAACAGGACCGTACTGAGTACCTATAACACGAAATAAACTCAAACAAAATGGGTGATAGTGAGGAATACTCGACCGATGAATGGCTATCGAAAGGGAAAGCATGCCGTAGAGATAAGCGGCGAAAAGTTCCCTAAATGAGGAAGGAAACGTTAATAAAGTCCTGGGCATCCTGAAAGATCTTAAAGTTGATATTTAATCAATTAAAACAGAACAAAAGCTATTCAATGATGAAATTAAAAGATTAAGAAATGAAAATGAAATACTAAAAGGGGAAAATGGGAACCTCAAAAAAGAAAATCAGGAAATTAGACAAGAATTGGGAGAAATAAGAAATAGTGTTGAATGGATGGAAAAACAAAAAAGAATTAATAATATAGTAATTACTGGGGCGGATATAAATGAGAAAGATGTGAATAAGTTGAAAGTGGAGGCGGTGAAATTTATTAAAAAACAACTGGAAGTAGAAATACGAACCAAAGCAGTTAATATGTATGGTACAAAGGTTCTTTTAATGGAACTAGTGAATCAAGAAGGTAAAGAGAAGATTATGAAGAACAAATGGAAATTAAAGGAAATAAAAGACAAGAAAATTTACATTAACCATGATTTAACGAAAAAAGAAAGAGAAATGCGAAAGAAAATAAGCAGAAAGGCATATGAAGAAAAGAACAATGGGAAAAATGTTAAAGTGGGTTATAGTAAACTAACGATTGAAGGAGTGGTATGGAGATGGGATATAGTGAAGGAAATTTAGTAATACAGAGCTCAAAAAACTAGATGAGGATAAAGAGAAGGTACTACTGATGACAAACCAGACAAAGAATATGGAAAAAATAAAAAGAAACCAATACTATGTACCAACCAAGTTCTCATAAGAAGGAAAATAAGAATCTTACTGATAGGTATTTAAGGGCCAGAACATGGAATATCAGGGGTACATACTCAGAAGGAAAATTGTATAATTTGGTTATGCATTTGGATAAGTATAAACATGAACTGGTAGCGTTGCAAGAAACCAAACAGGAAGAGAACGAAGTAATAGAACTTGGTAGCTTTATATTCGCCAATAGCGGCGAAGAGGATAGAACGCCAGAAGTAGGCTTTATGGTAAACAAAGAGCTAAAGTCGAGTATAATGGAATTCAAACCAATATCGAATAAGCTAGGTTTTTTGAGATTAAGGGTAAATATTAGTACTTACTTTTATTAATACACATGCGCCAACGAAAGAAACAAATATTGAGGGAAAAGAGAAGTTTATGAGAGATTGGATAAAGTGTATGAGCAAATATCGAAATGTGATATAAAGATAATTTTGGGCGATGCTAATGCTAAAATAGGCAGAGAAAGTATTTTTCGGCCTACGATAGGAAAATTTAGTAAACACGCAAATACAAATGAAAATCAGTTATTGATTGATTTTGCCAAAGCAAAAGGTATGCTGATCAAAAGTACGTATTTCTAGAGAAAAGAAGTTCACAAAGAGACCTGGAGGGCACTGTAATAATGAACTTAAATAAGGAAAGAACAAAACGTAGAAGGACATACAAATTTGAGAAGGAAGCGCTAAAAATAAGATATCAAGAAAATTTGAATGAAACTCTAAATGCCCTTAATAAAACTGAGGACATAGAGATATTATAGAAGAAGATACGTGAGAGAATGAAAAGATCAACAAATTGTTTAGAAGATAGGAACGCAAATAATAAGAAAAAATGGTTCGATAAAAAATGCGCGATGGAGGTTAATAAAAGAAGAAAACTAAGAATGGATATGATTAAGAAAGAAACCGAAAGGGCAAGGAAGGAATATGAGGACCAAAGGAAGAAGTGCAAAGAAAACTCGGAGGGAAAAGAAAAGAAAATATAATGAAAACAAAATTAAAGAAACAGAGGAGAATTAAAAAAAAATGAAGTAAGGAAGCTCTATAGAGGGCTGAGAAGGGAAATTGTGGGGTTTCAACCTGAAGTAGTTTTCTATAAAAACAAAAATGGAGAAATTATAGGAGAACAAGACAAAATTTTAGACCTATGGAAAAAATATTTTGAAGAGTTATTAAACGGAGAAGAAGAGACTGGCGGAATCATTGACGAAGGAGAAGGAGCTGATACGCAGAATCAAACAGAAGGAGAAGAAGGCGGTGAAGAAGCACCTACCTTAAAAGAAGTGGAAGGTATAATTAAGAACCTCAAAAGCAATAAAAGCCCCGGAAGTGACGAAATAAATGCAGAAATGTTTAAATATGGAGGAGAGGAAGTAGCTCGATGTCTACAAAATCTCATACAGGAAATATGGGTTCAAGAAAGAACGCCGAATGCTTTTAATGAAGCAATATTGCATCCACTGCACCAGAAAGGTGACGAAATGGAACTAACAAATTACAGAGGAATAGCTCTGCTTAACGTTGCTTACAAGATACTTGCAATACATATAAAGAATAAGTTAACATTAAAAATAGAAAAGGAGGTAGGAGATTATCAGGGTGGGTTCAGGAAAGAACGGTCAGTCATTGACCAGATATTCACACTAAGGGAGATCCAAGCAAAAAATTACCAACACAATAAAGATACCTGTGTAATCTTCGTCGATTTCAAACAAGCTTATGATAAACTTAAAAGATCACAAAGCGCTAAAGGAGTTGGGAGTAAGCAAGAAACTTGTGAGTATGATAAGGGTAACATTAGATGAAACAGTAAATAGAGTAAGAATAAAAGGAAAAGTAACGGAAGAATTTAAAGTGAAGGATTACGGCAAGGTGATCCATTAGCACTAATCCTGTTTAATTGTGTCCTGAAGAAAGTAATACGTGAAGCTAAGATTAATAGGTCAGGCTTGGTCTGTAGTAAGCGGCATCAATGCATTGCTTTCGCCGATACATGGTGCTGACGTGATGGATACCGTTTTGCTTCCAATCCAGAAGCAAGACACAAAGAATGCCGTTATTTTCACGAACATAACACTCGCAAAATCTGGGAAAAACAACATATAGAAGATCTCCATACTCTTGGTGACTTCAGATAACAATAGTTATCAGTGCTGACATTATTAATTTTACAAAAGTCACGCTTACTTCAAAATGCTTCAAAATGCCCCCTTAAATTCGCATTTTCGGTCACTGTGCGGCGTGCCGTTGTAAAAAATAATTAAACATATCCGTCAATGTCGGTGATGGTAATAAAAAAACGAATTAGAAGCAACCACAGTACTTAGTAACTGTGAAAGTCTTTTAAATCCTACTCGCGTAGAGGCTAACCGCCACAGCAGATTTTTGCAAACGTACCTTCTTGGTTCACGGTCGACACTAGAAAGGGCGGTGTTAATTACTAATCAACGAACATCGTGCATTCTATTGCAATGATGAAATTTAGTTACAAAAGAAGAACCAAAACAAAAAAAAAAAAAGAGAAAGAAACGAGTGATGAACATTGTTCAATAACCAACCTTTATAATTGAAACTACCGGGGGTAAATAAACCAGACATTAACCCTACAGTACCCGCTAGAACTTCTGGAATATCGTTACCCACTTCGGTCTCACAGACCGACATATAATTTTTTTTTTTTACATACTTAATGCTCTAATTCGGCCAAATTCACTGTTTTGGTTATATTTTTTATTTAAAAAATGCAAAACATAAATATTTATTAAGAAAAAAAATAAAGAAGTACATATATTCTCAAAAATTTTCATCAAATTAGTTTTGTGACACGCAGTCATCATCAACATACCACACTTATATGCGTTAGGCACATGAAATGTTCACACTTTTTGCACTTGAATCTCGTTTTTAGGTTAGCTTTTGTTATGCAATAGAAGCATCTGCCTGTTGTTGTCTGGCCGACACTTGCTTTAATTTCTATTTTGCATATTTCTTGTATGCGTAGTCATTACTTATGGCAGATTTTGTAATTTGTATTTTTATCGTCAAATCTGATACAACAGAGTAGAAATCTAAAAGGATTCAGACATTATTAAACGAAATATTTCTACTCCTGCCGGTTTGCCTTTAGAACTACTGCAAAATATAATAGTCCCAAAAAAGCTTGAATTTCCAATTTGTCGGCAGGTCTGACATTACTTTTTCTTGAATACCTTCCTGCTACAGAATTTATGAAATTGTTTGTGTTGACAACAATAATGTCCAACAATTCGTCTGAGAAATAATAGTTCAAAATTTCAAGAGGGTTTTTCATATTTCTGGTCGGTAATCTTGACATTGGAAGACGCACAATTTTATTTTCTGAGATGGCACGTATTTTAGCCATTTGGTAATTTTATCTTTACCTAAAAAATATGGCTTATCTACGTTTACATCAATATCGTCCAAATTTCAGAATCAGAGACTTCTTGCTCAGATTCACTATCTTGATTACTTTGTTCGAGGATATCTTCTTCATCGCTGTCTGAACTGTCATTAGCTTCTTCACCAAACAGAGTTTCTTGTTGGTCTTCAGCCAAACATTCCTCCATCAATCGGGTCAACCGAGCTGGCTCTATTTTATAATCACCCATGATGACTACAAATAACTTACAGTAGCAAAAAAAAAAAACAAAAAGAAACCAAAATACCTTATAAACTCAAATTTATACACAAACACTTTTTGAGACTTATGAAAACACACTTAATTGCTTCGGTCTAGGAGGCCGAAATTGTAGCTGGAAAAGTAACATCTGTTCACTTCAAGGTGATTTAATGCACTGAGCTGACAATGGGAAAATTAGGAAGATACAAGGCGGCACATAACAATCGTTCAAAAAATTACTCGCCCATTTATTAAAAATAGTTGCTTCGGTCTGAGAGACCGACAATGGGTACTGGAGTGTTAAATATGTCAATAATAAAAATTATAAATTCGAAGTATATTAGAAAAACATTAACGTAGCGACATCTATTGTAAACATAAAACAACCCTTGATAGTAAGAACTACAATTATGTTGGTAAAATAGAACTTGACTCGTTACAATATGCCATTAATAGAAATGATAAATTTTGAAGCAAAGAAAAAATAACGTAGCGACATCTATTGTAAACATAAAACAACCTTTGACGGCAAGAAATTCAATTATGCTTACAAAGTGCAATTCGACACGTTACAACTTCCTTTTTACCCCGATAGGAAATTTACTCATGAAATTTCCGATAAAGAACTTAACGCAATACATATAATTGGTTATGCACTAAAGATTGTAATTTAATAATATTGTTACGTAATGCAACTTAATATCGTAATTGTGTAAGAGGATCATACCGGAAAATTTCCTAATAAGATTTTTCCAGCCGCGGAATTTATAGACGTCCGATGGTTGTATCATGCCAGTAGTTTTCTTTGGTAATGTAAGGATGCTTACGTTCTTGTCGGCCGATGTATGATTTCAGGTAGATGGGCCATGACCAGTCCATGAATCTAGCAATAAAACTATTTGAGGTCCAGTATTTGGAAGATATACCTTTGTGAATCATTCCGTAAATAATGCTGTTGTTAGTTTACCGAATGCTGAAGCAGTTACATAAACATTTGCTGCTCCGTAAATTGATGCGGTCACCCGTGGTGCAAATTTACCACTTTGTTCTTTCAAAACCATAAATAGCAGTGATAACAAGCGTCAAGACGCGGATATTGTGGGAAATATGGTATAGCTGTGAGTTGTCGCGAATATACACACAACAATACTTTCGACTGCTTTCGATTTTTGTGGAGCTAACGTGCGACCAGAGTGTAATTCTAGATTGAATCTTTCACTTTCATCAGCGTTGAATATATTACTAGGGCTTACTTTCGCAATATAGGGTTTTACTTTTTGTATGAAATCCGACGAAATGCGATTTAACTCTGCCGTGTCTATACCATATGAACGGGTAACGAATTTGGTAATTTTTCTGGAAACTATCCTGTATACTTTCTTAAAATTCCATAGCCAATGTGGAGATGCTTTGAAATTTGTTAACCTTATTTCTTCATTGGCTTAAAAAGCCCACTTACGGAGATCTAGGTCGTGAATTATGGCGCCCGCTTCGCTGTTAAAAACAAATTTATAAAAAATGTGTTTAAAAATTTTTAACAATTGCCCTCTTCTTGTTCTTCCTTTTTGTAATAATGCATCCCATCTAAAAAGGAGAAAAAAATTTATGAAAACAAAAATATATCGAAGTTGGCCTGCGCTTTCTTATAATTAATGTGTGGCTATTCTACTGTGACGGCTCAAAAAATAAGCTATTTTTAATAATTTTTTTAAGCTGTTGCATGTATCGACGTAAACATTTTTTTCGCTTAAAGGTACATTCTTATAGGATAGAAAACATTTTTTTTTGTTGCATATAAATGTATATTTATTTAACAATTTACAATCGTGTAAAGGCATGAAAAAAAAGTATGTTGCTGGCGTTGATGATTTGCGCTCTCCAGGTAATCTGAAACAAAAAATTTAAAAAGATTCCTAATCTGTAGGAGTGTCGCTATCGCCCGAACCAGAATTATTCTTTTATATTGCAAAATAACAAAATAGCGTAGTTTTTTGCAAAAGTGTTCGAAAAACACTTTTTTTTTCATCATTCGGGCGAAAGCATAAGTTAAAATTTACATTTTTTAATAACTTTAGTTCGGGCGATAGCCATACATATGCTGAATATGCAGTAAGAATTTTAGCCCGATTGGTCAAACTGTTTTTCCACCAACGCCAGGTGAAAAAAGTCATTTCGAGAAAAACGCGTTTAAAGTTTTCGCACATGAAAACTTCAATAAAACATGCACTTGTAATTAATCAGCGTTGCCGGACGCATACAGCTTCATCGTAGTTATGATCTTCGATCGATCTGGATTCTTTTTGGGCTATCCTGGCTTCTTTTGAGGCTTCGGAGCTGCTTTGTCCCGCTAGACGTACGCGCGCGTTGTCGCAGTCTTCAGCGAAGCGCAGGCTTCCTGGTCCAAGACAGCAGCTCATGACTTCAAATATCTTCAGTATTGGGTTTTAGCCTTCATTGAAGATACAAGCAGCTGTCATTGTTGCGATTTATAATATAGTTTTTTTAAGTATCGCTCAAGTAAATTATCTTGCAATAATTCTTCATATATATCGGCTTTAATACTCCTGCAACATCAGCATCAAAAGCAGGCGGATGTGAAAATGAAGCCAAAGTTCCAGCGGCTTTATGTTGACGCCACTTACACCACAAATCGGCGCCTTCGGGGCAGTATTGGAGTTGCGTATTTTCATCTGTCGAAATTTTGTGGTAATACGTGGCCCAGATTTATTTGCGCATTTCCTCAACGGAATCTGGGTGTCGATCAATAGCAAGGCTATAATTTAACAATCAATCTTGCATTAGTTTATTAGTTAAAGCCGCAGTTTTTGGCTTGGTACTCTTTCGTCTAGACTTTGACTTACTTTTTTCCGTTTTCACCTTCTTGCTGCTTTCTTGCTTTGTTTTTAAGTGTAAGCTGCTTTTAGCTTCCTTTGCTCTTCTGTGCAATCTTTTCTTGACATGTAACACGTATTCTCTTTTCTTCACGAGAAAATTGTCGCCATAAGGTGCAGCTTCGAGCAAACCTTTGAAAGTTTTGGTGTTTCCGTCGCCGATGTAGTATGCGTATCTTACGCCGTATTTTTCCACTGCCTTCGAAACATTTCAATTATGCCATCCACGTCCATTTTTCCAGCACTATCCTCGTGATTAGCTTTACACTCTACCTCGTGATTTTCATTCCAAGCATCGTAACCATCGCTGTTGTCCTTGCCTTTCCATAAATTGCAGATTTTATTAGAATATTTTCCAATTAAAGAAACAATCCCAAGGAGAGAAGAAAATCCTCTTTTTGACGGGGAACCGTCGCCAGAAACTGAGGGTTCGTTCTCCGGATAGCTTGAATATTTAACTCTTTTTCTTCTCGTACAGCCTTCTTTGTTACTAAATCAGAAACAGCGCTTACACTGTCTAATATTGAGTGGACAATATTATAATAAGCATTAATGTGCAAGCCCTTTCCCATATCCATCAATCCACAAAATATACGTATGCGTTGTAAGCCAACGCTAAACAAACGCATTACATACACAAAACGACGGTTCACTTCATAGGCATTGTTTATCATGTTTGAATTTATATCTTATATTTGTCGTCGCACAAACACTCAATTTTTATTTTAAATGCAAGTCCTCACTGAGCGTATTTAGGCAATTTGTTGTCAGGATTGCACTGCTAGCACTTGACAATAATTTGCAGTGTCGAAAAAACCAAGATAAATTGATTGAAGCAGTAGATGACAGAATCGTCACAACACACGTCGAAACTGTCGTCTTTACTCAATTTCAACTTTTCCGCCGATGTAGAGGCAATACTGCTTCGAACATCATCGGAATATCTATTCCCATGAAATTTGCGCTTTTTGGGAGGATTACATGGCCTTCTTGCGGGCGCTTTATTTCGTTTTCTATCCATTTTAAAGAAAAATTACTCTGCGTTCGTTTCAAAATTGAGAGCAATACTAACCGGTAGAGCGCCCTTTTACTCACACAGTGAAAAGAAAGACTACTACTATACAGTAAATGTATAGAAGTATGCGTGTATATGTGTATACTCAGGTATAAATTCAAAACAGCTGTTCCCAACAGCTGCCAGGGACGCGCAACGGGTAACCGTACCAGAGCCGAGCGCTTCTACGTTGAAGCGCTGTACTGAATCGATGAAGTGAAAATCGACTTTCCCAGCAATTGGATATCAATTCTGTGATGGAATAGAGTTGAAAAATGCAAAAAATAAAAATTCAATTTTTTCATCCCGTCATAGTAGAATAGCCCTTAAATCTATGTTTTACAGCTCCATATAAGCGTCGTTTTTTCCATTTTTCCAGAAGCCAACGGCTTTTTCCTCATATTCTAAAGAGACAATATCTCTTTCCTCAGGTACACATTCTTTTTCTTCTTCAAATTATAAAACCTCTAGTATTTCTCCCCGTGAGGGTAGATATCTGTCATCGAGAAATTCTGCAGAATGTGGTCTAAATTCTTGTGTTACGTCATTATCTACCCCAAATGTTCTGTCGTCCCGAGATCTAATTAATATATCCCTTAATAGGACGTGAATTTCACTTTCTTTATTGTTCAAACCAATGGGGCGGTTTATTTATCATTTGCAACACTAAACGTTACCATAAGTAAACTAACTACATTTGCAGGATTTATGACTGCCATTGTCGTACTAATATTCTAAAGCTCACATGTAGTACTAACGAATTTCAAAAATGATTTTTCATTATATACATTTTCTTATCTAAATAAATCAATAAAAACCCCAACCCTTTTGAAAAGTCCAAAATTTTTAAATATCGGAAAAGAGGGGCTGTTTCATACTGAATTCAACCTTATACATTGTTATCATTGAGTTTTACCTTTAATTCCAGAAAAAAATATTTTGTCATGTGAAATGTGTACCAGAGGACGTACTATTTATTATAATTGAATATGTAATAACAGTTTTGCAGTGGGATGTTCAGAGTTAGTTATCTAACCATACTAACTTTATCCGGTTGTGTTACTTTAATATCAACAATATTACAAACATTTTTTATGATGTAAACAAACATACCGATTTGGGAATTGGGAAATTTGGGTTAGAGGAGAGAAAAATAATCATCTATAAATTGAATATTATTATAAATACCTCCGGAACTGAAATATGGCCGGAACTAAATATAACAGAGTAACTAGTTGTTTTGCAGAATGACAAAGTTTACATTGCAATTTGTATTTGCAAACATATAAATTTCACACATACATACATATATACATTCATATTTTATTTTCTTTCAAAGTTGCAGCGTTAACTTAATTATAATGTGTGAACCTCACAAGATAAAAATGCCTTACATTTATTGTACAGTGGTATACAAAAGAATTAGTACATTTATTAAATAATATAACATATATTATATATATACATATTGAAATATCTTTCTCAGGGTTTTTACTCTAAATTTTGTTAAGTTTTCAAATTTAACTCTATTAAATGATTTTTGTAGGTTCGAGGGTATCCCCAGATACCCTTGCGGCAATTTTGAATGAATTTGTAACTTAGTGAAATCAAATTAACGAATTTTTAAGATTTTAAAATTAACTAACCTTTAAACATTCGAACGATGCCAATGTATAGTTAATTTTTAAAATCTTAAAAATTCGTTAATTTGTTTTTACTAAGTTGGAAATTCATTCAAAATTGCCGGAAGGGTATCTAGGGATACCCCCGAACCTATAAAAATCATTTATTAGAGTTAAATTAGAAAAATTAACAAAAATTTGACTAAAATCCCCGAGAAAGATATTTCAGTATACATATGGCGGCAGAGAACCACTACTGTTCATTTCTCATGCACTACGCATGCGCGAGAACGCTACATATTTTAAAATTTTAATTTGTGCCTTAACAGTCGCTATTCTTCTAAGTAGTCTGGGCAAACAGCGGTATCAGTCAGTGTAGTAGATATGTGGTGCGGAGTCGACGATTATTTATTTCACGCGATCACAGCGTCGATACTAAATCGATGCTGTATGCGAGTAGTTCTGTGCATATGTAGGTTGTCGTAACTTATTTCGTAATTGTACGCTTGTGTTTGCTTTAAAAATGTCGCAGTTAGGTACGTCGCGAAAACGACCAATGGCAGACACAGTGAAAAACTTTATGGTGGACATACCACACTTAATTTTTGATGGCGCTAGAATTCAATGTCTAGTTTGTAAAATCCTTTTAATGTGTTGGTTCAGAAGCCATTGTCAACGTCACATCGAAAGCAAACAGCATTCTTCTGCAAAACGTGGCATACGAGACCAAGAAAAATTTACATTTAATTTATGTGTTACTCTTATTTTATGTAATCTATCGTTTCGTTTACTGGACAAGGAAGCATTTGTCTCCTTCTGGAATAAATATGCGGACTGTAAACTACCTAGTCGGACATCGATACGAAATGTAGTGGCATTTGCTCGTGAACATATAGAAAAAAGAATGTAAACGGAATTGAAAGATAAAAAACTGGTTGTGTGTGGACGAAACAACAGATCGTCAAGAACATTCTATGGTTAATGTAATGGTACGTACAATCATCGACCGTCATCCTTCTTCTTACGTGCTTCCAAAAGAGTTATAAATTGTACTGCCGATGAGATTTTAAAGGTGGTATTGAACTCATTGAACAAATTTGAAGTTTCAACTAAGCAACTTTTAATGTTTATGAGTGATGGTGCCGCAAAGAGCGTTCTTTGGGCCGATCTCTTAAAGAACACAGTGGTAACTTCTTACATGTAACGTGTAAAATCCATACTCTAAATCTTGCGGCACAAACGATTCCTACATGTTTTCGACTAGTAAATGCATTGATTGCTAGTACAAAGGCAGTGTTTCTAAAGTCCCCGAAACGTACCCGACTATTTCACAAACTGTGTCCTGATTTACCTGAACCACCGCAGCCGATTGTTACGCGTTGGAGAACATGGTTGCAGGCTGCGTTTTACTACAACAAATATTTTGATCAAGTAAAGAAGGTAGTTTTAAAATTCAATCCGACAGAAGCTGCAGCAATCAAGAAAAGCCAGGAAATATTTCAAGATAGTCAGGTTAAAATGGATTTAAAAATCATTCACGGCAATTACTTGGGACTAGCGAAGGGAATAGAAAAATTACAAAATGTTTCGATGTCGCTAGTAGATTCTGTTCAAATTGTGAATGATGTTCGCTATAGAAGGCGAAACAAATTGGTGTGTAATACGAAAATTTGAAAGTGTTTTAGAGAAAGACTTCGATTTTCTTATACTAAGACAAATTTGTGAAGGGGCGTGTGAAGATGCATTAAGTTGTTTCAAAGATTATTTTAAATATGTAAATATAACATGGCTTGATGTCGAACAGGCGTTTTCGGCATTAAAAAACATTTATCGCTTGACTGAAACAGCTGTGGAAGCATATCTAATGATTCAAATATTTAACAGATGTTACCCAGTTTGTGATTTCACGGAAGACTTTTAAAACGGTAAGTGTTTCAGCACGTTTTATAATTTATTTCTTCTATTTTATGTGTAATTTTTTATGCGCTCGCCACGACTCTGGCTGTTACCGCATATTTGCCCAGGTTACTTATAAGTGTTACTGCTAGTAACAGTTATAAGTAACAGTAATAAGTAGTTATAAGTAAGTAAGTAAATAATTGTAGTTATTATAATATATTGATAAACAATGCACTTGTTTCTCTAATTGAAATGAAAAAAGTCTATGTAAACATAAAATGTCTATTTTGCACAAAATCTCCGAAACTTTCAGGAGTAGTTTCACCCTCTTAAAACGAGATTGGGCCGATAAGGAAAATACTTTTGAACATCCTTCTGTATGAACTACTTGTTTACAAAGTTTCAAATTTTTTTGAATTTTCGGGTTCGGGATGTTCCCTTGTTAGTTAAGGTTATGCTACAGCTTATGATAGTAAAGCGGAGTTGAAATAAACTTACTTTCTCTCACATCACTTGTAGCTGGTAATGTGACCGTACAATGCGAGGTAAACAGCATATATAAGATTTCGTAAGTTGTTTGTAACGGGAAAGCAACTATTGCGATAACAAAATGTTATTCGGAAGATTTGAAACTGAAAATACAAAAAGTTTAGAAGGACAAAAATTATTACTTTTATTTGAAAATAATGAATTTGGTATTACACTCTCCTCTACTTTCAAATAATCCAGTCGAAATAAAACAACCATCTGATTAACGTATATATTTCGGATAATCGCACACTGTTGGTAACATACCAGATGAAATAAAGAAACTGGAAGAAATGGTATTAGCATTAGTCAATCTTCAAAAATTTTCAACAGGCTAAAAACAACTATCTAGAATATTCCTGGAGCTATGGGACAAAAAGTAGTGAATTTGAAAGTGTTATTAGCAAAAATACTGCTCTAAATATCCTCATAGAAGTACGAAAAATGCATTCGGGCGAATCAGCTAACACAAATCTAACTAACAGTCAAACAAGCGTGTCAAGCTCTGTGTGAAAGATTGTTTTATCTCGACACGTGCAGGTTTGAGGGCTATGTTATATCCGACGTCTTCTGCAGACGCGATCATACAAATGGCGGGGTCATTATATTACACAAAAATCGTTATATTGCTAAAAAAATATCTTACTTGTCGCAGTTTTGTGAAGAAAGGGTATTTGAAATCTGTGGTGTGGAAATTGAAATTGAGAACACAAAATACAAAATTATTACAATCTACAGGTCTCCTCTGCATGGTCACTTTCAACAGTTTTTATCAAAATTAAATCTGCTTCTTAGTAAGGTTTGTAGAAGTAAAAATTCTAAGGTTATACTATGTGGCGACTTCAATGTTGATTATAGAAGAAGAAACTAGTCTAACTACCTTGCTGAAGTCTTTTCAAATTAGTATTCTTTCAAATGCCCCCTCACGCATTACTCCCACGTCTAGTACTTGCATTGATTACATTTGTTCCAATGATCCTCAGGACATGCATTGTTATATAGATCACAATGGTTTGTCAGATCATTCTGCGCTTGTTTTACATGTTACCTTAATGTTTTGAAAGTCCCTTCTGATAGAAACTGCAAACGCAATTTTTCTTTAGATAATTATGCCTCTTTCCGTGATTCATTAGCATCGGAAACATGATCTGACGTTTATCTAGCCAACAATACAGACAGCTCCTTTCAAACCTTTATTAATATAATGCGCTATTACATCGACAGTTCATTGCCTTTAAAACACGTGCGTAGATGCGACAAGAAACTGTGGATAACACCTGGAATACGTAAGTCTTCAAATACACTAAAACAATTATATAAAAAATCAGTAAATACAAAAATGTTGAAGAATTTGAATATTATAAAATTTATAAAAAAATATACAGAAAAGTAATACTTACTGCTAAGTCTCTATATAGTACTAACAAATATTTGAATGCAACAAATAAAAACAAGGTAGCCTGGGAAATTATAAATCAGAATGTCCATAACAAAAAATCTAACACAAACCGCATCACTGAAATCAATATAAATGATACCCTTAGTACTGACGAATTTCAAATAGCGAATTGCTTTAACCACTACTTGCCACTAACCACTACTATCAACATAACCGAAGCATCTGAACTTTCTGCGCATGAGTTTGGTCGACCACGTGTTGGTAATATGTTCTTTGAGCCTGTTTCTGAGCTTGAGGTATATAGTACAGTTCGTGCTTTGAAACCGTTGAATTCTGCTGGCATTAACGATATAAGCTCAAATATATTAATCAATGCTATAGATTTAATAGTGCAACCATTAACTTGTATCATAAATCGATTTATTGCTGATGGTATTTTTCCGCATGTTCTGAAAGTCGCTCGGGTTATCCCTGTCTTTAAGGCAAGGGATAGTAGTATAATTGCTAATTACAGGCCAATATCTTTGCTATGGGCCGTCTCGAAGGTTCTAGAAAAGATTGTATCTGGAAAAGCATTTGCCTTTTTAACGAAGAAGAATTTTTCCATGAATCACTATAAAAAATAGATCTACAATTTCTGCAGTTACTCAATTCATTGACATCCTTTACAACAGTTTAAATAACGGTCTCAAATGTGCTAGTGTTTTTATGGATCTGAGTAAGGCTTTTGACACGGTTGATCATGATATTTTACTTTATAAATTGTATAATTGTGGAATTCGCGGTACTGCGTACAAGTGGTTTAAGTCATATATTTCAAGCAGGGAGCAGGTAGTTGACATTCAAGATACACGATCCAATAAGCTTATATTAAAACGAGGCGTTCCATAAGGCTCAGTAATGGGACCAATACTGTTTATCATCTTTATGAACGATTTACCTACAAAGTTCTCCAATCTAATTCTTTATACAGAAACCTTCTACTGCAAGATATACAAGTAAACTTAAACAATTTCAATTCATGGTTTGTAAATAATAAATTATACTTGAATAAATTAAAAACAACATTCATTAATTTTACACCAGGTGTCAACACATATAGTGAAAGCTAATCAAAATAAATAACGATTCTATCAAACAAGTACCACATACTAAATTCTTAGGTTTACAAATTGATAATGGATTAAATTGGGAGACACATGTAAATCAGTTACAAACACAACTGGCATCTAAATGCTATGCTCTGTATCGATTAAAAGCTTTAGTAACACAAAATATACTAATATACTATTATTACTCGCATTTTGAATCTAGAATTAGATATGGTTTAATGTTTTGGGGTGCATCTACTTTTACAAAAAGGATTACTATATTGCAAAAGAGAGCTGTAAGAAACATAGTGGGCGCTTCTAGGATGGTCTCTTGTAGAACTTCAAAGACCTAAGGTTACTTACTGTAACATCATTATATATTCTAGATGTACTGGTATACGTTAAATCAAATGAAGATGACTTTCTTAAAAACAGTGAAATGCATCAATGTAGCACTAGAAATAGAAATATGCTAACTATTCCTCGACATAGCCTTACAGTTTACGAAAGATCGCCTAAATACATGGGAATAGAACTGTTCAATGCCCTTCCTTCAACGATAAGATCATTAAGTACTGTACGAAGTAATAAAGCTGCAATAAGATCATTTTTGTTAAATAATCCGATTTATTCGTTGGAAGAATACTTTCAGGCCCGCACGTCCTCGACTCAAAACCAAAATGACTTTTATTATTTTATTTTTATTAATGTATGTTAAACGTAAACTAAGTTTATAACAACCAATAACCTCCATGAATGTGATACCTGATAAAATAACTATCCTTAAAACTATCTACTAAAGATCACCCTATCACACGGGTATAAGCTATACAACAGTACTTCTTACCAGATAAAACCGAGTGCAAGTATTGCAATAAAAGAGTAAACCTCTTTTACGTTAGTCTTTGTGACTTGTCTTATGCCATTGTATGGTCCAACAGACAATTTGTTTTGTTTCACACTTTGTACCATTTTTTGTATTTTTGTGTGTTTCAAAATAGAGATTATTATTATTATTATTAATACCATGAGCTATATTAGCATTATTTTTGGTTTTGTTACAAGGCATTTCTTCATGTGTATTTTTGTACATCATGGTGAGTCTGACGGGTCATTTTGGCATATATATGTCCGTGTGCTAGTGCTTTCTTTTCTCTGCTCGCATTGTGATGATTCCAATGATTCCAGCAATACCATGAGCTATATTAGCATCACTTAATAGAAACTTTTCATTTGCAATCTTTTTTCGATTTTTCTCAAATTCTCCTCGAGCTGTTGCCATTGTTCGTCAAGATGATTATAAGTTTCTAAAAAAGAAATGCAAAGTAACTTTTCTTTTACAATATTCATAGGTAACCATCTCACCATCCATAGTTATCCAGTAAACAAGTTTAGATTCGTTTGAATGTATGCCAGGATAGTTCTGAACTAAAAACCCATGTATTTTCTTATCGAAGTACAAATTTATTTTCACAGACACCACTACGCGCACCAACTACTTCAAGCGCGTAAGTAAAATGTATTTTCTATTCAACAACGCCTTCTATATCTCATATTTAATATCACAAACCAATATGTCGTACACCAGTGACGATTTAAACGTTCGAACACCGACAAGTTAATTGACGATGCAAGTTCAAACTTGTTCAATATTTAACATCATATTATTACTATTTAATTAATTAACACTTACGATTTAAATGTTCGAACGAAGTTCAAACATGCTCGAAACGCGACAAGCTTAATGCAGTTCAATTCCACATTAATAGCGCCCTCTATATCCCATTATTTAATCACACTCTCAATATCCTGCATAACAATGACCATTTGAACAATACCTGTATGTTCAATTATTTCTTCGCGCCAACGATACTTCCAGCCGGCGGATGTATAGCATATGCGTAAATTATATCACGGTAGTTACATTGAAGTTGGCGATTATGCTAATTCTATCATGATTAATTCTAGATTGAAGTAAAATGTTTGATGTAGATTGATTTCCAGGCTGTAACCGTGTTGAAATGCAGCCTTCGTACATATGTACATGCAATAGCGGACTAGTGCAACTTCGCGCTTACAGCCTAGAAAGCAATTTATAGAAGATTATTTCCTCTTTAAGAAATGTCTACCTGCTGTTAAATTTTACACTTTGTTGCAGGTGTTCCGCCGCTACGCATGTAAGATGGGAGGTTATTTTCTATTAGATTAGATATATATACATACTAGACGGCGGACACACGCCACAGTGCCAGGTTCGGACTCGTCCAATGAGTAATATAAAAAGAGACAAAAAAGATACCTATAATACTATGATATTATTAAATAACTTTAACGGTTCTAAATAACTTTATTAAATAAAAATAACTTTATTAAACATAATTTAACTCAGACACGTCTAGTAAGTATTTATAAAGACAATGTTCGTGAATATTTAATAATAACAAGTATTTGTTCTGTATTTTTTCCACTCAAATAACAACGATTTGGCCTGTACATATGCTTATACAACGAAAATGTTTGTTCAACATTTACAGATGTTAATGGTGTATTAATGGTTATGCTACTTGGATCAGCGTTAATATTACACATTGTACGAAATCCCGGGTTTTTGTTCAAGACGTCTTCCAATTTACGTTGTATTGTTATACTTACAGTATCTTGAGAATTTGCTAAAGCCTTGTCTAATATTAGTTACTATATTTATGCTATCAGCAAGTGATATATTTGAAGATTCTAACTTTGTAATAGCGTGGACAATGCTTTCAAATTTATGACGAATTGAAGGTAAATCATTTCTAATATTCGCCGAATTGAATGATCTTTTACTTTTTCCAATGGCTTGTGATTCGCGTGAATTCAATTCCATTACCAGACTTCTAACGGCTTCAAAGTTTTCTTCATAGTAAACAAGTGGGCTAAACAAGTTATGTACATCATGTTTTTCTAGGTACGTTTCAGTAATTCTGCTGCTTTATGCATGTAGGCTGCTGCATCAGTAACAAGTATTAATACTTTACTTGATTAAACGCCCACGTTTTTTAATGCACTTGTTACAAAGTTCACTACGTGCTATTGTTCGTTCTACACGCTTACTTGCTATTAACAATGTACGTCCACAAAAAGTTGTATTTAAAATACGGGCAAGCACATTTTCTACTTTATTTCCACGAAAATCTGTTGTTTCATCAACTGTTACCCATAGGTTCAGATTATGTAAATCGTGCTCAATATTTTGCATAACATTATTATATACTAGTGAAAGATACTTTTTCCTCACATAACTCTCATGTGTTAGGTTACTCTGGGGCATGTACTTCTTTATAAAAAACCCTAAACTTTTTTTGCTTTTTTCGACATTCATTCACACTCCTGAACATAAAACGACGGCAGCAGACAGTACAATATACTGCAGAATTGTCACATTTTAATTCATCAAAGTTCTGAGTAATTTTTCGAAGATGTGCAAATTGCGCGACCATTATTAAGAAACTGTATTGTGTGTATTACAGCGTTATCACTATCACATAAATACTTGTGTTCAACTAATCGTAATTCATATATACCAAATACCATTAGACCTTCGCATCGCATTATACGACTAATTGGGTATTCTGGTGGGGTATCAATAGCTACCGCATTTCGGGAATCGAGAAGCGTTTAGGGTGGGAGTGCGCGGTCCAAACCTGGCATTGCGCTGTGAGTCCGCCGTTTAATACATACATATACCTATGTATGTATGTACGTAGGATAAGATACATATTGTTCCTGTTCTTGTGTTTTGCATTAACTTTTAAGATATATTGTAATTTTACTTTACACCATGTATTAAAGCATTGTTGTAGTGTAAGTTTTTCTACGTAAAATTAAAGAGTACTATATTTTTAAAAATAATGGAGATATTTATATTTACCGATTAAACAGAAAATAACATTCTTTTCTATTTATTCTTGTAACCAATCATCAAAAAAGGCAAATCGGTATAATTGTGCATTTCATGACCAAAATCTAACTTTTGCTACGGCTCCAGCTCAACTAACGTGAATATCAAAAGGGCTAGTTCAATTTTTTAATTTTTCTTTTTTTAAGAGCAAGGGAATGAGATAAATAAAATTCTGAGAACTGTAGTATAATAAAAATACAGTTATTGTTGAAGCAATGAAAAGATTAACATACATTGTTAGTACCAAACAAATTCAAATATTGTATGTAGCTCAAGATCAGTATTACTGATAGATTTTGATTACTGACTATACATACTAGATTATGTATACAAGGGGTGAAATAAGGATGCAATAATTTATTAGACTGTTGCTGATGTCGTGGTCTGCACACGCACGTATTCTTCATGTCGGCGACGACCCGGTATTCGAACAACTGGGTAACAAGATGATGGTAAACTCGGCAGTCACTGAAAGCAAATCGGTTGCTTCGCTGGATGGTGGAGATCTTTACCATCAAGAACTATTCGGAGTTTTCGGAGAGAGGTAGGAAGGGATCGTACGTGTATTATGTATTCAAAAATGCTTAACAAGTTTAAAATTAATCAAACGAATTGTTAAAAGTAAATGTAAAATGATTAAAGTGGAATATGAAAAGAAATATATAAATTATTCTGCGATAGGTGCGTTAGGCGTAACTTTAATTTTCTTAAATAAATATATAATATATAGCTATAAGATCGAGTATGCATTAAAATGGTACGAACTGTAGTTAATGATCACACAAATGGCCATACAATGCGGCCCAAACTAACAACAAATGATCCTAATTATAGTTCGTGATGTTCTACAAAGAAATAAAAGCTTAAAACTAACTCACTCAAAATTTCTGACAATGTAAAACTGGCAACGCCAGGGAACGAAGATAGATTGAGAAGTTTATAAAGGGGCCAAACAAAAAGAAAGAAATATGCAAAAATGTTAAGGGTTTAAAGACACGATCGGCCTCTTCGGACTAATGCAGCAGAAGGCTGGGAAACACAAAAACGTGGAGCACGTTAGCACACTAACAAAAAATCTGTAATGCCGGCGAATTACAAAAAGCTATGCGACACACACGCAAGCGTGCGTGTAAGGGATAGCACGAACTGGTCACTACGCCTCCGCCGGAAACTCAAATCAAAATATACAATCTAGCTAGACCCGTGGTAAAAACAATGCCCTTTTAAAAGAACAAACATAAGATGCAGACTAGTAAAATATTGCACGTTACCAAGACGGTTACGGCAATGGCCTACACGGTTCAGCCAGCACCCCGCCTAAGCGCTGGTATTTCGCCTAATAGAAGACGAACTCTAACATCGAGAGAGAAAATAAGAAACAAAACGAGCCTAACTAACTCACAGAAAGGGTCAAATCCGGTAATAAAACTTAGTCTAAGTTAGGTATATAGCAGCAGGTAAATCGTTTCGTTTGTCACAAGGGTTAAGATGGTGGTATCCAGGTGACTCATATTTACTTGGCTAAGGTATTTTAGCCCCCAACAGCCGGGCAAAGGGAAAACCAAAGATGGTAAACGGTGCGGAAGGGTATGCTGAGGTATTGTGGCCGCCTACAGCAGGGCAAAGGGCAACCGAAGGTGATAATCGGTGCAAAACTATGCCCAGGACTGCGTTCAGATTTATCGGGTATATGCCAGACACGTTCTAGTCGTTTAGACTTGAAAGATTATTTGTACGGACATAACGTCTCGTGCGTTCAAATTTATCGGTCGACGAACAACTTTTCGTCCTAGTTTGAACTGCGGCGAAATATGTCCCGCATGCGCAGACCTGCCTTTGTTTAAATTTTTGTTGACATGTTTATATTCTATGCAGTTTGACTGTCGAATATCACGAATTACATATAATGTGCATATAATTATCAAAAAATTATCAATCCTCGCATATTCTCCTTGGAAGTCTGTTTTCTTCATTTACTTCAAATTCATTATCTCCGTGCTACTGCTCGATGAAGACATTTTAAACATTTTGTTCACTACACCAATAATGCCTTGTTAATAAATTTATTATTCCGATTTTTTTAACCTAACCAACCTAAACTTCCCCACCTACAACAAAACAGTTAAATTGCCGGTTCGTTTTTGCGGTACGTTGGGCGAACAACCTGTTGTTACCTTGTCGGCCGTACACTCCATAAATCTGAACGCACCCCAGTTATTGTGACCCCCCATAGCAGGGCAATCAAAATGCGCAGCGTGTCACTCCCTACCGCAAAAAGAGTAAAACAAGGAACATATACAGTTATACACGAATACATACCACGTTAGTAAGAGGCACAGACCGTAACGGTCATTTTGGATGACGTAATTTCTAACGGTCTCTTTTAGTTGTCTGCTTATCAATTTCCTGTTTTAACGAACTTTTTCAATTTCCTTCTTTTGCGGCGTAACGTTACCTCCGAAACTATACTAGGTTTGCCCAAAAGGTGCAGTAGCAACGCAGCATATACGTCATGATCGAAAAGCCCAATATACATGTAATATCCTTTATTACTACTGAGGACAACAATACAATAATGGGATATACTTATTTATTACTTCTGTGCTTTACATATTTAACTTAACAAACTAAACTGTAACTTAAACAAGACGCTTATATTTTGTACAGCTCTGTACACAAGTATATATAATTCTAATACTACTCCAGTGATCTCTATCGTATACTACAATAACAATACATTATAAAGAGTGCAATGAAATACAGCGGCGTATTTTCATTCAGAGGAAGCTTGCAGTTCGTCCAGTATATCATATATGTAGGATATCATTGTTGGTTCCACAAAACACTCTGCTGACAATGGAAAAACATCTTGTACAGGTGAACGGACGAGGTTCCTATCTACAGCGTGATAAAGTACCCGAGAAATGAACGTATTGTAATACTTCCCTAATGACAAATAAGTTAGCATCCAACACACTATTATACAAGTTAAGGCGCACGTTAATAGAACATAACGTTTCCCAATGGTAGATGTCGTCTCCCTTGATAATTCACACATCTTCAAATCGATTCGGCACAAGAGAGCAGCAATAAACATCTGTATTATTATAAAGAATTGCTATCTTCCATAACTTCTCAAGTAAGCTCCGTGTCCTTCAGTCCGCAGATTTTGGGTGCGGGCTATGCAGAAGAGTTCCGCGTACTTGATCTTTTCCTCTGACGCATCACATTGAATATGCGTTTTCATTAAAAACTCATATTCAAAATAAATGACCACGGTAAATATTCCAGCGAAAAACAAATACGGATTTAAGAACATGGCTCTCTGTTTACGTTTCTAATGTTGGACTGCGTAATGCATGTAACGTGCTTCTTGTTCTTGATAAACATGCTCCACCTCACGCTATCAAACACAACTAATAAAACCTAATTCTCCTCTCCAAAAGCGACTTCTCTCACCGTAGACCTAATTAAGTACCCATCTGCACTGCTTGCTATATTAAACTTTTAAAGGTAATTAATTTTATCTTCGAACGCAAAATGGCGTGCACATAACCAATCACAGCAAAGGCACACCATGCCCTTTGCAGTCGCCAACAACAGCCAATCACAGCTCCGCCGCAACCAGCCCGCCATCACGCCTCCCCGCTTATCACCACCTAACCGCAAACGCCGCCACGGCGCTCACGCCCCACCCACCTCTTATCATCAGCCAACCAAAAGCGGCCCTAGCACATATGTCACGCGACCACGGGGCGGGGCCCCCCGCATAGGCCCACCTCTATACACCGGTGCTAGTTGAGTTGCCTACACCGCCGGTGACGCCACTTCCGGTCCCGTAGCCCTGCTGTATAACTACTGGTGTGAAATCAACATCAATCATTCACGAATCGGATCTTCCAGTACAAATTATAAAGGTAGTTACTATTCGCATTGAATGTAATATTATAACGTCTGCATACTACGACGCACGTATTTCACACACGCTGTTTGAGTTTGCACCGTCTGTAGAACCAGGCTACAGTATCAATATAGAACCTAAAAACATTGTCTATTTGCCTGTAAATACCAGAACGATAAGTAATATCACTCTAAAGCTATTAGATCAGGACGGCGATCCGGTGAATTTTAGAGGAGAGCAAATAGTTATTCGCCTTGAATTACGAAGATTATAAAAAGTGGGTTTGAATTTTAATGAACTAAATAAAAGAATTGGACATCAGTTTTCTTTATTCATTAAGTCATCTGCGACTAATACGTTAACACCTACCAACAGAGTGTTCTTGCAATCTTTAGGATTCACTGTGAAAGAAAAAATAAAACAAAGAAAAAATGGAAAAGCTCAACATTTACGAAGGCGTAAGCTTTGAAGAAGCGATCACCAAAGAAGAATACCACATGTATTATCCTCAAGCCAACAACTTTAATTTGAACGATGAGCTACGAATACCGATAAAAAATCAAGATATACATACAGTTCCCGCTTATAGTTATATATACGTAGATGGCAAATTTAAGGAGGCCGATGACGGTACAGGTACGTGTGAGCTTACAAATAACTCATATGCATTTCTGTTTGACCAAATACGCTACGAATTGAACGGTGTTGAAGTAGACCGCTGCAATAAACTCGGAATTACGACTACTATGAAATCGCTACTCTCTTACAATAACAACGAAAGCACAAGTCTTCAGATGGCCGGATGGTATCCTTTTCAAAATCAACGACAGCCTACGTTGTCAAATGGTCAATTTAACGCTGTTATTCCTCTAAGTTTTCTATTAGGATTTGCAGAAGATTACAGAAAAGTAATTATCAACGTCGGTCAAGAATTGATCCTACTTCGGAGTCGTACAGATGAAAATTGCTATAAAAACACTGAAGCAGCTGGAACTAAAAAGGCATCCATGGAAGTTACCAAAGTCGAATGGCATATGCCCCATCTCAACGTTAACGACAGCACCCGTTTGCAACCATTGAAAACCTTGAGCACCGACAGACCAATATTTATACCATTTAGGAAGTGGGATTTACACGAATTTCCCTCGTTGAGAAATAATAAAACTGACCTATGGAGCGTCAAGACAAGCACTAGTTTGGAAAGACCACGTTTCGTAATTCTCGCCTTTCAAACGAAAAAGCAAGACAATTTATTAGCGGACGCTAGTCGGTTCGATCATGCTTCAATCAATAATATAAAACTACATTTAAATTCAGACTCTTACCCGTATGACAAAATGAATCTTCAAATGAATATCAAACGTTACGCTACTATATATCGGGTATACGCATCGTTCCAGTCAGTCTACTACGGTAAATCTAGTTCACAACCGCACTTGGACTTCAACACATTCCACGAATACCCCTTGTACTGTATAGACTGTTCTAAACAAAACGATACCGTCAAATCTTCGACAAGGAGAGGGTTTTAAATATATTCAAAATATGTGAGAAACAACCTGGAACATCCAAAGTCAGAAGTGTTGCAATGACAGCAACAGCAGCAGGTACACAAGAATATATTTATATTCTTTTAAAACATTATACACACTACGTTCTCCAATTCCTAAAAAAAGAAACCACTAACTTATGGTTTTTATTAAGAAGTATTTCGGTGTAATCCTAATTGGGTAATCCCAACACAACTTTCAACCACCCAAAAAATACCAGTTCTGTTTCAGATAATGTGGATGAAGAAACAAAAATAGCATCCGAAGAATTGCCCATGATTTTTTTTTTAAACGAACCTCCAACTATTAAAAAAGTGCTTGCAGTAGTAAATGAACAAGATCTTCCAAATTGTAAAATGGCAACTCTAGAATCATTATTGAAGGAATTAAACTTTCAGTAAGCGAAAATGCAAATATTTGATTCACATGTGTGCTCATAAAAATTTTATATTTGTAGTTATCAGAAGAGGAATCGAAATAGTATGCTAAAAGAAAAAGATGAAATTATTATTGGAGAAGGAAGTACCTGCGTCAAATAATGGAATATCGTAAGAATAGAAAAGCAATATATTATTTGGATGAAACATGGGTAAATGCTGGACACAAAGTAAGCAAAGTGTGGACAGACCAATCAATTAGTAACGCAAGGCAGGCATTTGTGAAAGATTTATCAACCGGACTCAGGAATCCTTCAGGCAAGGGCAAAAGATTAATTGTAGCACACATCTGCTCAAACGAAGGTTCCAAAAAGGCAGGAGATTATCATGAAGATATGGATGCACAGAAATTTGAGGAATGGTTACAACATGTACTTCCAAATTTAAAAGAAAATGCAGTTATTATATTAAACAATGCTCCTTACCATAATCAGAAGTTAAATAAGCCACCAAATGCAAGCAACCGTAAAGCTGAAATACAAGCGTGGTTGGCAAAAAATAATATTCAGTATGGTGAAGACATGGTCAAAGCAGAATTGCTATCGTTAATTAAAGAAAATGTGACTAACCCTGTAAGATATGCAGTTGACGAAATAATAGAGAAAACCAATAAAACAGTTTTAAAACTTCCACCATACCACTGCAAGCTAAACCCGATAGAGTTCGTATGGGCTCAAGTGAAAGGATTTGTCTTTAGACACAATACAACTCTTAAGTTGGCAGATGTAAAAACGTTACTCCAAGAGGCTATTAACATCATTTTTGGCGAAAATTGGACAAATGCTATCACACATGATATTGAAACGGAGAAAAATATATGGAAATTAGATAATCTAATAGATATTCATACGGAACCATTAATAATAACTAACAGTGATACATCATCTTCTTCTGATGAATATGAATAGTTCAACAAGGAAATGTTTTTTTTTTAATGTATCATGTCCTCATTGTATATTGACCTCTGTAATTATTTTAGCTAGAAAGATGTATGTATAATTTTATAAATTATGTGTATTTATTAGATTTTAAAAATTGTGTTATTCATATTCTTTATTTAGATTTATAGTCATTTTGAAGTGATATCTTATGCTTCTCTCAATATATATAACCTTTGGCATTTTTTACCATCACGTAGTTTTACATTTTTCTTCTATTTTCTATCAAATATTCTGTATAATTCTAAATACCTTAGCGAAAAGAAGACTATTGAAGCCTAGAGAAATAAAGGTGAATGATAGAAATGCTTGAGCTTTTGGATTGTTAAAGTGTTCACACCTTCAGTTCCAAGAATTGTGTCTACAGACAGTGTTTTAAAGCACAATTGCAGCTTCTTAATCTTCAGTAGCTTGGGTCAAGTGTACAACCTTTTTAGATTATATTTATTTAAATGAGCGCAGGAGCTCTTTAGTTATACAAAATACATAATAGTTGAAAGAATTTGCTTGAAAATGAAATTACATGACATAACTTAAATCTTTTGTCCTTCTTCCTTTATTTGCTTACATTAATTCCGTATTTTCGAATAATAGAAATAAACAATTATACAACAATTTTGATGGAATTTCAGCGGCAACCACTATCAGTTCAATTCAGTTTGACATTTTACTATTAGAAACAGTTTGGAAGGCACTATTTATTCTAACTCTACATATTTATCAATTGTGGATGAAAAACATTTTTACTTTGAGAAATATCAAAGGTTAGGTAATTTCATTAATGACAGGTATCATATGTTCAATCAAAACTTTCATAATTTATAGTATGTATTGTAGTATACGATAGAGATCACTGGAGTAGTATTAGAATTATATATACTTGTGTACAGAGCTGTACAAAATATAAGCGTCTTGTTTAAGTTACTGTTTAGTTTGTTAAGTTAAATATGTAAAGCACAGAAGTAATAAATAAGTATATCCCATTATTGTATTGTTGTCCTCAGTAGTAATAAAGGATATTACAAATTGGCGACGAGGAAAAATAAATAAAATCACGGCGATTTAAACACCAAGGCGGTAACGGATTAAATACAGAAAAAAGTGAGGTTAAGAAAGAAAAGGTAAACAAGTCAAGATGAGTAGAATAGGAAATATATAGTGAATATAAAATTGGAGAGGACATAGATATATATTGTGAAAGATTAGAGCAATATATGGCAGCTAATGAAGTTAAAGAAGAGCAAAAGGTAGCAGTTTTATTAACGACTGTTGGTCAACAGGCATACAAGGTGTTGCGAGATTTATGTGAACCAGAGTTGCCTAAAACTAAAAGCTATGATGAGCTTTGTGGAATGCTAAAATCACAGTTTGCTCCAAAAGTTCCAGTATTAATAAAACGAATAACCTTCTTCAATCTACGGCAGGAGGGCGAGGACACCATAAACAAATGGTACCAAAGTAAGGAATGCAGCGGCACAATGCCAATTTGAAACTAAGCTAGAGGATAAAATAAAAGATCGATTCATTAGTGGAATGAGAACGGGCCAGATATTGGATAGGTTATGCGAAGAAGATCACAATAAAAAATTAAGTGAATATTTAGATATAGCACTGAAAAAGGAGGCGCTGATGTCACAAGCAACGTCAATGGACGTGCATGCCGTGCAGCAAAGGAGAAATGCAGCAGAACGGAAGGATGCAGAACACAAAATGGGTGATAAGAAGATAACCTGTTTAGCAAAGGTTTGTACGAAAAAGAAAATGTATAGTAATAACAGAAACAAAAATTGTTACGTAGAAACAAAAAACGAAACAATAGATGATAAGCAAGAAATAAATGAAATGTTTTTGTTAGAGTCAGTAAATTATATTCAGCCAATGTTAGTTAAGGCGGTAATAGAAAATGTACCATTAGAAATGATGATAGATACAGGGTCAGGGTTATCAATCATTCCTAGTGAAGTTTATTATAAGAATTTTCAAAACTTTAATTTGACTAATAGTCAAATAGAATTAAAGACATATAATAATCAAATTATAGAGTCATTAGGAGAAATTTCAGTTAATATTAGTATACAAGGGGTTTCAAAGAAATGTAAACTATTAGTAGTTAAAGGTGGTTCAAAAGTTTTATTAGGTCGAGATTTAATTCAACTATTTGAGTTAAAATTAGATAAATTAGGCAGTAAATGCGATCGAGTTAACAAGTTAATGGTAAAATCGGAAGCAAATGATAAGGAAGATTTAAATAAATTAGTTGATGAATATAAAGAAATATTTGAAAATAAGTTAAGGAAGTATAATTTTAAAAAGATTGAGTTGGAGACTAAGAGCAACATGAAACCAATATTTTTAAAGCCTAGACGTGTACCGTTTGCGTTAAAAGAGAAAGTAGAAACGGAGTTAGATTCATTAGAGAAATTGGGTGTCATTACTAAAGTGAAAAATAATGAATTTGGAACACCTTTGGTACCTGTTTTGAAGCCAAATGGTAAAATAAGGTTGTGTGGAGATTATAAAGTTTCCATAAACAAATACTTAGAAGATTTTAATTATCCTTTGCCTACTATTGCAACATTATTTGCAGCATTGCAAGGAGGTCAGGAATTTACAAAATTGGATTTTTTGACAGCATACAATCAATTGGAGGTAACGGAAGAAACACGAAAGCTATTAGCGTGGAGTACCCATAAGGGAGTGTACTTAAACAGATTACCCTACGGTACAAAACCGGCGTGCCAAATATTTCAGAACATAGTAGAAAATTGCTTACAAGGCATAGATGGCGTGGTAAACTTTATCGACGATATAGTAGTCACGGGGAAAAATAGAGAAGAACATTTAAAAAATTTGAAGCTAGTATTTAAGAGATTAAAAGAAGCAGGGTTTGTGCTAAACTTAGAAAAGTGTAATTTCTTTGCGAAGGAAATTAAATATTTAGGATTTAAAATAAATGCGGAAGGGATAAGTAAAGATACGGACAAAATATCCGCGGTTTTAAATTCGCCACGTCCCAAAGATGTGAGTCAACTTAGAGCATTTATTGGAATGATAAATTACTATGGGAATTTTATCAATAACTTGGCCGAATTATTATCACCGTTGTATAAGCTATTACAAAAGAATGTAAAATTTAAGTGGTCAAGCGAATGCGAAGAGTCATTTCAAAAAGCAAAGGAAATAGTAGCTTCAGACAAGGTATTGATACACTATAATCCAGAATTGCCATTAAAGCTTGCGTGCGATAGCAGTTCAATGGGCATAGGTTGCGTTTTGCTACACGAGCTATTGGATGGATCAGAGAAACCAATAGCTTTCGCATCGAGAGTATTATCGAAGGCGGAAAAGGGTTACTCAATGATTCATAAGGAAGCACTGGCAATATACTGGGGTGTAAAGAAGTTTTATCAGTATCTAGTGGGACGGAAATGGTACACAATTCACTTCAACAACATTTTCAGAATTTTGTAAACGAAATGGTACACAGCATGTGACTTCTCCACCATTTAATCCTTCTACAAATGGATTAGCTGAAAATTTTGTCAAAAGTTTTAAAAACGGAATTCAAAAAGCTCTAAATGATCAAAGTAATGCAGATATGACTTTGCGATCAATAATTAACAGATATTTACTAGCGTATAGGACAACTGTTCACAGTACTACAGGAGAAACACCTGCAAACCTTATGTTCAAGAGACAAATTCGAACAGGACTAGATTTGATACGAAATAATACAAAAGAGAAAGCACAAAATAGGCAGAAGAATAATTTTAAGGGAAGCAGGCAACTAAAATTAGAAAAAGGAGATGTTATTTTTGCAAGAGACTACAGAAATGTGAATAAAAAGGCTTGGGAGAAAGGAATAGTAGAGGAAGCAATAGGGGATCAAAATTATGTAATTCGGACTTTGAAAGAAAACTTACTTTGGCGAAGACACTTAAATCAGTTATTAGAGGGAGCACTACAGGACGAAAACAAAGAACAAGAAGAGGGAAGAAAGGAAGATGTGGATATTAACGAAAGAAAGAATTACGAATATGCGACAGTATCTACTAAAGCTGGAAATAAAGAGGAATTAGGAATAAGGAAAAGTATAGAAAGACAACAGCATAACATACCGGAAATTGAAAATGAGAACAAGATAGAAGAGATGGGAGACAATCAAACTAAAACGATAGAAAACGAAGAAAAAGGAATAGGAAAGGAAGTGAACGAAGAACCGAAGCATTGTAGGCAGACCGTAGAGAAGGAAAAACAGAAATTGGAAAAACCGAGTACTACGAAAGTAACTCTAGCAAGTCCTAAAAGAGAGAGACCAAAAAGAACTATTAAACCACCAGATAGACTGAATCTTTAAATTGTGATTATAAATTGAAAATACTTAACGGGGGGGTTGTAGTATACGATAGAGGTCACTGGAGTAGTATTAGAATTATATATACTTGTGTACAGAGCTGTACAGAATATAAGCGTCTTGTTTAAGTTACTGTTTAGTTTGTTAAGTTAAATATGTAAAGCACAGAAGTAATAAATAAGTATATCCCATTATTGTATTGTTGTCCTCAGTAGTAATAAAGGATATTACAGTTATGTTATGTTCAACGTCGTGTTTACGACGACAACAAGTTCTCTCGGTTGTCATTTCGGTACTGAAGTAAATGTCAGGCTGGCCACTCGTTGGCAACCAAATACCCCTCTTGCGGGGATAATTGGTAATTTTTGCGTTACCATTCCCCCCCTCAGCCAACCGTCCTTGAGGCGAGGACGGTAGAAATTAATTATAAGTCCGGATAACGACGAGTGTGGGGTATCAGGGACAATTCTACTCATTTATCAATTTTCCTATTCAATTACTTCTTCTAAATTAATGTAAAAATCGTCTGGAATAAGCAACAACGTAAATTTCAAAGCCCAACAGATAATATTTCGTCAATTAAATCCTTATCTGAAAGGTTTCCATAAATTCGTAGTGGATTTTCTCTTTTAAAGCTTGTTGGTGACAATTCGTATCGCAGAATCATCAACAAACAACCTCCTGGTTAAGTCACTGCATTCGTTCTTGTATACTAATATCATTTTGATTGAAAGTCATCGAAAAGTTAGTTTCTATTTAGGCAAATTATCAAAATTGGCTGTGAAAGAAAACAATCGGCGGTCTTTCGCGATTTAAAATAAATGAAAGAGAAACGACGCCCCTCAATTTTCATCAATCTTTATTCGGCCTTGGTTGAATCAAAGTTTGTCGTGAATCCAATCCAAAGATAAGTGTTCGTGGTGTATTCAAACTCATTATTAGAAAAGCAAATTGGGTTAAATATCCAGAACGGGCAGTTCCTGTGGTGTGTATTTAAACAGAGTGTTTATTTACATTGGCGTCGTTCGAAAGTTTAAGGTTAGTTAATTTTAAAATCGTAAAAATTCGTTAATTTGATTTCACTAAGTTACAAATTCATTCACAATTGCCACAAGGGTATCCAGGGATACCCCCGAACCTACGAAAATCATTTAATAGAGTTAAATTTGAAAATTTAACAAAATTTAGAGTAAAAACCCTGAGAAAGACATTTCAGTATATTTTAGGATTGATGTGGATCGCAAATTGGATTTTAGAATTGGCGTACGAGAGAATCAAGGAAATTAGAAAGAATGATATAAGAAATTTCAACATGAGTATGTTATATGGTAACGAATTGAATCGTAAGATTTCTTCAACGCAGCGAATGTTTTAAGTCCGGCGACCGATGGGACGCATAGAAGAAAGGTTGAGGTATAAGTATCGATATTAAAGATGTTTCTGCTCATTTGTAATGCTGGTGTGTAATCGTAAGGAAGGTGGTGGTATATTAAATTCGTTGATCGATAAGCTACCTGTAGAAGTACACATACCCAGTTATCAGTACTGCGAGCCTGGTACCAAGTTACAGAAGCGACTAGCGCGTGGAGACTCCGGCATTAATCCGCTTGACGCTGCTTGCAAAGAACACGACATAACATATTCGAAAAATCAATCCCTGCAAGCGAGACATAAAGCTGATCATGTGTTGAAGAATCGGGCTTGGGAACGTGTTAAATCGAAAGACGCAACACTTGGTGAAAAAACCGCTGCCTGGTTTGTTACAACGGGAATGAAGACCAAGCGTAAATTAGGAATGGGTATAAGGCAAAATCGAAAGCGTAAGCAAGCGACGCGTAAATTAGGAATGGATATGAGCCGAAATCGAAAGCGCCGTTCAGCGACGATGAAAATCTCTTTTAAAAGTACGTTGCTAATAAAGTAGGCAAAAGCTTGTCGAATATTAATTTATCGGATAAAGCGTCTATTAGGAAATCTGCCAATGAGGCGCTTCGCGCAGCTCGCATAGCAGTTAAAAAGGCGGGCGGCCGCAAGAGGATTAGAATACCCAGAGTGATTCCGTTTGATAGCAAGCAAGGTAGAATTTTACCATTACTACCTACTTTCGCCGGTTTAAGCAGTCTAGGATCACTAGCAGAGGGAGCTAGTGCCATAGCTAAAACAGTAATAAGCGCAAGAAATGCAAAAAAGAAACTTGAAGAGCAATCACGTCATAATAGAGCTATGAAGGCGATCGGTAAGAAGGGATCTGGTCTTTATCTACGAAAAAATCGACGAGGAATGGGCCTCTATTTAAAAAAATAGCATGCAAAAAACTCCCAATAAAGCTGCCTAAGAGAGCCTTGTACGATAATGAAATGGCCGCCGGCGCTCAGACGCTACAGATTCCCTATTTTAGGGGTGTATTTATGCGCGACACTTTACCAAAGTGGCCGCACCATAATGAGGCGGCTATTTTAAATTTAGATACATCCCACAATCGGGGGACTCATTGGGTAGCCTACGTAAAGAGAAATGATAAAGTAATGTATTTTGATAGCTTTGGAGATCTCAAGCCGTCTCGAGAACTTATTAGTTTACCTGGGGAAGAATATCGAAATGCAATATAATAATGACAAATATCAAAAATATAATCAAATAAATTGTGGACATCTTTGCTTGAAATTTCTCTATAAAAATAAATGATATTCTTGAACTGCGTTAGTTGTGTTTATACATTTTTAAGCGAATGAATATCGCATATATTTACTTTAAAAGGTACTAACAGCATAATATATGTTGATTTAATTAATACTATACAATTTGATGCAGACTCGGAGTATGGAATAGCGCTAATTGGATTTCACTCTTACAATAGTATCCCGAATATCGAGGATGGATACCATAATAAATTTTATTGTACGCACATTATTACCAAACAAGCGCATGTGATAACAATTCCAACAGGATCGTATGAAATATCTGACATTGAAAAATACTTAAGGTACCAACTTTCCAAGCTCAGCGCCAATGGTAAAGAAAGAGAAGATGAGAATCAATACGTTTCTTTAAAAGCTAACAATAATACATTACAATGTGAAATTGAAAGTGCAAAATACGAAATCGACTATAGACCTAGAGATAGTGTAGGCAAAGTGTTGGGATTGTCAGAACGCGTTCTCCCAGCAAAGCAGAAGCACGCGTCTGATACCGCTGTCAATATTATTAGGGTGAGAATAGAATACATCAATTGCAATATTACAACAGGAGCCTATGATAACTAAAGCTGGCCACGAGCGCAGTAGCATAGGGTCAACCAGGCCTCGCGTTCCACTAGAGTTATTCTGCTAATAGAGATGTTTGCTGCCGCAAATAATTTCGCCCATCTTTTAAATAAAAATTAAATAACACGTGCTCAAACACTTACCATTTTAAGAGTTCTCCGTGAAATCACAAAGTGAATAATGAATTTGCGTAAGTAAAATAATCTTTCAAATAACTTAACGATTCTGTTCACGCACCTTCACAAATGTGTCTTAATGTGCCAAAATCAGAATTTTTCTCAAAAGCACTTTCAAATTTTCCTAGAACAGAAACTTTTTTTGCGTCTTCAATCGCGCATAGCTGTGCGTGAATATGTTGCACTATTTGTAGAGATTCTTCTAACGGCACCGCAGAATTTTGTAATTTTTCTATTGCATCTGCTAGCCCGAATTAATTGTCGTGAATGATTTTTAAATCCATTTTAACCTGACTATCTTGAAATTTCGACTGGCTTTTCTGGATAGCGGCAGCTTCCTTTGTATCGAATTGTAAAACCAAGTTCTTAATATTGTCAAAATATTTATGATAATAAAACGCGGCCTGCAACCATGTTCCCCAACGAGTTAGAATAGGTTCTGGTGGCTCTGGTATACGGGGCCACAGTCTGTGAAATTCGCGAATACGTTTCGGTAATTTGACAAATACTGCTTTGGTATGCGCTATTAAAGCGTCTACCTCAGGATAACATTTTCTGATACTATCCGTCACAATATTGAGAGCATGAATTTTACACGTAATGTGTAACAAATTAGTAGAATGCTTTTTAAGAGACCGGCCTACAGAAAGCATGTTTGCAGCACCATCACTCACTAACATCAAGAGTTGGTTTGTTGAAAGTTCAAACTTGTCCAATGTATTTAACACTAACTTTGAAATTACTTCGGCAGTACACTGTTGTATTCGTTTGGAGACTAATAGAATTGAAGGTGCCGATTGATGAGGTTCCAATTTGCGTGCCATTACATTAAGAACAGAATGTTTCTTCCGATCTGTTGTTTCGTCGACACATAACCACAATTTTTGATCTTTCAACTCCGATTTTATTTTTTGTTCAATATGTTCGTGCGCAGAAGGCACAATTCACGATGTTTGACTTGGTAATTTGCACTCCGAATAGTTATTCCAAAAGCAGATAAATGGTTCCTTGTCTAGTAAATTAAACGGTATAATACATGCGATAAACGTAACGTATAAATTAAATATACATTTTCCATTGTCTCGTGCGCAATTTCTTTTTGAGACATGCTTTTCACTATTTACGTGTCGTAGACAATGTTGTCTGGACCAACACATTAACGGGATTTTACAGATTACACATTTAATTTTAGCACCTTCTATATTAAGTCTGGAATTTCTGCAATAAATTTTCGAAGTTTGTCCGACCGCGGTCGTTTTGCTGACGAAATCATAATTTTTCTAGGACAAATAAACAATTGCGCAAATGACCGGCAGCGAAAATGTTCGTACTGCTCCGCAGACGAAGTAATACTACCGTTCCTCTGGGTCCGTGGCCAGCGTTAATGGTAACCATTGGCCGGCACACACTATATATCATTTTGCTATCTCCAGCGATCCAGGCTTCGCCATAGACGAGGTGCCTCGTAATCTCATATATTTACCGTTAATTAATAAAAGTGAAATTGCTAATATAACAGTAAGCGTGTGCGACCAAGATTCTCAGCTGGTAAATTTCCGAGGCGAAGATACTATTATTCGTTTGGAATTAAAGAAGTTGCAATAGTGTAATATGGGTTTAACTTTTGTTGATTATTATAAAAACAATCAAACGCCAGCGAAGACATTAGTTGATATCAAGCGATCGAGTAGGAAGGGAGGAGCAAAGCTAATTATCTGTTCCTAAAATCATTAGGCTATAATGTCCAAGTTCAACGTTTTTCAAAAGCCTCTCTTCGATGATAGTATACAAAAGGAGGACACCCGTACCTATCACCCATTTGTAAAGTCGTTTAATAACAACGATGTGATAGAAATTACGATTAATCAGAAAGAGGCGTGGTTCTCGCTGAATGATGCAGCGATATATATTGAAGGTGAAATAAAAAAGACCGGCGATGGTAAAGTAACGCTGATGAATAATGCAGGCGCTTTTCTTTTTGATCGGATATCTAATCAGCTAAATGGAAAGGAAATTGACAGTATTCGTGACCCAAGTATTGTGAGTACTATTTAAGGATACCTGTGCTACGGTTTAGATGATGACATTTGGGCATCGACGGATAGAGTTTTCCTGCAGTTGGAATACAGGACCCTAATACACATAACTTTTATATGCGAATTCCGTTATGGCATTTGGTCGATATATTTATAGACTATCGAAGAGCCTGTTTCGGTCGGCATACACTACATCTTGTGAGAGCTTGGAGCGACAAAGATTATATTATAATAAAAGAGAAAGCAGGTAGTTTGGCAGAAACCGAAGTGAATATAGAAATTAAAGAAATTGTGCTTTTAGCTGATATTATTACACCTAACGATATGTTAAAGATACAGTTAATGAAATCTATATCAGAAGATAGGTTAATGTCAATACCTTTTCGTTGTTGGGATTACAATGAATTACCACAGCTAACCGAGGGGGCCACGAAAGAAATTTGGGCCGTAAAAACGTCTGTAGCTTTAAAGTGTTCGCGTTTCGTAATTGTTTCCTTTCAAACTGACAGGCTAAATCATGAATCGAAAGATACTTCTCGATTTGATCATATTAACGCAACCGATGTTAGAATTATGTTAAACGGTGAATATTATCCAACGGAACGTATAGAAATGGATTTTGAGAAAAACAATTTCGTTCAAGCTCATTATAATTATTCAAAATTTTATTCTAGTTTTACGGGGGTGGGGGATTATTTAACAAAGCCTGCTTTGTTGGATTATCTAGCATTTAAAAATCATGCTCTCTTCGTACTTGATGTGAACAATAGAAATGAGCCTTTAAAATCGACTACGGTTGATTTGAAGGTTGCTATTAATGCAGCAATCGGTTTTCCCGCCAAAACGAAAGTCTATTGCATTGTAGTCCACGATCGAATAATCGAACACCTCCCACTTGGCGAAATCGTACGAACTTTAGCATAAGTAGCAATTCCAACGAATATGTAATTGCGGTGACGTAGCTGATAACATTTCCGTCGATTCTGATATTAAATGAAACAAACCGCGAGATTATATGGTAGTCTGGAGGTAGACACGATGTCTTCAACAGTGTTGGTGATTAATGTACAGGGGTTTAATTTAATTAACGATATGGGTAAATGGGATTTTTACCTGAAGGAGATTTCGATAACTAATGGTCTACAATCGAATAATTATTTAATAAAACCACCGATGGCGTTTGAAAAGTTATCCCAACGAAATAAAAGGCAAGTGCGATATGAAGAGAAATATGTGCATGGATTACGCTATTCACAAGGTGAGGTGAATTACGATGACATTTATGAAATATTTAATAAACGAATATTCCGACTTGGAAGTGTAAAAGTATACGTATGCGGCTCACAGAAATTAGCTATCTTGAAACAGATATTTACGAACAATCATTTGAATAACGTGATGTTTGAAGATATGGAAAAGCTGTTTCCATCCTCACTACCGTCACTCAAGCTGCGTACACCGAAGTGCTTAGATCATTTTGACGGTAGTGTAAAGAGTACAGGTGCGCTCAAACAAATTCTAAACTCTTGTTTCAATGGCTGAAGGAAAAGAGTCACCTTCGCGTATAGCGCTACAACAAATGTGGGAGGACCATTTAGGAAATCTACGGAGGCTTACTTGTGATATTCAACAGTATGAAATGGTTAAGCAATTTGGTTCTTTAGCGATTCAACAACAGCCAGATCCCTGGAAGAAGGTGTTCGAACAGCCACACCGATTTTATAACACAAGATTCCACCAAAACACCTCGTCGAATACAACTTACACTAATACACTAAAATATGTTGTTTTGTATTTTATCTATATTAATAAATTATTGTTCTGAATGTATGTTGCAGTGTTTTAATCACCATTCCCTCTACATATATAAGATTAAAAAATAAGCAATTTGATTAGTATGAAGTTAACAATCATGATGAGACCACTTCTGATAATAGCTCTCTTAAAGGGCTTTACAGCCTACTGTAATAGTGGGGGAACCTTTAATGAGACAGAGGTCGTAAGACATTTAGAATTAATGGGATATTTAAATGTAAACAACTCTAAAGGTGGTATTATAAGTTTGGAAGACGCTATCGCCAACTTTGAGGACTTTTATAAAATCACTGGCAATGGAACTATTACCGAAGACCTGGCAATGTTTATTTTACAACCGCATTGTGGTGTAGCTGTCGCTTCTAATACTAAATGGAACAAACGTGAGATTAAATTTAATGGTATATTTCCACAGTAGGTAAACCTGTATCCGTAAAACAAATTGCTGAAAAGGTATTTGAAACGTGGGCTAACGCATCCAATTTAAAATTCACATGTTCCAGTCATAATCCAGACTTTGCAATCTCATTCGGGAAGTATCAGCACAATAACTTGCGTAGGTGTTCGAAAAGCAAGTGTAATTTTCATGCGTTTCCTAACAACGCACATAATGCATGCTCTGAGATACATATAGACGAAAGCGAGAATTGGTATTATGAATTAGCTAATACACCGTTTCTAGGTCAAAAGAGTTTTTATTCGGTTTTATTGCATGAGGTAGGACATTCTTTAGATTTAGTTCATTCTTCCGACAGTAATTCAGTTATGTACCCATTTATTACGCAAGTTAATTTAGACTTAGGGGAAGATGATATTGATGCTATTCAACATTTATATGGACTACCTCCACCAACACTACCTCCCTCTTCACCCCCACCCCCACCAGTCAGCACTATTATCCCAACTAACTTGTGTAAAATAAAATTTCCACATAACATGCTTATCACCAAAAATAATCATCACTATGTATTTTATAATGATTTGGTGTGGATTATCGATTTGAATGTTGGTCTAGAACAACAGAAACAACAGTTTACGAGGGCTAGAAAAATTAGGGATTATCTACCATTCAAAGCTATTTCTCACGTTTATCAGAGACCTAACGGTGAAATTGTTATAATTGAGGGCTAAACATTTCATATATTACATTTTCCCAGCTTACTAATAAGTAGAGACGGGATTTTAGGACGTAAAAAACAGCTAAAAAATGCCCTTTTTTAGGCCTTAAAAACTATGTATTTAGGACGAAAAACTGTGATTTAGGCATGTTAGGCAAATACTTAAAAAAACGGTAAACACAAAAATCATTTTATTTAAAAAAAAACATGAATAAGAAGACGATATTTAATGTAATTTTAGGTACATTTCAGCCATAAAAAGAAATAAAACATACAAATTTTAACTAATAACTAAAATATGTAGATTCATTTGGTTTAAAATAATAAATAAATTAATTAATCGCCGTGTAACATGTCCTCAAATTTCGCGTTTGCATAGCACACAAGATGTTTTTCCAAGTTGTCGTTAGTAAAATTTGTTCTTCGGTCGGAAAACAGCAGTTTGTACGAAGAAAATGAACGTTCTACGTCACGCGAGGTTGTAGGACAAAACTTAAATATGGACCAGTCAGCTGTGGTATGAGCGGTAGCTTCAACTGGTTCGCCACTGAGCAGCTCAGCAAACTCTTTAACCGTTTTGAAACCTGGATTTTTCGAAATCACAAAGTACGTCTTTCACTATATACTGATTCGTCAATAGTCCACCTCGCTATAGGAACACACACATATACGCTCCAGAGAAACACTAAGAGAATAAATACAAAATCTAAACTGCAATATCAAGATGTCCATTGTATAAACTATGAATGGGCATCGTGTATTCATTAATCACGTTAACAGGGAGAAGAAATTTGCTTATATGGTTTAAATTACAGGGCGTAAACAAGCCGATAGGGATTCCCGTAAAATAAAAACGTGGGTGCAGGTAAATGAACCCGAGAGGGATAAGCCGATAATTGAGGATATATCTTCAATAGGGTAGTAATATAAATTTTACGGCAGGCAAATCCAAACTTTGCCCCTCACACAATAGACGGGAAAACCAATCGTTGTATTAGTTTATAGCATTTTAGCTGTAAAACTAAAATTTACATTTAAGAAAGATGCAGCTGTGTAAAAACCATATTTATTTAAAATTAAAAAAAAAACGTTTAGACCAAATAAATATGATTTTAGGACAAAATAGGCGAAAAACCACGATTTAGGTCCAAATAGACAACTAGGCAAAATAAAACATAGCTAGATCGCTTTGATTTGTCAAGAAACATATAGATTTTGTATTATTTTTAATTTGCCTTGAATCTAAACAAAGAGGCATTTTGTCTAAAATCCCGTCTCTACTAATAAGATCGGTGGGGCCGGCGGGAGGCTTTAGATGGTTCGGAACTCCACCTGGTAGTATCCTAAAGGCTATTTTTAATTTATATCGAGGTAGAACGTTTGCGCTATTTAATAACAATTATTATATTGAGCTAGATGAATGCCAGAAATTAATAAAAGCATCGCAGGGAATGATTAGCGTACGGTTTCCAGGATTACCCTTGAATATTACCAGCGCTTTTAGATATAACAATGGGAACTTATATTTCTTTAGTAACGAAACATATTATGAATACAATGAATTCTCAGATAAAATAGTAAGTGCTGGAAAATTCGATTGGAACAAATTTAATATCCCATGTCCACCTGAATCAATGTGGATTAAGCTTAACCCATTAGCCCCCAAAATGTAATCAGGAGGACTTTTATTACTAAATCTCTTTATTTGTAAGTGAAACAGTGTTTTTATAATATTTTCACAAAAAAAAAAGAAAAAACCATTCTAATATCCTTAAAAAAATGGTGTACTCAAGCGAGTACACTGGGCGCATTAGGAGTAAAATGCAACACTGCGTGTGAAACTTTTCAAAACAATTCCTTTCGATACAGAGTGTTATCAAGCACTTCTTGCATTGCCATCTTATGCGAGAGTGACATACAGCACATCTAAGTTGATTGGGGATTTTTTTTGGAAAATGCCCGATATTGTCTTTGATCATGCTTTGTGGAACCGTAGCACTATTTCTTGCTTTATTACTTTCTTTTGTAGGAAATCGAAGATAATACCTTGCTATATTTCGAGTAAAATATAGCAAGTCCATCTTCTCCTCTGATGCAATTGAATGCAGTTTCCATGCATTCACCATAGCCACGTTTAACATGTACGTAATAAGAACCCAGTACCATTTTTTGCCACGAATTGCAATTCGATAGGCATTTACTGCCTGATCGCTGGCGTCGATACCCCCCATTCCTTTATTGTATGACCTAAAGACGTTAGGTTGAACCATATCTACCTTTTCCTTTTTTTCCTTACACCACCGTTTTATATTTTGCAGTGGTTCAACAGAGTCGTAATTAGTTGCAATTGAACAAACGCTATTGTCATTCCATCGCACTAGAAGCAATTCATTATTCGAATCAAAGCAAAAGTCATACGTGGATCTTGTTTGTTTTTCCATTAACTTTACTGGCATTATTGGACACTGCTCTGTTCTATTTTGCCTCAAGGTACCAGTTGCTCTAAAACCTTGATTTTTCAATGTATTCAATAAAGGCAATCCGGTAAAATAATTATCAAAGAATACAGCATGCTCGCTTGGCTGAGCTACATGTTTTAGTAAAGACAATACCACTGTAGTTCCAAGGGGCTGTTTGTTTTCCTTATCGCAGTTTGATTTTCCACAGTAGGTATCAAAGAAATAATAGCCATCGGAACTGCAAAGGCACCAATTTTTGAAACCAAAGCGCACCGGTTTTCCACGAATAAATTGTTTTGCAGAATGATGTCCGAAATATTTGACCATGGCCTCGTCTATTGATAAATTTTCGTGAAAAAATCCCCACCGTTGAAAATTTTTATTCAGCATATCCATTAGAGGCCGGACTTTGAACATCTTATCTTCATTTACGTTATCATTATTATTTACGTGAAAATATCTCTTTATTTCCAAGTATCTATTTCGTGACATGCATCGCGATACAATATTTACGTGTAAATCTTCATCGTTGGACCAATAGAGGCGTTCCCTAGGTAATTTATGGTAGCCAGTAAGCAGTAAGATGCCAACAAAATTTTTCATTTCGTTCACTGTGACAGTAAATGTTGAATTATTTTTCTGCCTAGCATATAATATGCTGTCATCAACCAAATGCTGAAATACTTCTTCATCTACCAGCTTCTCAAATATCCCTACTGGAGTTAAGTCTTTCACATCTTCAGTTAGTTTCTCTAATCTAGTAGTTACTCCACTGACGTTGGGTTGTGTCTGCCAAGTGCTGTAACTTGGATTCGACGTTTTCCACTTTGCTCCAGGTAACTCATTCTTCTTGCGATTTTTTCTCTTATTCTTGTTCTCACATAATTTCCGTCTTTTTAGAGCTAGAGTTTCATCGTTGCTGGATTCCCAATCCGAATCATGTTCTGCATCAGATGTGAATTCCGGTAGCATTCCGAAAATTTCTAATGTACCAGGAACATCACTGGGAAGCTCGTCGTTATCTAAATCATCGTCATCAATTTCTTCCACATCTGTGAGCTGATCAGGATCCGGAGGTATTATCACATCAAAATCTTGAGTAGGACATGTCGATGTGGAATTGAAGGAAAGCGTAAATGGTGAAGAACATTACACTACATGTCTAACCCGAAAACAACATCTGGACCGGATACTTGTAATTGTCCCTATATTGAAAGGTACATGACGCTAATCGAAGAAACATTCTTATCTCGAGATTCCTCACCTGATAGGCGCGTCGTGCAATGCTGCCATAATTTCAAACTAAATTGGCTTGTAAAAATTTTCAATATACTTATAACTCTAGTAGAGTGTTTCAGCCGATTCTGGGACCTCCTCATTGACCTTGACCATGCATATGCATTGGTCAAGGTCAATGAGGAGGTTCCAGAATCGGCTGAAACCGGCCAAGGCCAACCCCAGGCCAAGGTCAATGTCGGGGTCAAGGCCAATGCCAGGCCCAAGGTCGACGTTGCGGCCAATGTCAAGGTCAATATTGCGATCGGGGTCAAGGTTGGTGTCAAGGTCAGCGGTGGGGTCGAGATCGAGGTCACTTTGACGTAAAGGTCAATTTGGAGTTAAGGTCAATTAGAGGTCAAGGTCAATGTTGCGGTCAAGGCCAATGTTGAGGTCAAGGTTAATGTTATCTGGTCAGAGCCAGGTGAGGTCATTCTCGAGGTAAAGGTCAGACTGATTAATGGAGGGGGTTTCAACTAGTATATTTTAACATAGAACGTATTACTGATATCAGAAGTTTGAGAACTTAGAAGATATTAAGAAAGAAGGAAATATTAAAAAATGGGTGTTATATTAAGAAAAAGGAATGGGCGCGAATTATTCTTTTGTTTTTTTGAAATGGTAGACGCTGACCTTAATGAAATTCCTCCAATATTTGCTGATACTGATATGGAGCAGGAAGAAGATGAATCTCTCATGGGGGATAGTATCAGTGATGAAGATATGGAGGATAGTATCAGTGACGAGGAATTTATTGAAGAGGGAGAAGAATTTTTTATGGAGGACGGTGGTGAGGAAGATTTTTTTATGGAGGACGGTAGTGAGGAAGATTTTTTTATGGATGACGGTAGTGAGGAAGAAGTTCCGGAAGAGGAAGAAGACGTAGATTTTGATGCTAATACGTTAATATTAGCTCAAAATATATTAGATAATATTCATGATTTTGATGAATTTTAATTTAAATTATGCAATTATGTATGGGGCTACATGTATAAATATAAAATTTATTGATTATAATTTAGTGTTATTCATATTAATATCAATGTTAGAATTTACAATTTGCATAATAAACATTGTGAACAGATTAGAATTTTATAATTACCTAGTGCAATCGTTTGTGTGACTCAGTATTCCACTGCTTTGCGTCTAACCCCACTAAGTTATTATAGTTGACATAATTGATACTTTTGTTATATCTATTTTTCAAATAATGAAGCCGATAGTTTTACAATTACTATTACACAGTTTTAGTTTATCGAGGTTTAACTTTCTGATATATGACTATTGCAAGCTTATCACTCAAATCTTTATGTGTATGTAGTGGGCTAAGGAGACCTTGAAATGTTGTATACTTCAACGAAAACTCCGAGATGTCGTTCGCCTTGAAACCAGTTAAAGACCTTCAACGAAAGGTTTGAGATGTCTACTTCGGTTAAACCCGTGAGATGTCGTCCGCCTTAAAACAGTTCAAGAGGGTATAGGAGGTTTAAAATGGGATGTCCCTAATACGCTAATGAGAGTCTCATCTATTCTTGTTGGTAGCAAGTCGAAATGTTCGAGTGTGAATATTGTTGTAAGCAATTCACTCGTAGGGACAATAAAAATCGGCATATCTTAACTTCTTGTCGAGGGAAAAGAATAAAGATCGATGATAATACGGATTTGGTGAAGTGTGAAGTGTGTGATGTACATGTGGAAAGGAATTGTTACACTGCACATATCCGAAGTACTAATCACCGAAGTAAAGCATTTGTAGTGATTGATGATGGAGTGAAAAAGAGTGTTGCCGCATTTGGGGAAAGGATAGTAAGTTATCAAATATCTGATTCGTCTCGTATGTATGTCGGTGTAGAAGAATTCGCAAAAAATATTAGAGAAAAAGTGATAACACTGATGGATAGTATTTTATTTGAACATAATGCGTTGAAAATTAGCTTGGAACTATATGGTTTATACTATTTATTAAGCAAGGAAAATGTTGAAATAAAATCCTTTAATACTCGAAACAAAATTATAACACATGGAAGCGATTTATATGCCTTGTATGAAGATTATATGGATGAAATTATAAGCAAGATGAGTGAATTTCAAGAACGTGATTCAGGTGAATTTAAATTATTATCAGTATTTTATTATATTATTGAGGTATTTTTTACTGGTTTTAGGATGGACCGTCAATAATATTTTATACCTGGAAGTAAATATGAACAAATACAATCCAATGAGAGGTTCCAGTTATGTAGATTTACCGCCAACAATAAAGAAAAAGAAAGCTGTAATAAATGTTCAAAATGCTGATAACGCATGTTTCGCCTGGGCTATTACTTCAGCTTTAAGGGAGTCCGTTGGACTTCCACAAAGAGTTTCTTCCTATCCACATTATGATACTGTGGCCGATTTTACAGATTTAACTTTCCCCGTTAACTTAAAAGATATCACTAAATTTGAAGAAAAAAATAATATGTCTATTAATGTATATGGTATAGAAGAATATTTTAATGGTACTGCGAGAGTACATGATATAGTGGGACCGTTACATTTCACGAAGCGAAGAACAATAAATCACATTAATTTATTACTAATAAGTGCGGAAGATGGGAATCTTCACTACTGTTGGATTAAGAATTTGTCCCGATTGGTCACAGAAGTAACACGCTGGATGTTAAATTTATTATGTTAAGTTATTTATGTCAGTTATTTACGTCAAGTTATTCGTTTAGTTAGTTTTTTTATTCTAAGTTTGCTATATTTGTCACGTGAGAAATGTACAAGGTAACTCGCAAGTTGCCCACGAGGGTGCAAGCAGTACAACAAGTATTACATAGACAGCATAACCTCAATGTTTTTTGTAAAATCACGTACTCATAGTTATCAATAAAAATTGTAAAACCAGAAAAAATACAGTTCGTTATGTCGTAACACTGGACATCAGAAATATATTTGTGAAGGTTGTTTAAATTTTTTCACATGCGAAGAGAAATTGCGCAGACATGAAAATGAAATTGCAAGCAGGTTAAGGCAGTATTTCCTTGTTCAACTTTGAAAATGAATAAGTATGGTGAGCAATTGCCCGAGAACATATTAAAATTTGATAAATTTGAAAAACAGCTAAGAATTCCTTTTGTTATATACGCTGATTTCGAGGCTATATTAAAACCTATACATATGTCAGAACCAGACGCTGCAGAACCTTTTTCTGTTAAATGTTTCGAACATGAACCCTATTCCTTCGTGTATTATTGAAAATGTAGTTTTAATGAAAATTTAATTAAGCTGAGTACATACCGCGGAAGAAATGCAGCTACATGTTTCGTCAAACAATTAGAGATGGATGTAAAATTTTTGTATACAAATTATTTAAGTAAAGTGGTAGAAATGCGACCTTTAAATGATGAAGAGCAAAGAAACTATGAAGAGGCAAAGGTGTGTCATATTTGCGAAAAAGAAATAGTATCAGTTGCAGAAAAAGTATGTGGCCATGATCATTTGAGTGGTTTATACCGAGGTGCAGCTCATATGGTATGTAATATAAATTATAAAGAACCCCGATATATATCAATTATATTTCATAATTATGATGCACACTTGTTTGTAAAATCACTCGCATTGGAAAAAGAAGAAGTAGATGTCATTGCGCAAAACAAAGAAAAATACGTGTCGTTTTCTAAGAAAGTACATGTAGGTGATACAATCGGTTGCAATGGTAAGAAAAGGAAAGTATTCCATAAGTTAAGATTTTTAGATTCATTTCGATTTTTGAGTTCCTCTTTGGAGAAACTTTCATCTTATTTGGATGACGAACAGTGTAAAGAAGTTACAAGATATTTTGATGGGGAAAAATTTGAATTAATACGACAGAAAGGTATATTTCCATATAACTATGTTAGTTCTCATGAGCGCCTCTCCCTACCACGATTGCCCGATAAAGATGATTTCTATGATATTCTTTCGGATAGCGACGTATGTGATGATGATTATAGTCGGGCTGAAATGATTTGGAATTTATTTGAATGTAAATCACTAGGAGATTATAGTGATATATATGAACAATCGGATATGCTATTACTTGCAGATGTTTTCGAAAATTTTCGAAATATTTGTATGGATAATTATAAACTAGATCCAGCACATTATTTTACTTCACCGGGATTAAGCTGGGATTCTATGTTACGCATGACAGATATTAATTTGGAATTACTAACTGATGTGGATATGTTTCATTTTTTTAAGGGGGGTGGAGTGAGCATGTGTTGCAAAAGAAAGGAGATTGCTAACAACGAATTCTTGTCAGGATTTAAGTCTGCCGAAGAAAAAAAATACATATTATATTTAGATGCGTCGAACCTGTATGGTTACGCAATGACGTTCCACCTACCACAAGGTGAATTTAAATGGTTGACAAAGGAGGAACTTACGAGAATGGACATAGAAGCCTTAGACGATAATGGGGATATAGGATATGTTTTCGAAGTAGACTTAGAATACCCCACGAATCTTCACGACCAGCACAACGATTTCCCCTTTTGTCCCCAACATGTCATTCCACCAAATTCGAAATATAGCAAATTGATTCCTAACCTCCGCGATAAATCAAATTATGTTATTCATTATTTAACTTTGAAACAATGTTTGAATAATGGTTTGAAATTATGTGGGATTAGGCGTGGTCTTAGATTTAAGCAGAGTAAGTGGTTAAAGAAGTACATCGACTTCAACACGATCAAAAGAAATGAATCTACCAACGAATTCTTCAAACAGTTTTATAAATTAATGGTAAATAGTGTATTTGGAAAAACAATGGAGAATGTTGAAAATCGAGTTAATATAAAATTAGTATCGCATTGGGAAACTATTCATAAAAGACTCCGGGCAGAGGCTTACATTGCAAAACCAAATTTTAAATCTTGCAAGGTATTTTGCGAATTTTTAACCGCCATCGAATTAGCACAAGTACGTGTAGAGTATGTAAAGCCTGTTTACGTAGGTTTTACTATTCTTGAGCTAGCTAAGAGGGTAATGTATGATTTCTTCTATAGCTTTTTGAAGCCGTTATATGATGCAGATGTTTCGCTGCTATATACGGATACAGATTCATTAATTATATGCGTGAAGAATTATAACGTTTATAATGATATAAAAAATAATTTAAATCGGTTTGACACTTCGAATTTCGCGGAACAAAACGTACATGGAATACCTCGCGGTTTACCTAGACTAGGAAGCATGAAGGATGAATACGCTGGTGGGATTATTGAATGTTTCTATGGTACGGGTGCTAAAGCTTATTGTGTGAAATTGCTCAGCAAGACAGTTAAAACGGCGAAAGGAGTTAAGAAATATGTTATTGATAAGAAATTATGTGTTTCTGATTACAAGAATGTAGTGGAAGATGACTGAACTATTATGAGAAGAATTTATTTGTTCAGGGGTGACTTGCATACGATGTATACGGAATTACGGAATAAAGTTGCTCTTTCTCCTAAAGATGAAAAGCGTTATATCCTTCCTGATAAAACTAATACCTTAGCTTGGGGTCATCACAAAATAGAAGAGATAACGCGGGAAGAAAACAAAAATTAATTTTAGATGTAGCTAACCTCGAAAATTTGCCTCCAGATCAAAAATTTAACAAGTAATATTTTAGCACTATTTTTTAATATTAATTTTTGGTTAATACTTATATTTATTCAATTGTTATTTATAATGTAGTAATTGTCTGCAATGTACATAGCATATTTGTTAAATAAAAATTATCATAATTGATGTCGTATTTTTTAATTAAGTCAATACATTATCTTTAGATATCCAAGAATTATGCGAATAAGGCATACCGAGCCACTTAACAAAAACTTTATCCTTCTTTCGACGTATGATTTTCTCGACTAGATAAACATCGAGATGTTTAACTTTCATCAATTCCTTTTCGTAGAACCCCCCAAGAATGTTTTCATTTTGAGAATCTTGCAATAAGTATGTTCTGGGATAGGTATTTTGAATTTTTCGCACAGTGAATATTTCGTTTGTCCAGTTTGGTGTATACATTTTTGAAAATACATGCCTGTATTTACTTATACGAACGGGGTCTCCAACTTTAAATTTAGAAACGCTTGGATCAGCAACCTTGATATTACTATAAACCTCTTTCAAAATGTGTTTAGCATTTTTTTGATTAATTGCGACAGGCTAGTGTCCTGTTGTGCTGTGCACGGTATTATTGTAGTTGTCAACAAGCTTGTGCAAAATATCAACCCAACGGTAATTACCGTTAAAACTAAATTCCTTCCACATCTAATTTTTAAGCGTTCTATTAAAACGTTCTACTTTTTAAATTGGAATAGGCACTATAGTGATTAATACCATATCGATCCATAAGTTTCTTGAAATGCGTATTACAAAATTCTTTTCCTTGATCGCTTTGAATATTTCTCGGAACATTTTTTTTTCCCGTTGAGAGTATAAATTCCATCGCTTTCGCCACCTCGTTCGATGTTTTATTTTTTATCGATATTGCCCATGCAAACTTGGAAAATGCGTTAATGCATACGAAAATATATTTGAAATTCTTATTCACCTTGGCGTAAGGTATCATCTCAACCAAATCTATTTGAAATAGGTCGCGTAAACCTTTTATTATAACTCGCCGTCGATGAAATCTCTTCCGGGCAAGTTTGTGTATTTCGTTTACCACATCCCTCTTAACTGATGACATTTCCTTCGACTACCACTTCTACATATACTGGCTCTGTTTGTTTTGGTACAGGACCAATGTACTTTAATACGAATTTTGCACCCTTCTTTAATGTATGTGGTTTTGTCGGCCCGAATTGTTCACCATTAATGAGAAGCGATGTTAAGGACTTGTGGGAATACTGGACATTAACTATTTTTCCTTGGTATAGTTTATTTACATATATAATAGAATTTTTTGATTTCGATTGCACATAAGTACTCACCGCACTACTAATGGTACCATCACTGAATATTTGAATAACATACTTCGCAGGAATGTTCTCTGCGCGCACTTCTAATACCTTTTTTATTTTAGAATGTTTGAGAAAATCCATAAGAACATCCTCATCCATCAAATGCCTTTTTATGGTATGTTTGTGTATATGTTTACCAAACTTGTCTATTGTCATCGTTAGCTACCATCGGCACAGCTACATTAACTAATTAACAACCAAGATTCTTAAGACTCTTATAATGCAACAAACTGAACTGACTACTTAATAACTTTGGATTCCTTCAGTTCCTCAATTATCGCCAAGATCTCATTACCATGCCCAGTATGACCAGCACTTTCCGATGCAATAAGCAGTTTCAACCTATCGCACAATTCATTTGCATCGTCCCAATATTTATATTCAATATTGCTCCTTGGTACAACCGTTTTTCTCAGAGGAACTTTATTTCGTAGCCCCAGACCCATCTTTCAAGTTCGAGTCCACCAAACTTCAGGTCTTTTCCCTTGTCTAATAGGTTTAATAATTGTCTTGTATTTAGCACCTTTACTGGCCGCATACTTTCTATCTGGATTGTAATCTACTCGATGAGCATTCGTATCATTAAGGATGAATTTGTAATTCTTAGCATCCGCATATGAAAACTTTCCCGGTTTCTTTTTAAAAAGTAATTCCAATAAACCCCTAGTAACTTTGTAAGTGAATTTTCCAATTATAATGTTGGGTTCATTAAATCCGACATCTGCGTTTCCTACTTTCAACGTTCCATCAACCTCACGTACACCATATTTTTCATCGAATTCATCTTTTTCATCTGTCATCAAACCTATAAGATACGAACGTACAATAGGATCATGGTCTCACTTGTGTCCATTTCATCTTCATCACGATCTTCTATTCTACTATCACTTTTTTCTTCATCTTTGGGAGTATCTGGTAAGAGTTCCCCTTTGTATTCATCTTCTAAGAATGTCGGTTGGGTGAATGATGTTGACAATCGAGATTTCGGCTCAGACGATTCCGCCATTGATTTAACTTTAATTTCTCGCTTAGGTGTCTCTGTTTCAATTAAATTTTGTTGCTTGGTGGGAGAAGAGTGAGTACCTGGACTAAACCATGACACACGTTTACTTCGTTTAGGAGTAGCACCTCGTCGTATAATTGACGTTTCTGGAATCCCATAACTTTTCTCCGGAAAAATGTCTGACCAGGGTTCTTCTATTTCTGAACTAATGTCTTTTGGTTTGGTTTTACTTTTCGTGGTAGTATCAGTAACTTCTAATTTCTTAACAATTTCCTGCAAAGGTTGTGTCATAGGGGCGTAAAGAATGTCGATCATTCGCTGAGACCGCGCTACATCAGTTTTCAATGTTTTAATTTTTTGTTTTAAAGCTTCGCGGTCTTTCACTAGATCGTTCGCTAATTTTCCTTCCATGAATGTATCTTCACTCTTTCACGGATAGTAATATACTAAAGCAGAAATAAAAATGTGATGGACTATAAAGAATTTATGTAGTGTTTACAAGTGTATGTAAGTGTCAAAACCTAATCGATATCTACCTTCATTGAATTTACAATCGGTATCGATAAGCAGCACACCGAAACATTTCTTCCAGCACATTCTGCACATGCTTAGAAACTGTTCGTAGTTTATATCGTGAACATGATCACTATGTACGTATTTCAAATCTTGTTGAAATAAAATTAGAAGATTAGCATTATCCCTTAATAATTGTTTAGGGATTGCACTATATGTTTGAATTAAATATATGCAATCTAAATTGCGATGTCTACCGAAAGAGAAAAATTGTTTTACTATATTCAGATCAGTTGGAGGTATGTCGTCAAGAATTACTACAGAATAATCAGAAACTTGATCAGGAGTAAGCATGCAGTTTACGTCGGCATATTCGTGATAACCTATTTCCGGAACAGTTTTTAGTATAGATCGAAGATACTCATATTTCTCTTGTTGAAGAGATCTACAACAAATGTAGATATTTTTAAAGCGTTCGGGAGTAGTAATAGAGTAACAAGAGTATTTGTTTTACCACGCCCTGAGGGACCAACAATTAAAACTCTCTTACATGTTCCACCGAAAAGATTACTATGTCTGATAAAAGTTTTCGCATTCAACAGCGCATCATAGTTATCGATAGGTAACAATAACTCTTGCGTTTGTAGCCGCATTCTGCACCTTTCCAATGCCAAATACACACTAATACAAAATTCTAAAAGACATATATTATGTTTAATATTTTTTCTTATTTTCAGGTATATATTAGGATATAGGAAAACCATAAATAAAACTTTTTAATCAACTATATATATTTTTTATAAATATATAAAAAAGGCAGTGGGATTAATCCCACATTTATATATAAAAAAGGTACTGGGATTAATCCCACATTTCGTCCGTGTCTATAAGAGGAGGGTTAGCCGCCCTATACCTCTCCACCACCTCCCTCCCCGTCAACCGACGAGGAGCTGATGGTGTTGCGGGTGATGGAGCTGGTGCTGGGGTTACCAGCGAATAGGGCGGTGGTGCCGGAGTCGTCGGTCCCTCGGCCGGAGTCCTCGGTCCCTGGGCTGGCTTCCGTCCCTGGGCTGGCTCCGGTGCCTGGGCTGGTTCCGGTGCCGGGGCTGGCTCCGTGCTCCTCCTCTCTGGGAAGACAATCACCATCGTAAGATTTTCTGCTTTCAGTGTTATTTCCTTTGAAAATAATATCAGCGATAAGTATTGAAAACATGTGAAAACGTTATAACAGTTTGATGTAACGCTTATAATTTTAAGAGTCAGTCCGGAAATAATAAACTAGTATACTGTAAATGTTTCTAAAATGGTCTCGCAAGTTAGTCCTGAGGTCAGTCCAGTCTTAAGCTGATCACATGAAGAAAATTCATCAATCAAGCTTCTCTGTTTATCCAATAGGTTCCTCACCTTTTGGAGGGATCGAATTCTCTCATTAAGAGGAACATTTGTTGGAATGTCACTCTTAATTGCACTGTTAAAAAAGTGAAGAACCGTGTCGTGGCCGGCGATGACATTATCAATGGACTCTTTCATCGGAATTAATTGCTGCACAATATTATTCAACGAGTTTCCTTTAAAGCTCGTTGTAATAATATTTCGTGAAGGATTTGACTCGATTTGAGGAATTTGGGTAGAAATGGTAGGTGGCTGGATTTGAGGAATTTGTGTAGAAGTGATGTGTGGGTGGAATGAGGAACAAGCAAACAACGATAACTGATTGTGGGAAGAGTGGATTGAGATGGGACTAGATTTGGGTGGGCTACGTTGACTGACAGTAATTACTGAATTTTGGGAAGATGGGAAAAATTGAACAGGATCTGTTGTGAAATGCTGATTGCTTTCAAGATCAAATACTGCAGGTGGTTCGGGTTGTGGAGTAGAAGACGTAGAGGGTACTGCAGATGGTGCGGATTGTGGAGTAGAAGACGTAGAGAATACTGCAGGTAGTGCGGGTTGCGGGATAGAAGACGTAGAGGGACCTGCTGCTTGTCCCAATAAAGCTAAAAGAATAGGAGTACGCAAAGAATTAGATAAAAGAGCCGATTTAACAACAACCTGTGGTTGTGATGTTATAATCATCAAAGATGATGTATCAACCGGCTGTGGACGTATTGCAGTTGTAATTACTCCACTAGAACTCTCTACCTCGTTACCTAGAAGTAAGTTCCTCACTTTACCACCGGTCCTACGACAAATTGGTGTAGCCATTGTCCTAGTACGTCGTCTGTAAAGTCTTCGTTGGGCGGTCAGTTTATTTCTTTCTGCTCTACTAAATTTGTTGTACTCCCCAGCAGGTAAATACGGAGGATGTATTTCGGTAGGTAAATAGGTAGAGCGTAATGGTGAAATAGTATTGATTTGTGAAAGTACTGCCGGAAACTCTACTGCAGTTGGAACAATAGAATTGAGAGAAGTTGCCGCTAATGATGCGGTTGCTACTGTTTCAACTCTACAGCAGGTGGTTGCACGGTAGAGGCTCCCAATTCCGTGAACTGTAAATCTTCTTTCCGCACCTCCTGCACTATTTTCTCCATTGCTTCGTCCGTCATCCATGGTCGAATGTTGGCGAAAACATTTTCAGCATATAGTTCATCCATTTCTGGAACTGACCCGAAATTGTCTTGTTGATTGGCCTAAACAAAAGGAACAAATAACAAATTGTCCCACAAATTATGAGAATAAAGATATTTAAAGATCAATAGATCAATAAATATGAAAATAACGCTTCACGACAAAAATAATTTGTTGGTATAAATTAGGTACAAATTTATATAACTTACAACAACGTATTTCAGAATATTAAAGTCACGATATTAATACAGAAGATAAAGTCTATACCGATGCATTTATAAAAATATCTAAGGGTTAATAAATAAGAAAATAACGCTTCAAGATAAAAAAAAATTGTTAGCATAAAATCGCCTATACGGATTCATTTTATGATTTCACAATATTTATATGTAAATGTTAGTCAGAAAACGAAATAAGTAAATTGAAGTTCGCTTACCATTTTTAGTTTAGTTTTAGTTTACTTTAGTTCAATTTAGTCGAAGGTTCAGGTTGTGCAGTTGTTCTGGTCTGACTTGCAGACGAAAATCCTGATACTTTATAAGACTCTTGCCACCGATCCCCTCGTCCGAAATGAAGTATCCTGGTGTTAAGCAGGATAACTTTCTACATAATTTAATACAAAGTCATTATTGTACAGAATCCTCATTATATATCCGGACTGCATAAGGCCACGGCGCATCTACTTTTTTCTCTCTGAATCTATCGCATACCTCGTGCCGTGCTTGTATTTAGTTTAGAGCCGACGATGGTCTCGTGCGCTCAAATAAACAATTCAGACCGGGGATGCATATAATAACACCCTCTTTTACCTGCTTGTAAAATATACCGTTGCTATTTCTTACCGAGCGCTTACTAGATATAGCGGTATCTACGCACGTTATATACATGCAGATAAGCATAATAAGGCGGCTATTCTCGAATTTTGAAATCGACCGAGTAATGAAATTTTAAAATACATAATCAGATTGATTCTTCCATATTAATACACATAAAATGTAGAGCCTATGATCTGTATATCGTAAATCAGATTAGAACTGGATTCCAATAATTACTTTCATTTGAAAGCTAATATAAAAATGAAGCTTTTAAAGTTATTTTTGAATTATTGCAAATTAGTAAACATTCGCGGGACGCGTGATAAAGAAATAAAGTTATGGAAATAAATTTAAACCAAAAAATTATTTCACGTTGTTATAAAAAGTGACAAACTATGAACCAAATCGAAAAAGATTTAAAGGTAATAAATACGATTCTATAGACCGTATACTGTAATATGCGCTGACTTAATAACAAACGAAATGTATTATGAGCAAGTCTCTGCAAAACGTACGGGATGAATTACACGCAGCTGGCAAATATGAATGGAATACGTTATTTTTATCACTTCCATAGACGTGCCATGCGATCGGTTTTATCGTTCTGGTGTTAGAATCTGTGGGTACTTATTTACAATATTAATTAGAAACATCTTTAAATAAAGTCATTATCTATGATTACACGGTATTACGCTTTACAAACACGGATGAACTACGTAAAACAGGGCTGAATTAACCTTTACAAGATGTTTTCAAATGTAAAGCTGGTTCTTCTTGATGTTAGTACTTCTTAAAATGCAGGAAATGTTCTTTCAATATCGCAACCAATTAGTGGAGCAAATTTATAATATGGTATATAATAGTACCTACGGTATCTTGTGGGTACATCGGTATTTAGATTTGCATTAATAGGGAATTCATTTAGTATTTACGTAAATCTGTGTTTCTGTTGAACACGGACATAATATTCTGATTAAACTTGTATCTAAATTCTCTGGGAACAACTTTTAATTGATTACTTTGCATCATCTAATATATTTGGAGCTTCCATTAATGTTATGTTGCTCTTCTCAAAATGTGCTATTGTTATTTATAAATTGTAATTCGCTTAGTAGGTTATTTTCTAAAATTTACATTCAACAATATTTCTGTCTTCGTCGGGAGAGTAGAAGTAAACAACTCTGGGACGAAAAACTAAATGCAGATATGTTTGAAACCGTGTATCTACTATGCATATAAAAAATATCTAAATCTAAGAATTATTTGAAAGACAAGCAGCAATAAATAAAACGAAGATGCTTCAAATGTCTAGACATATAACTAGGTATCAGGATGATGTGTTATATTATTGTACACTGTCAATTCCTACCGATAGGCGCGAACGAACGGCTATGCTAGCAGCGACGTGTTCCCGTACGGATTGCCGAGCCTTGATTATGAGCCTCCGATACATAAGGTCCGAGCGCTTAGACGTCAGCAGGCTGCGACGTATTTTGAAGTAGATCGTCGATCGTTCATACGTTCAGATCGTTTCTTGCGTTTCGAATTAGTGTATCCAAATAATATTGGTTCTTATAAAAAAAGAAGTGGTATACAAGTTTGGGACCGCAGTTTTATTGGAGGTCCAAATAAATATCTCCAAATTTTTGTATATGAAATTTATATCGAAAAATTATTTGCAATACATCCCCTACTATTTCATGAAAAGTCATAGGGAGCAGGGTCCGGGGAATATGGAGCGTGCAGTTACGTGCGATAAGTTGTCCTCGCACTTTTCTTAGCTATTTGTTTTCTCATGGTAGAATGGTGAGTTCAGTTACTTATTAGGCCTTTTGTGTGTGTTCATGGTTTCTTAGCTTATATATAAGGATTCGCCGGACGAAGAGCTAATGGCAGTACCTACTTAAACTGTCCTTTAAGATTTGGCCTTATTTATCAGTAGGTATTTCCGCTTTAATCGGATACTCTAAATCTGTAGCACTAGAACACTGAAACAGTTCACTAAAACTCTTACCGCAATACTTAACCCGTACTGGACACACGTTTCGATAGCAAAGCTACCATCATCGGCAGTGAACCTGAATTAAGAAACTAAGTGTAAAATTAACCTTAAATGGCAAATAAATTACGCAATATGTAAATCTAAAATAAACATCCTAATGCTTATTTATTTCTTAATTATCAATATATAATACCTTGCTACTTTAAGTGTTTCTTGATGGGCCGTTTCATTGCACATGACTATAAATAATGCCTACAATGCAAAACTAAAGATAAGTAATCCCTAAATTAAAATGTAAATAGTCAGGTTGACGTAATGGATTAAAATCCATGTTTTTCAATAAAGCGTTTCATTCCACATATACTTCTAATATCTGCCGCGCTGTAATTAACTATACATGATGTAACAAAGGATAAAGGCTGGAATTTAGTGGTCCTTAATCTGAATTTAAAGTGATTTTTTTTATATATTTCCATGTCTTCATAACAATTATATTGAATCATGCTCTTAACGTTTTAAATTAATTTTCAATATCAATATTGTGGTTATTTTCAAACATATGTAGGACAACGCTAGATTTATCAAACCTTCTGAATTTGAGATGAGCCAAATGTTCTTTGTACCTAACTCTGATTGATCTTTTTGTCTACCCAATATACACTTGATCACAATCATTACATGAAATTTTGTAAATTCCTGATTTATCCATGTTATGTATTGGGCCTTTGGAACTTCCTAAAAGGTTTTTGATGTTATTATACATCAATTTTCATTTCGGTTATGGATATTTGTCAATTAAATTTATTGCCCCGGTAGAATTCTGTTGTACAATAAAGACATTAATGTTACCTCTCTTATTATTAGTTGCCTCTTGCATTTCAACAAAATGCAAATAATTCACTGCACACACGATTTACTTGCACTTATTTTCTTATTTTGTACAGAAAAGTATTTCGACAGTTTCTTAAACGAGTATGAACATTTTTATTAAACATTATTTCCTTCTTTTGTAACGCGCGTTTTCACTTCATTCATATTTTAAACAAAAAACGTTTGACATTGGCGCTCAAAGTATTGCTTTAAACGTAGGACATTTTTATGCATATCTATTGTAGAATCAAATTTTCAGTTTCCAAAGAATTACAGAACTGCTTTTTTAAAAATCATATGTTCATGCCAATAATACTTATTTTGAAAACGAATACGGAAGAAAATTTCACGTATACTTTGCAAAAGAATGCGCTTAGATAAGTAATTGTATTAAGTTTATAGGAGAACCCAATACGAGAAAGCTAATTAAGCCATGCGTGATCACATATTACCTTCCATTTTTCTTTTCTTGCTCATAATAAATTTCTTTCGTTATAAAGCCATCGCACATTTCAGTATGCTGTTTATTAAACGTTATTATTGCCTTCAAGTTTTCTTCATTTTGTTCATAGTTTGCTGGTTTTTGTAATAACGTAGAAGACGCTAAATTATTTTTTGTTTCAAATTTATTAGCACTACTTCTTTCTGTTTCTATCACATTTGCGGCGATTTTTTACTAATTCGCTATAATTCTAAAAATACTTTAAAATCATTGTTTTTGTATAAGTTTTCAAATTAAAGTAATTAGTGGAACTTAGGTCTAATCTGATTTACAATACACACATCATAGGCTCTACATTTTATGTATATTAATATGGAAGAATCAATCTGAATATGTGTTTTAAAATTTCATTACTCACTCCACATCAAAATGCGAGAATCGCTATATCTGCAAGTATGTGACGTGCGTAGATAGCGCAACATCCCGTAAGAGATCGGTAAAAAGAGGCAACGGCACATTCTCTTTCACAAGTAGATTGTAAAAGAGGGTAGGTATCACTGTATCCATCATCGATACGGATTGTTTATTCGAGCGTTCGAGACCGTCTCTCACAAATACGGGAAAGGGTATGCGATAGATTCAAACAGAGAAAGGTAGCCTGCGCAGAACTCACTTTGTACTGATATATGTTGTTGGCAGTGTACATATCTACATACCTATAACATTACATACAACACAATGTGTAAGTATGTCTACTTAAGTTGGCTGCACATGGAAAATATTTTTGATTGTTAACTTTAGGAAAAAAAAGGTGACTATTAAAAGTTCTGCTTTCTAAGAAAATAATAACAATTCAAATTGAGGTGACATCTACAGGCTAGTCAGAAATGGGCACGTCACATCGGTACGTTACCAAAACTTTTCGAAATTTGAAATTTTGACTTTAGATTCTTAAAGATCATAGTAAAGTAATTCTGGAAAGTGGTTTTCGTTTTTAGATATGTCGAATAGTTTTCGAAATATTTAACTTCGAATTTAAGTCGGTAGGAAGATTCAGACTTCGTATAGGTAAAAATTACAAAATCATATTTTTTAATTCTAAACAACTTTTTTTATGAACAATTTTTGAAATTGACAAAAATAAAGGTACTTTGCCATTTTGCAAAATTCATAGTTTATGACAACTTAGAAGAATTTAAAAACAATAAAATTCATTATCAGCAACTATTTCATGAAAAAAATAACGGTAAAGTAAAAAACGAACGAACATAAACATTTACCTTAGCATACCGTACCGATTTGCTTTCCCTTTATAAACTTCTCAATCTATCTTCGTTCCCTGGCGTTGCCAGTTTTACATTGTCAGAAATTTTGAGTGAGTTAGTTTTAAGCTTTTATTTCTTTGTAGAACATCACGAACTATAATTAGGATCATTTGTTTGTTAGTTTGGGCCGCATTGTATGGCCATTTGTGTGATCATTACTACAGTTCGTACCATTTTAATGCATACTCGATCTTATAGCTATATATTATATATTTATTTAAGAAAATTAAAGTTACGCCTAACGCACCTATCGCAGAATAATTTATATATTTCTTTTCATATTCCACTTTAATCATTTTACATTTACTTTTAACAATTCGTTTGATTAATTTTAAACTTGTTAAGCATTTTGAATACATAATACACGTACGATCCCTTCCTACCTCTCTCCGAAAACTCCGAATAGTTCTTGATGGTAAAGATCTCCACCATCCAGCGAAGCAACCGATTTGCTTTCAGTGACTGCCGAGTTTACCATCATCTTGTTACCCAGTTGTTCGAATACCGGGTCGTCGCCGACATGAAGAATACGTGCGTGTGCAGACCACGACATCAGCAACAGTCCTAATAAATTATTGCATCCTTATTTCACCCCTTGTATACATAATCTAGTATGTATAGTCAGTAATCAAAATCTATCAGTAATACTGATCTTGAGCTACATACAATATTTGAATTTGTTTGGTACTAACAATGTATGTTAATCTTTTCATTGCTTCAACAATAACTGTATTTTTATTATACTACTGTAGAAAACGATATAAAGAGGGGAGTTGGAAGAGGGAAAAAGGAGAAGGGAGTCGAGCGCGGGAAGAGGGAGTGTGCTGAAAAATGGCGATGAAGTAGCGTAGTTAAATTATTGTTAAATATTTCGAATTTATTAAAGTATTTTTCTATTAAAATCAGTGTCGTACTTATTTGTGCCGGAGGTGTAGCTAATATTTCAGAAGCGGGATATGAATCATATGAACGATAAACAACGAGAAAAAGTGTAGAAAAAGAACCGGTGAAAATTGAGGTTAGATAGACATTCGCCAAATTAGCATGTGAAACAATTGTGTTTAGTGTACGTTGAAAACATTTATTCGCGTATTTCGTGGACAAACAGTGTCGAGAACCCCCAGAAACGAGAATTGTATCGAGGAAAATTGGTGATACGCATAACGGTTGAATTTTATAGAAACTATAGTTTGATTCAAAAACAGGAGGACTATTTGTGAAAATAGCATTTTGAAACGATGGAGAACGCCGATGTATTTGAACTATTCCATAAGAATTTGGAAACAAATTCGATGCAACCTACGGTAAATGAAAATGGTGAAACGAGTAACGCAATGGAAGAAACAGGTGATAAGTTGAGCGAAATGACAAAAATCATAGAGTTAATGATGAAGGAAAATCGACGGCGAGATGAAATGTTAGAAAATGTACTTCTGCAAATGGTGAATAAGCAATCAGCAGCAGCAGTACCAGTGAGTGTATAAGGTAACTGTCCCAAATTCAGACACATTTAGGTATTCCTGTTCTGTCTTGTTCAACAAAATTTACAGAAATGTAGCAAGATGAAGTTGCTTTTCTATGCATATATAAGTATCAATTTACGAAGAGGTTTTTATCATTTATTTATAATACAAAATAAGCTAATATTATCTTTTTTTATTATTTTAAACAAGCCCGCCAATTTCACCTAATTCCGACACAAATACTAATATTTGACCTAAAAACCGACACCTTCAGGACCCCAATTCCGACAGCGAACTTAATTCAGACATTAAGAGAACTTAATTCCGACAAAAACAAACCTAAGGTAAGTTGCTTATAAATTTTATTACAATTTGTAGTATTTATAACAACATTTGTTTCTCCAGCTCCTTAACAAAAAATAATCCCCTATTATTTATTTTTACAGGGGGTGTGATTTTTTTGAACAATTTCATAATAGTCATGCCAAATTTCGTCTTTAATGACAGGCCACTTCCAATTGTGAAGACCTGCTTTTGCCATGGCTTTCGCCAAGATTTTTCCATTTTCTAAATTTGTAATTAATGCCGGGTAACATTCATTTAAGTATCTCACTATAACATAATCACCAATAACCACATTCTCATCAATTTCATTCTCATTTTGGGACGCGTTTTCTTTACTTGAATCTTTTTTTCTCGATTTTTGATAGCATTGTTCCGTGTTTCCTTATTTTGATCTCGTTTTCGTTTTCGTTCTTCTTTCTCTTTCTGAATACGATTTTGTTCCTCCTCTTTTTTTTAAAAAATATTCTCTCCAAGCGTCTGACGTGCCAACAGAAGGAACTTTAACACGAGCTTTTCTTGCCTTAGGTTTTTGAATTGGATCAGGCCAAAATAAGGAATTTTTAAATGGCGATGGTACTTGCACTCCTGGCAACACCAAAGAATGTTTAGTACTATTGTTTCCGTCACTGCCTATTTGTTTTTCTGGCGTCTTTGTTTCTCTGGCGTCTTTTGTTTCTCTGGTGTCTTTTGTTGTTCTGGTCTCTTCTGTTCTTCTGGGGTTTTTTGTTTTTCTGATATCTCTTGAACATTCTTTAGTGCTACCTCTGAATTAGTCTGATTTACGACAAATTTTTCTACATCCATTTCTATTGTCAAATCATTTACTTCACCTTCGTGATCTTGTAATCTCATTTCACTTTCAACAGTAGATTCCATGACTGTGACACCTTCTTCAAAAGTGTTTTCTGTAATTCCTTGTATAACCTCTGACGATACAGGACGATTTTCCTCATTATTTTCAAATACCACTAACTGTTCCCAACCATCTTCTAAGGTTAAGCCCTCTTCTACTTCTATTGTTACATCCAGAACTCGTCCTGTACTATGTTGCAAACCCGACTTTTTATACATTTGGTACCAGGTGTTGTATAAATCTTTAGCCTCCAGTCTCCCTGTCCACTCTACACCCATTAGTTCATAACATTTATCAAGAATTTCTGGTTCTATATAAGATTCAAGATTTCGCAAATGTAGTACCATTTCAGGGTCTACTGTTTCTTTATCATTTACATTAGTGTGATCTACAGTAAGAAGCTTACTGTAATCAATGTTATTCGCGTTGAAAGGAAAAAGACCGCATACTTTAAAAGAATTACTAAAAATTGTTTCTATGTTTGAAATAGATTTTAAAGCATTATCTAATATGGGAGCAAATGTATCCTTTCCTAAATTCTTATAATTATTCTTAATTTTAAAATTTTGAACTTCATTTTTCCATTTCATTTTTAAACTTTTGAATAATCCCACGTCCAGAGGCTGTAAAATATGCGTCGAATTCGGTAATAAACTGATTAAAATTATTTGTTTTTCTCTGCAGAAGTCTGTTAAAGGCAAAGTAACATGTGATTTGTGTCCATCTAAATATAGAACTATCGGAAACTGGATATTTTCTAATATAAGCCACGGATAAAAAACGTTGGTTAAATACTCAAAAAATGTTTCGGAGGTCATCCATCCACTAGATGACTTACCAATACCCCAACCCTTAGGTACATGTGATACTATTTGCTTTGGTATTCTTTCATAGGGATATAATACCATGGGAGGGGCTAACTGACCAGCAGCACTACCTGTAATGAGTACAGTTAAACATTCCTTATCATCACCGCACCTATTGTGTAACGATTTGCTGCCTTTTTTGGCTAGCGTTTTACGGCCTTTCGGCGATAAAAAAAATGCCGATTCGTCTGTATTAAATATTCTTTTGGGATCTGTAACACAAATTTCCGATGCAGTGAAATAGTCTTGTATTTCTTTGTGCCAGTTTTCAATTTTAAGTTTTGTGACTGCTGCTCGTGACGCACATAAATTTTGTGATATTCTTTCACTAATTTCAGGATGCCTTTTACTAAATAATGCGTACCAATGACAACCCGGTTTTCCATTAGTGAAGTTATTAGGACGTTTTAAGTTTTTTACTAGAAGTGAAACACTATCAATTAGTTGATCCTTTGTTACAGGAAACCCCATGTGTCCCATATTTATTATCCATTGCACCAACAGATTTTCCTCGTCGCTAGTTAAGACAGAAGGTGCTCCACTTTGACATTCTTCGGGATAGATGCCGCGAATTTTGCCAATAAGCGTTGTTCTAGGAACATTGTACTCTTTGGCAGCAGTTAAGAAAGGTGTACCACTTTTCACAGCATCCAGAGCACGTCGCAAATCATCTTTCGTATATTTGCAGTTCTTCTTGGACATTCTATAATAATAAATTGATGCAGCAAGTAGTTTTACTTAAGGTGTGTTCCAACAAAATCACAAACTTCTCAGATCCAATCGCATATCGTAAAATATAATTTTTGTTGGAACATACCTTCAATAACAGTTCAACAAGGGTAAAAAACAACCTCAGTATGGTAAAATATAGTAAAATACACAAAGTTCACTTGTCTTTAATTGTACCTAATTCAGACAGGTGAGGTGCGTAATTCCGACACCCGTGTCGGAATTTGGACAGAGCGCTGTAGGTAAATTCTATTTCAAATGAATATATACAAAATGGTATTTTAATATAAAGGAAAGAAATAGAACTATATCTAATGTTCATTGCTATGTACCTTATTCCGACACATGATGTCTGAATATGGAACAACGACTGTTATTTGTACGTAATTCTGACACCAATGAAATTATGAAATATTTCAGTTACATTACATTTTATATCAAATAAAATACAAATTTAAAGTATTTTCTTGCTACTTACATCAATACAACGTTCATTATCGTAATAACAGCCATTTTACAATAATCTAGAATGCTACTGAATCTACTTACGTTATAAGAAAAACCTCGATGTTTAAATGAATGCACAATTTATGAACATATTCAAATTTATAGGTTATGTATTAGCCGTTACACTACCGATAAAAAAGGAACTGTTTTTGAAATGAATAAAGAATGGATAATATTTGTCAAAAGATGTCCCACCGTACATTTCGATATGGCAGATTTCTTATTTTCACTAAATAATTAAAAACCTGTCTGAATTTGGGACAGTGTCTGAATTTGGGACATTTACCTTACAATATACCAGATTTGTCGAAAAATATTGAATATTTTAATGGAGAAGAAACGAGCGCAAAAGCACAAGCATGGCTAAATAATGTTAGAACAACCAAACAAATGCATTCATGGCCAGATAATGTTGCGTTAGAGATAGTAAAATCACATTTGAAAGGGGCAGCAAAAAGCTGGTATGAAACCAAAGCTTGTGGAATAACCAAGTTAGGGGAATTTGTGACGGCATTCGAAAAAACATTTATTGGTCTAGATAGTTTACCAGAAAAGTGGAAACGAATGAATCAGCGGGTACAAAGGAAGGGTGAGTCAGTACAATTGTATTTTTATGAAAAGTTAAAATTATGTCAAGATGTTGGATGTAAATTCCGCGATAGCAAAGAACAGATACTAGTAGGGTTGCGAAATGATGACTTATCTAATATAGTAGCTGCCATGACGCATGAGGATTCAGATGCTTTGTTGCATGATATTATTTATCAGGAAAGACTATTAGAGCAAAGACAAGGAAAAAGTAATTATTTTCACAGTGATAAACAACATCAAAGATCAGAATTCAAACCAAAAGATAGGTCAAATCAGGAAATGCGAGAAAAACCTCCAAATGCGAAACCCAAATCTACCTATTTACCTAGTAGGGATGCTAATGGAAACCCTTTGTGTTTTTCCTGCAAGAAGTACGGACATGTCGGTAAATATTGTAAAAATCAGGCGCGTACTAGCGAAAATGTACAAAAACCCGTGAGTACTGCGAATGAAAGGAATCAAAGAGAATCCCAGATGTCAGTTGTACAATCGAGACCCGAATCAACCGAAAATAACTACATAAGGTTAATTAAAGTAAATGGTAAGGATACAAATTGCTTCATAGACCCTGGTAGTGCGGTTTGCACAATTAGGAAGAGTTACGTAGCAGAAAACAAGTTGAAATGTGTACCCACAAAGCAAAAGCTTTACGGATTCGGACAGAAGGAGCCAACTGAATGTTATTGGGTAACCAACGTGGAGTTAAAAATAGATGAGGTACAAGAATGTGTGGAAGCATATGTTGTTCCTGATCAAGTACAATTTGTGGATATCTTAGTAGGAAGAAGCTTTACAGAGATACCAACTATAGCTTTTTTGAGAAAAGATGATAAGCTATACTTCGGATATAACGATCAACACCCATTTAAGGATATTGATCTAGATGCAATACTAACCAGGGAACCCAAGTCAAATTTAGTGGTAATGGACAACACCATTATACAGGATGGGATCAACTATATTCGCGTGCATACTGGAAAGTGTGAAGAAATGCTCACAATTTGGAGTGATATTAGCGAGGATCTACCAGTGGCACAAGGTGATATAATTGGACAAATAAGAGGTGGAAATAAGGAAAAGAAGTGTGAAAAACAGACAAATCAGGACAATAGTGTTGTTGGTAGAGACCCCATCACAGCAGATATGATTAATGTGGGAGAGACAATTAGTGAAGAAGTCAAGTGCGCTTTGTTAGACTTAATGAACGAGTTTAGAGACACCTTCGCGACCAACCTATCCGAATTAGGATGCACGGACTTAATGACTGTTGAAATCAAAGACAATGATGTGCCTGTTAGATGTAAACCGTATCGAACGAACTTTGAGGATCGGAGACACATACAAGATATAGTGCGCGAGTGGCGGGAACACGGTATAATCAGAGACACGAACTCTGCATACGCTTCGCCAGTGATTTTAGTACCAAAGTCTTCGGGAGAAAAACGATTAGTAATTGACTATCGTCGATTGAAGAGCCAGACAGAGAAAAAGAACTTTCCGATTCCGCGTTTAGATGATTGTTTCGAGTTGTTATCCGGATGCAAATTATTCTGTGTGTTAGACCTAATGTCGGGTTATTTACAAATACCATTAAGCGAAAAATCGAAACACAAGACCGCCTTCATTACGCCGGACGGTATAGCTGAGTTCGAGAGACTTTGTTTTGGATTAGTGAATGCGCCATACGAGTTCTCAAAACTAATGTCAATGGTGTTAGGACCTTTACGAAATAGCATAGCAACTTCTTATCTTGATGATATATTAGTGCCTGCCAAAGACTGGAACGAAATGTTAAATAGACTAAGATTAGTTTTCGCGGCTATGAGAGAAGCAAAACTTACGTTTAAATTAAACAAGTGTGAATTTGGGAAAACGTCAGTGAAATTTTTGGGTTATCAGTTGACAGAACATGGACTTTCTCCCAACCCAGACAAGCTAGCTGCAATTGATCAATTCCCAATACCTAAAAATAGACATGAAGTGCGTAGATTCCTTGGATTGACTGGTTTCTTCAGGCGTTTTGTAAAAAACTACGCGTTAAAAGCACGACCACTAACGGAGTTAACCAAGACCAAGCAAGACTTTACCTGGACCAAAGCCCAAACCGAAGCTTTTGAAGAACTGAAAGAGGTGTTGCAAAAAGCTATTTTGCAATTATACGATCCAACAAGACCTACTGAACTTCACTGTGATGCAAGTTCCTTAGGAGTAGCCGGGATGCTACTTCAGGAGGGTGAAGATGGGAAGATGCATTTAGTATACTGTGTGTCCAAGAAGACGAACGATGCTGAACGGACATACCACTCCTCTAAGCTAGAACTTTTAGCAATCATTTGGTGTATCGAGCGACTGAGACCATTACTATTAGGTATACCTTTTACTGTAATAAGCGACTGTCAAGCCTTAGTGTACCTAAACGCAAAGAAGACCCTACAGCCGCAAATTGCGAGATGGTATGCAACTCTATCAGAGTACAACTTTGAAATTAAGCATCGCCCCGGAGATAAAATGGCCCATGTGGATAGTCTGAGTAGAGCTGCAGTTGAACCTGCAGATTCGACAGGTATGACCGAGGAAATATACGAGAAGCGATTAAACGTTTTTCAAATCATTAGCGAAGAGGATCGAATACTAATGATTCAAAACTGCGATCAAAAATTAAAAGAGTTACTCCGAATTTTGAAGACCCCGGAAGAAGAACGAACACCGGAAGAGAAAAATAAGGTAGAAGACTATGAAATTGAAGACGGAAGATTGTTTAAAAGAGTCAAGGTAAAAGGGGAAGAAATAAGAGATAGAGCTAGAGATAAGGCCGACCAAGCGCAAGCAAAGTACAAGAAGTACTATGACAGGAAGCGCTACGAGGGTGTTACATATGAAGTGGGTGATGTGGTATCCATCCAATCTGTGCCAGTTTCGACAGGACAGCCGACGAAGACCCAGTTGAAATACAGAGGTCCATATGTAGTCATAAATAAAATAGCAGCCGACATATACCAACTAGAGAGGCTAACGGGTAGGAACTACCCTGGAAGCAAAGTCATAACTACGCATGTTTCCCAAATGAAATTGTACCAGAACCATGATGAAATGGATTCTACGGATGAAGAAGAGGAAGAAGGAAGCGATATCAGTGGTCAAAATGCAACCACCGATGATGAAGAATGGAACCCCGACCAGCCGGCAGAAGAAGCAGAAGTGGAGCCGAGGGAAGATCAACAAAGACCCACACGACGAGTACGAGCGCCAGCCCGGTACCAAGACTACGTTGAGGACAAACGTACGTCAGGATAAGCCGATTGTAGAAAACGATATAAAGAGGGGAGTTGGAAGAGGGAAAAAGGAGAAGGGAGTCGAGCGCGGGAAGAGGGAGTGTGCTGAAAAATGGCGATGAAGTAGCGTAGTTAAATTATTGTTAAATATTTCGAATTTATTAAAGTATTTTTCTATTAAAATCAGTGTCGTACTTATTTGTGCCGGAGGTGTAGCTAATACTACAGTTCTCAGAATTTTATTTATCTCATTCCCTTGCTCTTAAAAAAAGAAAAATTAAAAAATTGAACTAGCCCTTTTGATATTCACGTTAGTTGAGCTGGAGCCGTAGCAAAAGTTAGATTTTGGTCATGAAATGCACAATTATACCGATTTGCCTTTTTTGATGATTGGTTACAAGAATAAATAGAAAAGAATGTTATTTTCTGTTTAATCGGTAAATATAAATATCTCCATTATTTTTAAAAATATAGTACTCTTTAATTTTACATAGAAAAACTTACACTACAACAATGCTTTAATACATGGTGTAAAGTAAAATTACAATATATCTTAAAAGTTAATGCAAAACACAAGAACAGGAACAATATGTATCTTATCCTACGTACATACATACATAGGTATATGTATGTATATATGTATATTTAACCTAATTGGAAATAACCTCCTAGCCTAAATCCGTAGCGGCGGAACATCTGCAACAAAGTGTAAAATATAAGAGCAGGTAGGCATTTTTTGAAGTGGCAATCATCTTCTGTAGATTGCTTTCTAGACTGTAAGCGCACTAGTCCGCTCTTGTATGTACGAAGGCAGCATTTCAACACGGTTACAGCCTGGAAATCAATCTACATCAAACATTTTACTTCAATCTAGAATTAATCATGATAGAATTAGCATAATCGCCAAGTTCAATGTAACTACCGTGATTTAGTTTACGCACAGGCTATACGTCCGCCGGCGGAATTATCGTTGTAAATAAATACAATAAAATAAAAAAATCCGCCGAAAAACAAATTCAAAATTATAATCAGGCAGTGTTCGTATGCTTGGAGATTAGTAAACCGAACACGAAAGTGACTAGCGAGAGAAGCGATATACCCCCGCTTAAACGAATATTTGTTGTTGTGCAGGTTGTGTATTTGTATTAACTACATGTCAGGGGTGTTTTTTTTTTTTCGTATATATTTTAATTGTAAAATTTATGTTTTTATGTTTATCATAGATCTAACAAAGTTTTATTTGGAAATCATATTGTTAAAGATATGTTTTAACTTCGGCATAACTGTTTAAAGAATGAGTATATTCACCATACGTATACAGCGTGTCCACCTAGTGAGTGGACGAAAAGTAATTTCTTTACTGAGCAATTTAGAGAAAAACTTTTCAAGTAAAAAGTATTCGGAGACAAATGCTGAGAGTGAAACGTCTGAAATTGAAGAACCTGGTTAAGATTCATTAGAAGCCAATTCAGACTCTTCAAATTCTGAGTCTGAAGAAGTTGAGACTCTTCAAATTCTGAGTCTGAAGAAGATGTAGCTACAGCGGAGGCCGTTAGTTATAATCCCAACTGTTTCGCTTCTCCATCCGGCATCCAGTGGAATAAAGTTCTGCCAAGCTCTACGAAAACTGCAAAATGCTTTCAAACGTTTTATTGCAAGAACGATCTTAGAAGAAGTTGTCAAGTGCAAAACCTTGAAGCTCGAAGAGTAACTGCAGTAAAAGACAAAGGATGGGTAGATATTGATGTGATGGAGCTGAATGCTTTCTTAGGTTTGCTGATACAAGCTGGTGTGGAAAGAAATTGGGACCTACCGATAAGAAAACTGTTTTCTTCTGATAAATATAGTCCTATTTATCAAGCTACTATGGAAATTAGTTGGTTTGAAGATATTGGACGGTACCTGCGTTTTGATGACAAAAGAACTCGTGATTTTCGCCTACAGACCAATAGATTAGTTCCGGTATCGTATATATGGAACTTATTTTTAGAACAATGCAGGTCATTTTTGGTGCCAAACGAAAGTGTTACCATTGACGAGCAGTTACTCTCGTATAGAGGGAGATGTTCATTTCTTCAGTATATGCCAAATAAACCGTTAAAATACGGTATCAAGATTTTCTGGATGTGTAAGTCAGAATCAGGATTTGCAATTGATGGGATGGTATATACCGAACGATGACCCAATCAACCTATCCATACAAATCTTGCTTCTGAAGAATTGCAAACTTTAGTACGCAGCATCCACTTTTCTGGACTAAATGTTACAATGGATAACTTCTTTACAAGCATTCCATTGGCTAAGTGTTTATTAGAAAAGAACCCAACAGTGGTTGGAACACTAAGAAAAAAATAAGAGAGAAACACCAAATGAAATAGAAGATGCAAAGAACAAACCGGTCTACTCTTCTATATTTGGCCTTTCTGACAAAATGACTATGGTTGGCTACAGTCCTAAGAAGAACAAGTCAGTTATTTTGCTCAGCACCATGCACAATGACATGTCTGTAAGTGAAAATGTTAACCAAAAACCGGAATTAATGCTTTATTATAACAAGACCAAAGGGGGAGTAGTCGTAATGGATCAAAAACAGTCCAACTATACATGTAAAAGGCAAACGAAGCGTTGGCCTATGGCGCTTTTTTCTAATATGATCGATGTTGCAACACAAAATGCATTTATTAAATTTTCCACGTTGAAACCTGATTATCATAGGAATGTAACACACGCTAGACGACTATTTTTGGAATTAGCTGAGCAATTGGTAATACCGCATATGATAAGTAGGTCAAAAAATCCGAAAATATCAAGAAATTAAATAAATTGTATGAACAAATTTATTAATATTGAAAAAACTGCGACTGATGCCGTTACAAATAAAAGGAAGAGATGCATGATGTGTCCCTCTAGTTTAGACAGAAAAAACAAACTAGTGTAAAAATTGCTACTTTTGAACATGTATTTACATTTATAAGAGCTGTAATCTTTAGTTAGAGGTTTTGTTTAATTATTTAAGATTTTTACACGCACAAATAAATGATTTAAATATATTTCATGTTCTTATATATTTTTAATAGAGTAAAAAAAAACCACGCCTGAGAGACCCGAGAAATGTTAATCTGTATATCCGAATACCCATGCATCCTAGGGTTAATAGAAAAGACAAATTAATAATCTGAGAGTCTAGTTCAGGCATGGCCAACATACGGCCCGCGATTAGCTTTTCAATATTAGCTATTTAACTTCCGATAATTGGTCGAATGGATTCGCGATACTTCTTTATTAAAAAAAAAATACCATTATAAAGATTTACAACTTTTGTACTCGTCTGTACTCGATATGAACTGTTTGACGTTTAGCGGCGTTGTGAAACTCTTTTAGGCGGAGTTTGCCAGTGCGCACCCAAGGTCAAGCAATTCGTTATTTTTGTGGTTAAGTGTGTCGAATCATGTGGCAGTTGATGACTGAAATTGTGTCCAGGCATTTGCAAAACGAAATAATTGTTTTATTTGCGATATAACTTCTAGAAGCTCATTCTATAAATTAAATATTGTTTCGATTGATTGCGATACAGTTTGGATATTTATATGGTATGTAATTATATTTTTTAAATGATATTGTATATTAAAAAACTTTTTTACTCTAGGGATGGCTTCCAGAAAACGAAAAACTTATCTTGAATGCCGTATGATGAATGATGAATGGAAGTGGAAATACTTTTTTACTATATACAATAATAAGGCGGTTTGTTTTATTTGCAATTGGAGTGTAGCCGTTTTAAAAGAATACAACTTGAGAAGACATTTTGACACGAAGGCAGCAAAATGTATTTACACAGCAAAATCGATTACAAGAATCTGCTATTGAAGCAAGTTTGCTAGTAGCAAAACGGATTGCTCAATGTGGAAAACCTTTTTCTAAAGGAGAATTTGTAAAAAAGTGCATCTTGGGTAATGTGTTCAGAAGCTAAACATAAATTTGAAAATATACGCCTGTCTCGGCAACCTATTGCCCAAACAATAGGCCCATTTTTAGCTCTTGACGAAGGTTGCGATGTAAAGGATACTGCTCAGTTATTAGTTTTTATCAGAGCTATCACTGAAGATTTTCAAATTTCGGAAAAACTGTTGTCACTTGTTCCTAAGAAAGACACGGTGTCCCGACATTCCATCACAGGACATTTCATCACGCGACATCTCATCACGGACATTTTATCACGGCGACAATTCATCACTGTGACATTTCATCACGCGGCATCTCATCACTTCGCCAACCCACCATACACAATTTCATCAAACTAATTAGCGAGATTGTTTAATAGGTTTTTATTGTTTATAAAATAACACAATTGTGTGTTCTTTCGCTGAAAGAAGTTGAGGATACATTTTTAGAAATATCAGAGACGTTGCCAGGTAACCCCAAGGATGATAAAGAATTAATCGCTTGCACGTGGAAAGAATGCCTAGTAACAATAACCAAAAATTAATGCTAATATAGCTCATGGTATTGGTGTAATCATTCTCGGCAAAAACAATGCAGCAGAGAAAATAGCGCTAACACATGAACATGTTTCTGCCTACCCAGCGTCATCAGCATGGTTCTGAGCACAATCTTCTGCTGCTATAATTGCGTTTGCCTCTCGGTTTATGCTGCTAATTTCCAAAACAGCACTGAATATGTCTTTCGGCGACACCTATCGCCAAGAGACATAGTCACGCCGTCCCAGAGGGTAGCAAGACAAACCGAAGTGTAGATGTCCACCACCTAGCGGGCAGCTCCTGGGCTGCTAAACGCAAGGGGGCACACAGCAACATCTAATACGTGCAAATGATTCCTCAGGCTTCCCATGATATGATGATATGATCGACAATTACGAAACACGAAATAGACTCACTTTCCGTAGAGCGCCATATTTACTTTAATTTGTCTAATATATTACATTTTGTATATTTAATATAATCAAAATGTTTCATAAACATTAAAAACTGTGATGAGATTGTGTGTGATGGGTTGGCGAAGTGATGAGATATCGTGTGTTGAAGTGTAACAGTGATGATTTGTCGCCGTGATAAAGTGTCCGTGATGAGATGTCGCATGATGAAATATCGTGTGAAGGGGTGTCGTGAAACCGAAAGACACAACAAAGGGAGAAGATCTTTTTTCCGAGAAGTTGAAAAATGTTTTTTGGAATACAATATTGACTGGAAAAAATTGGTAAATGTAACAGATGGATCAGCAAATATGATTGGAAAAAATATTGGTCTCATAAAACGAATTGAAGAAAAATTTCTGAAATTGATCCAAATCATAAAATTATACCCATACACTGCATTATTCATCAACACGCATTATGCAAAAATATTTTAAAAATCGATCATGTTACCAACGTAGTTGTGAAATTAGTGAATTTCTTTCGATCAAAAGGATTAAAACACAGGCAATTTATTGGACTCCTTGAAGAACTAAATACAAGTTATTTAGATGTACTATGTCACAATAAAATCCGTTGGTTAAACTTGGGAAAAGTTTTAAGACGTATGTGAGTTGTTCAAGAGGAAACAAAAATATTTTTAACGCTTAAAGAAAATGAGGATTTTCCTGAATTATCAAAACCAAATTGGATCTGTGATTTAACATTTTTTTTTTGATATTCTCACACATATTAACGAATTTAACGTATGTTTACAGGGAAAAAAATTATATGCTCATGATTTAATACAAAGGTTAAAATATTTTCAAATGAAACAGTCTTTTTTCTAGAAATCTGGCTGAATGCAAATTTGACCATTTTTCAACGTTAAATATGTCAAGAGAAAAGGTTCAAGAATTTAATAACAATATCCTTGCACTGATGACAGATTTCAAGCAGAGATTCGATTGCTTCGAGAAAATTGATAAAATTTTATCTATTATCCAAAATCCATTTTATGTACATGTAGATAACGTTCCTGTTGATATGCAATTAGAAATAATCAATTTACAATGTAATAAATTATTACATGAGAAATATCGAGAAGAGCAAGAAAATTTGTGCAATTTTTATAAGAAATTGAATAATGGAAAATACAGAACTTGCCGAGAAATATTTAGTAATCTATAGCTCAACTTTTTTCGTTCGGCCTGTGAAAAAAATTTTCTTTCCAATTCGGCCCGGGGGCAAAAACTGTTGGCCACGCCTGGTCTAGCTATAGGTCAGTTGTTAAAGACTAGGTTTTTATTATATATTTTTATTATATATACTAATATTGTTCTGTTTCAGGCAAAATATTCGTTAAAATGTCTATCACTACTTCATTGATTTTTTTATTAATTCTCTTATGTCTAGCGGATGAGAATTACAATTCCACGCCATACATGGTTACATCCTTGGAACATTCCCTAGGATTACTCTACGAAGACCTAGGTAATGTCCATTTGGTAAAATTATTTTGGCGTATTATTACCTATGTATATCGATATAGAGAATGACGAAAATAAATCTTCATTTATTAAATAAATTTAAAGGAAATTTCGGGAATTTGCCAACATAATTGTATTGATATTAATTTATTATGTACGTAGTAGTTATATGGAAACTTTAAATCAGACAGTAAAAATAATTGAACGGGAAAAGGCAACGGTTCCCGGTTTATTAGGACAGGTTAGGGTAAAACGTGGATATATAGTCATTGTAGGCAACATTTCGAAAACGTTATTTGGCACTCTTACTACGGAAGATGCCGATCATTTTGAAAAATTGTTTTTAGATCTCTGAAATAAACAAGTTGATCAGGCTCACATTTTAAAGCAACAAACGTCACTAATAAAATCGACCATTGAAACCGTTAATGGTACTTTAGAACATGTGCAGTTCAATAAGAATATTATTTTCTTCAATCTCAACAAATTGAGAGAACAATATAATGGAACTTTAACCACTGTGAATTATTTATCGGTTTTATCATTTTTATACCGACAAATTTCTTTTCTTAGTGAATTAGTTGATCAATTCCATATTGAAACAATAAATTTAATAAATATTATTTTAACAGCTAAACAAGGAACTTTACACCCCTTATTAATTTCTCCTTCAGAGATTATCAAAGCGATAAGGAATATTGCAACGCAAGTTACTCAAAATTTAAAATTTCCGGTTGATTTAAATCACGTTACTCTTGCTTGTCTGCAAAATGTAATTTTTGTGAGATAGTCAAAAATAGTTTGCATTATTCGTCTACCCTTTATCCAGTTAGAACCATTTACTCTATATAGGCTAACATCCCTTCCTATCCAAAATGCAAAAACCAAATTTACTTATATTGAACCTGCATCCCCTTATCTAGCGATTAACAGCGCCCACCAGACTGACTGACAAAACTTTTAGACAATTAAAACAAGTTTCTCGACGTTATTATATATCAGACACAAATATACCAGTTCAAACAATTTATTCAGATATATGCGAAACAGCACATGTAAAACCTGTGGAAAAATTACCATCGTCATATACTCGTCTTGTTAAAACTATCAATCATTCTGTATATAAAGAAACAGACGATCGTAATTCTTGGATATACCTATATCGTTCCAGGGCAAGATACTTTTGTTGTAAGTTGCGTTTTCTATCAGCAACGAATAGAGAAATATGTTATTCATTTAGTAGGTACTGGACAATTAATATTAAGTTTAAATTGTACGGGTACATCAGATAATATAGTTTTGACCCCTATAAATGTAAGAAATTCGAATTTATCTGTACAGTTTATAGAACCATTTCATTATAATATAGAAAAACTAAATTCCACGAAAAAGTTTATTTTAAAGGGTCTTTCGACAAAATATCAAAATTTAATTTCGTATGTTAATGCTGAGAAAGCTATTAATCTGGATACGAAAAAGTCTGATTTACTGTATGTAATAATCTTTATAACGATCGCCTTAATAGGAGTACTGGTAATAAGACGCGTAAGAAAGATGAGACAGCCAACTGTAGCTGTTCGTTATCGAAAAGGTAATGTCAATCTAGAGACATTTGAACATGGGATGTTTGTCCTACCGGACGGTTGTAATTGTAAGACGAATTTGAAGCGTGCTACGAGTAATGCAGATTTAGATAATTTGTAATAAGGTTCCGATTAACAGCATCATCATAGATAACATGCGAAATAATATTAAAACTCAAGCTTGGTAAGCAATTATTTTCTGTTTCATGTATCGTTTCGAAAAAACGAGCTTAATCCCGGAATCGCTGGAGAAGAGGTTGTCTTCAACTTCAAGCAATGAATCGTTAGGACATTAGAAGGTGTCTACTTCACACTGTAAACATCAATGCACGGTCCGGCTTGAATGGAGCGGAAGGAAGAAGTGTTGGTGGTTCTGGAAATCCGTCTGAATTAGGTAGGGTGGAGATGGGCCGCACACTTCATTAAGCTTCGACCAAACAAGAAGTTTTCATGTACCAAGGAAGGAGTATGATTGGCTCAGGAACTCCGTCTGAATTAAGTAGGGTAGAGATGAGCTGCACATTTTAGGACTAATCGTGCGAGTGGCAAAGAAAGCGTTCCGAAGATTGCGACGAAGATATCTCTAAACTTCAGTTGAATGGTCTGAAAGCGTTTTCCACCGGAAGATCCATGTAACAGAAATAGTTCAAATAGCGTCCAATAATGTTTCTTATTATTATCCATCCAATAATTATTTTTTCTATTTGTATTTATAATGTTCATTTTCAAATAACGGATAGGATAAGGAACAGGTTAGTAGTGAAACTTTGGTGGTCATACCTTTACTCTAACCTTAAGTATACCAATACGCTGGGGTATATTTTGTAAAGGGAAGGGTATTGCAACGGAAAGTTCCACTGGTAAAAGATGTAGTACCATAATTTAGATCATCGGCCAATGCGCCGGAAGCCAGATAGACGCTGAGACAGCATGCGATGTGTCTTCTGGCGTATAGATTGATGAGCCAGTTAGTTGTAAGTTAGAGGTAAGCCAGATAAGATGTATACAAGACAGTTGTGTAAGTACAAGATAAATAAAAGTTAAGTGAAAGGTGTATTGGAGTACCTTAGCAAGAGCTACCCCTCAAACCCTCTCCCAAGGTAAGTGCCAATATATTTATACAATCTAGATAAGATAGCGAGACGTTTATGTGACAATACAATTCAGCTGCTGGCTATTTTTACCGTATTAAAAAGCTTTTAACGCTTATGTAACTTGAAATGAAAATAAAATGTGAAATAAAACAGTGGACATTTATGACGGACGCAACGCATATTCTTCGCATGAGAAATATGTACGTATAAAATAATATTACCTCCATGTTAAGTATAGCTTGGCCTACCCAGTCGACGGCAACATCACCTGCAAAGTACGCAGTTCTTCTTGCGATTAGCATACGCCGTGCGAGGGCGGCTTTATGGTGGTTGTAGAACTCAATGACATAATATGCCGTTTCCAAGCCTGGTGAGCGATAAATGCTTACTGTTTTCATGTCCACCAATTGCGAATACAGCACTTGTAGCACTGGATCTAAGGATGTTCCAAAGTTTGGAACCCTTAATGTGGCAAATTCTCCCTAAAGAATATAAATATATTAACATACTAGAAAGAAGAACACTCTGAATAACATATTTTAGGTAAAAATTGGCTCTGTCGGCAACACAACCCAATCCCAAAAGTACTAAAAATTCTTAACGGAAAGACGGCTACAGCAGCGTATAAAATGACACTCTGTCGTATTACACCTTCTGATAGTTGCGAATTATTTCGTTTACTTGAAAGGTAGCCATAGTATATGGTAAGCTTATCTGGCTCTCAACTGCTATATAAATTAAAATAATGTTTACCCAATATTCTTAAGTAACTTGATATAGTAGACTAGTGAACTTATAACGTACACATACACAATTTTTAAAAAATGTTCCTTACTTCGATCAAATAACATTGACTTCTTAATTTATGTATTAGGAAAAAGTTGAAACGATACATTTTGGCTAGCAGGATGTATAAGCTAGGCTCTCCTGACCGACGATGTTCTCAGCCGAAAACATTGGTCAAATTGAAGCTAAGATTTGATGCTACTGGAAACATTCACTCAACTCGTGCAGAATAAAAAAATAATGACAGTAATAACGTACCTTTCAGCAGAAAAGAACAGACGACACAATATTTTAATAAATGCCGGCCCCACGTTTATCTGTAAATATCTCTTTTATTTTGAATAGTAGACGTATGCGTCACTATACAAAAGCAGTAGATGTACTGAAACGTTTGTAGCGCCCTCAACACTTCAGTAGCAGCCGACCAGACAACCGTGAAGAAAGGGCCAGGTTTGTAATAACAAAAAAGAGACTGAGTAATTCATTTTCAGAATGGGGCTCCACATAATTTGTTCGTTTGTTAATATGAATAACTCGGACTACAAATATCAAACGACGAAAATGCAGCAACAGGAAAAAAATTAAGGGTGCACACTATTGAAAATAAATGAAAATCTTTGCAGGAAGCATTTAAAGTTTAATAAAGATTTCTCACAGCTAAGGCTACTATTTCTACTACACAGGTTGTTATGTTAACTGCGATAGATATTACGATATAGAAATAAGTTATAGTTTACTATACTTTTGGAAGAGGGGCGGGGGAGGCTAGTCCAGTTCGCCGCGACCGTTTCTGGAGCTGTTCGCCGCAGAAAAAGATTACTATTTATTGAAGTAAACGAATTCATCATATATGGCGAGTGCAAAAAGAATAATTACATTGATTACACATGTACAAACTAGTGACGTTACGAATCGAATATTTCGTTGAATCAAGTAACTCTAATCTATCAAGGCACAGGAGCTTGTAGTTAATGTTCTGGCATATTTTGAGAGGGAAAAAGAAAATGGGGGTCCTTTATTACCTTTGAGTGCTGTTTACGAGGTAGATATTCTAATACACTCACAATTATATTTACAAAGTGTATATTGTTACAGAGAGCAAGCGAAGCACTTGGTGTGACCCGACAAACTATTTGTGCTATCAAAAAGAAGAAATCGCAAATTCCTGTTCGTTCATCTTATGAAACTAAGATACCTCGTACTAAGCCAAAAACAAGGGATCTGCGAGAGACAACAAAAATGGAAGTGCGAAATGCTATTTACAACAAAGTAACAACAGTTTTATAAATGGTTTACAATTTTGTTATAAAAATGTTGTTTTAGGGAAACATGTTACATTACGAACCCTAAACGATGAACTAAAAACCAAAGCCATTGTTGAATTGTGCAAACAATCCCTAAGTGCATTGTTGAAGGAAATTGGCTTTAAATATCGAAAAGAAGACAACAGGCAAGCTTTAATAGAGAAACATGACATTGCATTGTTGCGAAGTGTTTTTCTTATAAAATATATGGCCAACCTCATGTCGAATTCTGTGAGACCAGTGGTATTCTTAGATGAAACGTGGATTTATTCTAAGGGCAATAAAATTAAGTCTTGACAAGATGACACCATTAAAAGTGTTCGCAAACCTGAACGTTATGATGGCAAACGTTTTATGATTGTACATGCTGGAAGTGAACATGGTTTTATTAATGGTGCAAGCCTAATATTTGCCTCAAATTCCAAAGCTGCAGACTACCATTCTGCAATGGATAGCAGAAAATTTGAAGAATGGGTAACGAAACAACTAATTGCCAACTTACCACCAAATTTTCTTGTTTGATGGATAATGCTCCTTATCATAGCGTTGTGATTAATAAAATCCCAAATACCTTGTCGAGGAAACAAGATATCGCAGACTGGTTAACGAACAATAACATAGGTTTTTCAAGTGAGTCAACCAAAGTGGAATTACTAGATATGGTTAAAAGGAATAAACCTGAAAAAAAATACTCTATTGACAAACTCGTAAAAGCACATGGTCACGAAGTGCTGAGACTTCCCCCATATCATTGTGACTTTAATGCAATTGAATTGATCTGGGCCAAGGCAAAAGGGTATTATAATAAAAATATTGGTAGGGATGGTTATCGTGATCAAAATGTGTTGAGTATGTGGAATGAAGCATTGGAACATTGCACACCCAACACCTGGGAGAATTGTGTAAGGCACACAAACAATTTAATACGAAATTGGTACGAACGAGAAAGAAACGTAGTAGATATGGACATTGAGCCCATAATAATTGCCAACCCCAATGAATCAAGTTCCGAAGAAGAAATGGACTGTTGATCTCTTCGATTCCAGCTTTTATATTACAGATTCATAAGTGAATGTTTATGTTTACTTGTTTATTATGAATATTGTCTGAAATGTTCTATTTATACCTTAATATATTATTAAATAATGAAGACGATGCATCTTGTTTTATTAATAAAAATCATTATTTATCAGTTTGCAGTATATGTGCATTATGATATGTGCACGATGAATATTGTGTTATCTGCACATCGGCAATTGAGAACATATTTGATTTATTAGAGATAGAAATTCTACCAAAATCTGTTTTAAAATCAATTCACACATTCGTCATTTAAAATTCCTAACCTATTTCAGGTTACATATTAGATAAGCAAGTAAATATTCTTTTCAATAAATAGAAACTGTCAGGCGTTAACAAATTAAAGCAAAAATAATTTGTGTTCGAACAAAAGTAATTTGTTACATACATACATTAAATTTACTTTCAAGTTTAACTGTTTATACGGTTTTTAATTTGACCCAGATGTATCGATTTGTTTCATACGGACAAAAATTGATGACGTAGGTAAAAACTGAAAATAGACAAAGTGTATGTATTTTAACTTTTAAAATAAGAGATCGTCTAGTTAGGTATCTACTACTCGCAAAGTATTAATTTTAAAAACATCCAATTCAAACAAATAACTGTAGATCCGAAGAAGTGTTCCGGTTTTGTCGAAAAATAAATGTCCTGCTTTTCCAATTGACAAAAAGGCGGTTGCAGCACGTGGCGGATCCTCGGCCAAGCTCTATCCTCTGCTTCTATGCAGTAATTGTGTATGTAATTCATGCTATAGTATTTAGATAGCCAAAACAAAATAACTATACAAGTACGTATTACTATGTTAATCTACATTACATAATTACAATACTACGAAGCATACCTGAAGGGTTAGCCGGTTTTAAGAGTAATTTAAGAAATAATATCAATAAATCTCCAGAAAACTATAAACGATGTATACATATAGTAATTAGATTCAAATCCCACAAACATCGCGAGAATAAACTTCAAAAACACTACAATACCAAATAAGCAATGTATCTTTCAATATTTCTAACTACCCATTTTCCGACACCTACTTTACAATGGCTGAAATCGATCTCTCCTATGATTGTAATCATGCTAGAGTACAAAAAAAAACGCAAAAACTACGCGTCACAGCGGCACTTACACAACCACGATAAATTCCTATTACTTAAAATACGAGGGTGTATCAAATATAAACGGGTCTCGTTTTTTAAAAAATTCTAACTTTATTTAACTAAGCTTACAAATGCATATTATCTTTCTACATACTCTCCCGCCTTAGAAATACATTTTTCCCATCGGATTGGGAGCTTTTTTTTCCATCATCGTAAAAACTCTTTGGACATTCGTGTAGCCATTGAAACACAAACGCTTCCACCGCTTCGTTGTCGTTGAAACGCTGGCCTCCAAGCGCTTCTTTGAGGAGTCCAAAAAGATGAAAGTCACAAGGTGTCAAGTCTGGACTATATGGTGGATATTCCAGCGTTTCCCATCTTAATACATCCACTTTTTGCATCATGGTGTTAGCCGCATGAGGCCTGGCGTTGTCGTGCAGAAAAATGACACTTCTGGCCGATTGCTTCTTCTTTTTCCTTCGAAATGACAATTTCGCGGCATCCAGTACTTCACAGTAATATTGCGCATTAATTGTTCGTCGATCATAGAGAAAATCAATGTGAAAAGCACTTTGTCGATTAAAAAAAAAGTTTTGCCATTACCTTTCCGGCTGACAATCGTGTCTTTGTCTTCACCGGTGCCCTTTCGCCGTTCTTCCTCCACTCCATACTCCCCTGTTTCGACTCGGGCTTGTAGTGGTGCACACAAGTTTCGTCATAGGTGACGATGCGATTCAAAAAGGCCTCACCCTCTTGCTGGTATTGATTGAAGAGTCGCTGGGAAACCTCCAATCGATGTCGCTTGTGATCTTCCGATAACAGACGTGGAACCCATCTAGCGGCCACTTTGCGAAATCCCAAGTCATCTGTCACGATCCGTTGGATACTTCCGCAACGATTTCGAAGAGAGTTATGCGCCGATTTCCCTCTATGAGATTTCGGACCGCCTCGATGTTAGCCTCGGTCGCACTTGTCCTTGGACGGCGGTCTCGTTCTCGACCCTTTCACGCCCTCCAGAAATTTTTTTGTGCCGTGCAAATACACGGGTTCCTGACAGGGCGTTATCTCCGAACTGTGTCTGTAATCGCCGCAAAATTTCAGTTTGGTTCACCCCCTCCTTGGCCAAAAACTTGATGATAATCCGCTGCCCCACGGAGGCATGCTCTTCTTTCTCGCTCATGGTTTCTTTTGATACTAAAGGGACCCGAGAGAGTTGCGATCGGTTCTCCCCTCTCCCTAACGGTACAGGCTAACTGCGCATCAACTCCTTCCAGGTCTAGAAGCCCTCCAGAATTCTTAAGAAAATCAGACCCGTTTATATTTGATACACCCTCGTATTTGCCTACAACCTTACAATCTAACGCCCGTTTTAGTAAGGGTAATAGTGAAGTGTTTCAGTGTCACAGTATTCAAGATTGATTTAGTTTTCCTATACGGTGACTACAAAAAAGAATATGGTGCTATTTAAAAAAAGAGACATTCCTGGTGTTTGAATTTGGTAGTCTGGGGTTCAATACAGAGCATTCTGTATACTTCAAAGGCGTTCTGTTACAATGTCTAGATAGAGCCAAATATGCAATTGCATCTAGTAAAAATCTGCGTTAAAATGTGCTTGCACTTCAGACTTTTTAAGGGAAACAGATATAAGCAATTAGAAATAGGCATATAACCCGTATTATATTGGTCTACTTTATTCATTAATTCATGTTGCCAAAAGAAAAGAGTTAATTTCCTCGTTCCTTTTTGAATTTAGCCCTTATTTTATACAGTTTATTGAATCCATTTAGTAACTTTTGGTATGCATGCAGCGATACCAAATTCAATTTTGTTCGGAAACTTTAGAAAACTTTCGAACATAACCTGAAAGTAGCACTTTTTAAACTCATTTTTAAGTGCTTTCCGTTCATTTCATAAAAGGAAATGTTATTTTGGAGTCAACGAAACATGAACTTGCAGTTAATGTGCGCAAATTCGTGGACTGTAATTTGGAACCGCAGTCCAGAGGAATTCTTCATTCTTTGGAATCGTTCGAAAATATAATACAGGCAGTAAAATGTATTATTTGTATCACAAGGGCTTCTCAAAATTTAATAGGAAGAAATTTAATTAGGATTAAACAACTTTAATCATCGATTAAGAGCAAATTTCACTATTACAACTGCCAATATTAACGAGAAAAAATTAAATACCACGGAAATTGCTGTTATCTACATAAATTTAACAAAAATTTCATTAAAATGGAACAGATACTCATCTATCTTTAATCGCTAATACACCTTAACCTACTTTTGTGTTACCGATCGCCTCAAATGTCATTTTAATTCTAATTAGTTAATCACAAATTATACCATCTAAAAATACATACGTAAAGAGTAATCAATTCGAGATTAATTTAATTCAAAACTGAGAAATGCTCTGTACATCAGGGGTACATTTTGTTGTTTATTATGTTATGTATTATTATTTGTTCTAATTGCCAATAAATACCATTATTATTGTTATTATTATTATTTAACTTTTTCTACCCCCCCACATTATATACACTACACGTGCGACTAAATAAAAATTAATAACAAATAGTTAAAATTCAAAACTTCAAAAAAGCCTTCGATGCATCGATGACCCTGTGGAACGAAACCGAAAGATATGCACTAAATAGCGAACACATGCTTTACTGGACTGAGCTGTCGATCTAAGCTGCACTTGACATATCGGTAAGCCAATAAACAAGTATTGTGTCTGTTGCCCGAAACAATTTATTTTGGTGAGAGAGAAAAAATAATTAAACCTTACCAATATATATTCTTGAATAATTCCGACACTTAACTACTCGTAGCCTAGCGTTGTATCTGACTCGGAAAGCGTTGCAAATATTGCAAGCCCTCCTTGCACTTTCCATTGACTTATATTTCGCAAAAGCGAAGCCACGGCATAGCCCTTCAAAATTAAGCATAAGTCGGAAAGTATATAACTGCGGAATTTTGGAAAATAATGGAAGCAATTCATCTTCGAAGCAATCTGGAGGTATATTTCCTAAAAAAGGAAAAAAATGCTATCAATATTATCTCAAAATATAATGTATCTTAATCGATGAACAATAAAAGTATACGAATAAGCTATGATCCTTAGTAGAGTTGCTCACTACTGCCAACGGTCAGTGGCGGAGGTTCGATACAACCCTCACTATAACTGCGAGTCTCAACTAGATCTATTGTGTATACATGTACGCTGCCGTAAATTCTATTTCGTAGTTTTACGTTTGTTTTAAAAATGTTGCCTACGTCGCGAAAACGACCAATGTTGGACAAAGTTATAGAATTTATAGCAAAAATGCCTGACCTAAACTATGATGTCGTTAAAATTCAATGTGTAGTTTGTAATATCTCTTTAATGTGTTGGTCCAAAAGAAGTTGTCTACGTCACGTAAATAGTAAACAGCATTCTTAAAAAAAATAAATTGCACACGTCACTATGACAAATTTAAGTTTAATTTATGTGTCACCTTTATTGCATGTAAACTGTGGTTATGCGTGGACGAAACAACAGATCATAAAAAACATTCTGTGGTTAATGTAATGGTACGTACAATGGAACCACATCAATTGCCACCTTTAATTCTATTAGCTTCCAGACGAGTACAGCAATGTACTGCCGAAGTAATTTCAAAGTTAGTGTTAAATACATTGGACAAGTTTGAATTTTCAACAAACCAACTGTTGATGTTTATGAGTGATGGTGCCGCAAATATGCTTTCTGTAGGCCGGTCTCTTAAAAAACATTGTGCTAACTTGTTACATATTACGTGTAAAATTCATGCTTTCAGTTATGTGGCAGATAGTATTACAAAATGTTATCCTGAGGTAGACGCCTTAATAACGCATACAAAAGCAGTGTTTGTCAAATCCCCAAAACGTATTCGCAAATTTCACAGACTGTGCCCCCGTATTCCTGAGCCACCAGAACCTATTCTTACACGTTGGGGAACATGGTTACAGGCCGTGTTTTATTGTCATGAATATTCTGAGAATATTAAGAACGTGGTTTTACAATTCGATCCAAAGGAAGCTGCGGCTATCAAGGAAAGCCAGTCGAAATGTCAAGATAGTCAGGTTAAAACGGATCTAAAAACTATTCGGAACAATTACTTCGGACTAGTGGAGACAATAGAAAAATTACAAAATCCTTCGATGTTGTTAGTGGAATCTCTGCAAATAGTGCAACATATATAGCAGCAGCTTCCTTTGGATCGAATTGTAAAACCACGTTCTTAATATTCTCAAAACGTGGAAGAATACTGCTTTTGTATGCGCTATTAAAGCGTCTACGTCAGGATAACATTTTCTAATACTATCTGCCACATGACTGAAAGCATGAATTTTACACATAATATGTAACAAGTTAGCACAATGTTTTTTAAGAGACCGGCCTACAGAAAGCATGTTTGCGGCACCGTCACTCATAAACATCAACAGTTGGTTCGTTGAAAGTTCAAACTTTTTCAATGTATTTAACACTAACTTTGAAATTACTTCGGCAGTACATTGCTGTACTCGTCTGGAAGCTAATAGAATTAAAGGTGACGATTGATGTGGTTCCTTTGTACGTACCATTACATTAACCACAGAATGTTTTTTACGATCTGTTGTTTCGTCCACACATAACCACAGTTTTTTATCTTTCAACTCCGATTTAATTCTTTTTTCAACATGTTTAGGAGCAGACCCCTTTTGGACCAACACATTAAAGAGATATTACAAACTACACATTGAATTTTAACGCCATCACAATTCAAGTCAGCCATTTCTGCTATAAATTCTGTAACTTTGTCCAACATTGGTCGTTTTCGCGACGTCGGCAACATTTTTGAAACAAACGTAGAACTACGAGATAGTATTTACGGCAGCGAACATGTATACACAACAGATCTGGTTGAGACTAGCGAGTTATACTGAGGATTGTATCGAACCTACGCCGCTGCCCGTTGGCGCTAGTGCGCAACTCTAGTGATCATTATAAACTTTTACGTGAAGCATTGATCTGTTCTCTTTGATTTGTAAACATTTTTTTTATCTCTCAGAACGTAAATGCTCAAGATCCACTTTCATTTGCTAAGGTGAATTATATCTCATCTCAAAAATGATGTATTGGAAACTAATTTATTTTCTCCTTACACAAGGTGTCACTTTTCACGCTCTTTTACGATGTCATAAACGAAAACAAAAGATCCGGCAGCATTCTTTCGAGAATAACAATGTACCTATTAGATTTGGCTCTCAGTGTGGAAGTTACAAAGACATTTAGATTAAAATCTGGAAAATGAGAGGTTTAATTTATAAATACCATAACCACAAATACAGTGTGTCTACTTAAGTTAGCTGCATATGGAAAACCTTTTTATTATTAACTTTAGGGAGAAAAGTGACTCATAAAAAGTTCAGCTTTCTGAGATAATAATATTAACACATTCAAATTTGAGGTAGCATGTACAAGGTAGTCAAAAATGGATACGTCGTGTCGGTACGTTGCCTAACATTTTCGATTTCTGAAATTTTGACTTCAGATACTTAGTCATAATAAAGTAGTCTGGTAAACTGGTCTTCGTTTTTCAATATGTCGAATAATTTTCGAGTTATTCGACTTCGAATTTTAGAAGTACAAACTAGTTTCAAATATACGGTCATGTGTATCTATTGTTAAAATATGATTTCGTAATTTTTTCCATACTCTACCCTATTACAGCATATTAATATGTTAATACATTTCTAATCAAAGTTGCAATGACAGTGACATGTCTGTCACTGAATGTCAAATATTAGTTTGAAAATCTTAATAGTAAATAGAAATGCCGGCGACATTGAGTTTGAAAGATAAAATAGAAATTGTGCCAATTGTGGGGGATAAAAGTTGTCGGGAAGCAGCAGAAGTTAAATATAATGATATCTACACTAGAAGATCCTAAATGTTACTTGCGCGAAAGGGCATTTTTGATGCCAGATAAAGAAGTAAAGATACAACTGGAAATATTTTGAAAGAGAAGAGATTTCACCCACACAAACCACAATCTATTCATACATTGAAACGTACAAATTATGATCGACCACACTGAGAAAAATGAAAATTTTGGTACAACAAAAATTATTATTTTCAGTTTTTTGCATTCATTCAAGTAATTTTAGTTTAAATCAGCAGGTTTATATTTTATTTAGAAACAAACACCTTATTGAAGGAAAATGCATATTTCTGTTGAATTATATTTGTTAATTGAAATGATCATTTGCTTCGAACTTTAGTGGAACTATAAAATTAGTTAATTGAATGTATGTGGTCAACTTGTCGTGAACATCTATTTCCTTTTTCGAATAACATTTAATGCATTTGTGTTTCAATGTAAATAGTCGCTCCAAGTAAAACCAAAATGAGAAAGGAAATGGACTGATTATTAACTCAAACACTTGTAGTGTTTTGCTTAAAATGCATGTGAATTTTCATTCAGTAGCAAACAAATCAAACGTTTTCAGGAATTCTTATCTATGTATACGCGCGCGCATTTATGTGCAATGAACAAGTTCAGATTTGCTTCAATTTGCTTTTCTAGCATCAGTTGATCGTTAGTAGTTTATGTGTGGTTACGCAAAGTTTGAGTAGAAGGTAAGTATTTCTTTTAACTATGTGAATTTATCTCTACTGAATCAATCATGTATATTTCTGAATTCTGTTATACTATTATATTTATTAAGAAGTACGTGCAAGTACAGGATGAAAAGCGTTAACCATATTGATTTTAGAAAATGGCCGATAGCGAAGTGAACCAGCTTCTTCGAGAATGGAGATTCACTGAATATATTGAAGTATTTTCTGGTAAGTGGTAAGACATTTAGTATTTCCTATAAGATATTTCGAGATCGTTAATGTAACAGTAGCTTATTCTTCGTTAATAATTTACATGATGAAGCTTTTGTATTTCACGATTTGCGGTGACTCACAGTTCACATAGCATGTGCATAGGTAGCTTTCAAATTCGTACAACCAAACACCTAAAAATGTAAAATTAATTGTAAAGTAAACTTTCATACTCTTTAATTATTTTTTTCTTTTATTACTCATATCAATTTTGCCTTTTTATTTGTTAATTGTATTTTACTGTTTAAATACAACGCTGACAGTGTTATTCACAGGCGAAGTTACAGCGTTGTATCTGGTATTGTTCATTCACGAAAAGGCGTCTTAATATCTTTTTTAAACTCGTATACTCAAACAGTTAAGAATGCAAAATTAATATATACAGATTTGGTCACTTTAGGATGCGAAGCGAGTTTCGTTTTTAACATGGGTATAACCGTCGAATAGAATCATTTCTTTTAGATGCAAATATACGTGGCCTTATTTCGTATACTAAAGTGACCAACTTTATACAGTAGTGCCCATGTCTCTATGTAAATGATGAAAAGAAAGAATATATAAGCGCGATGTGTGTCACGATGCGTAGGGGCTTGAGCAGCACGGTATACGTTATAGCTTAGATATTGTCTTTGCTCATTCATATATTTTTCGTACGTTTTAGTTAGATATACCAGTTTGTTTCAACTATTATACCTGTCTGAAGAGATAGCAAATATTACAGATAAAAAGTAAATGACAAACAATCGGCGGGGTAATTGACTTTTGAAACTTTAATTTTTAATGAACGATATTGTTAATATATCTACAAAAGTTATGTAGGACATATTATACTTACTGTTAAGGAATTTTTGTAGATTTCGTAAAAATTCGTCACTTTCATGCAATTGAGTTTTTCTTTTAATGTAATTTATTTTTTTTTGTAATAGTGACGATCTCATACTGTAGTCATGCAGATTCATAATGTAAATTTCTTTCCAGATACCTGAAGGTATCGAGAATATAGCGTCAAAGCAGGAACGTGCTTCCCATCGTATTCAACCATACGTGGTTGTTGTGGGACTTGGTTTGAAAAAAATAGGTGAATGTTATTTAGTAATAGGTAGTTTCTCTTATAAAGCGGCCTCTGTTATGCAAGGGTTTGATATATTATTTAAGTTATATCACGTGATGTGTGTAGAATACCCCGTGAATCTGCCTACATTTGGCTGTTACTGAAACAAATAATATATGATAATATGTTTAATTTTTGTTATTTACAGACTGATTAATGTACCACTATCTACCGAAGCTTTTTGTAGAGAGTTGTCTGTTATAAAACAGACAGATATTACTAAAACCTTATTTCTCTGTTTCCTTCAGAACTTCGCATAGTCTATGCGACGTATTGCTGAACAATAAAGATAAAATTGACAACCTAAAAAAGGGAGGAGTGTACAAACTAACCTGTGATACCTGCCAATGTAAGTACGTTGGCAGGACATATCGAAATTTCGAGACCAGAATAAAAGAACACATACGTTGTAATACACAACCCAGCACTGGATTCTCCCATTTCGCTAACCATTTGGTCAAAACTGGTCACCAATTTAATGTTAACGATAATTTCGAAATTTTACATTTAGCGAACAAGGCATGCTATCTTAACAACTTAGAAGCCCTTGAAATTTTACGTCAGCAGGCATCGAGCAGGGATCGCTTTTTAAATAGACAACTAAATTTTGATGCTACACCTATATTTGAAATATTGTTCAACAGATGACGTCCTGTGCATTTTTCGGCATCTAATTTTCTCAATTTACAGTTTTCCTCTCTTATTCCAGAGAGGACACTGCATCAATAACAATAAATTTAAATATATTCAAAATCTTTTGGATATTTAATATTACAATTTATAAAAAAATGATCGGTTTATTCACACCACATGTAGATGGAGTAAGATAAAAACACTGCCTATAGTTTGTTTATCATTTTATTATCACTTTGATCATTTTTAATATGTTATGTACGTCCCAATTTACAAGTTTTTTAATAACTTCATTTACTCTAATTATCCACCACACAAGTAGTCCAACAATTGTTGATATATAGAATGTGTAGTTTTTATTTTTATTTATTAATTTGACAATTTCCTTACCACTACTTTTAACTGTAAGTACAATTTTTTCTATCACGTTCTCAACATGCGAAACAAATCAAGAAGGATTTATACATTTACTATCCCTAAAAGGAATAGTTGTTTGGAACCTTTATTCTGGTATTTTGTACGGAATCCTTCTTGGTTCACTTGTCTTTATCGGGAATGAACCCGGTGTGTTGGAATATGTTTTCAAAAATTAGAAAAAAATCCTTTATAAATTTAATTTAAACTTCATTTTTTACAATTGTTAACATTAATTAGTATGGATTATTTGTTGTCAAGTTACTATCCATTAATGATATAAGTCTACTATATAATATTTCTTTCAGCGAGTCTGAAGATGGGACGTTCCGAAACCGGTTGCTCTTTTCTTATTAAATTTTGAGTTATTTGCAGTAACGGTCAGGTTATCAGCTGGTAGAGGTTATTTATCCGAAAGGTTGAATTGTGAGTAACTTCTGGTGCCGGCTAGTATGCAGTCCACATTGCGTTAGTACAGTTTGGACGCGGACATACGAGGATGGAGAGAAAAGTTTTTCTTCTGAAAGATTAGATTGCAATTTAAATTAAAGTATGGATAGCGACGAAAGTTTGACCGAGGAGGAAGTGAAAAGGAAAGGAGAAATTAGCAAAGAGATGGATATTTTCGAAAGAAGTAAAAGAACCATCAGAACTCCCGTTAAAACAGCAAAATCGACTAAGGATAAGTTGGATGTGTTACTTACCAAAATAGAGACCATTAGTACGGCGGTGAATCAGATAGGAGATATTAAGGAGGAACTAAAATCAATAAGAGAAAAGTAACAAAAATACTGGCGTGAAATGAAGAAAATCAGTGAGGAAAATGACAAATTAAAACAAGTGCAAGTTCTAATTAAAAAAGAAAATCTAGAATTAAGGAATTAGATTAAAGGGATAAAAATCATGGTGGAAAGAATGGAAAAAGCGAAAAGAGGAAATAATATTGTACTCACAGGACTAGCAATCGATACTAGGGACCCAAAAGTATTAAAGGAGAATATGGACAGTTTCATAGAAAAACATTTAGGTGTTAAGACTGAAATAAAGAAGGCGCATAAGTTAGGAGAGAGGATATGTCTAATAGAGTTATCGGATGCACAGGAAAAAGAGTCAATAAGGAAGAAGAAATCCAAACTAAGTCAGATAAAAGATTCGCGAGGAGAAACAAAAACGTAACGCAGTGAAGGTTGGGTGCAAGAAAATCACCATAAATGGAGAAGAATGGAAATTTAACAACAAATCAAGGGTTCTTGAGAAGTTAAAAAACTGATGCAGAAAGACGAAGAGTGACATGTCACAGGAAAACGAACGAATAGGCAGCTGAAAAGGAAAGAAAACGAAATTCGAAATAGTAAGCAGTCAAAGAAAAGCAATAAGTAGAATAGCTACCTGGAATGTTAGGACAAGTTTTGAATAAGGCGCACAAAGGAATTTGGTACTGATGATGGAGAAATATAGTATTGACATATTATCCTTACAGGAAACTAAACAAAACGGTAATTTCATAAGTAAGGTAGGAGAGTATGCGATTTATAGTGAGCAAGGAAATTAAGCAAAAGGTAATAGAATTTCAAGCTCTTTCAGACAGACTATGTAAGATAAGGATCAGGGGAGAATTTAGGAAAATATCGATTATCAATGGTTTAACGAGGAGTGTAGGAGAGCGTGTGAAGAGAGACAAAAAGCCAGACTATCGATGATAAAACAAGGGAGTGCAGAAAACAAAGAAACATTTAAGAAGAGAAATCGAGCTAAACAAATATGCAGAAAAGCGAAACGAGGGCATTTAGACAAAAGACTTAGGTGGATGGAGTAAGAGTACAAGAGCAAAGAAATCAGAAATTTTTATCAGGACGCTAAGAAATGCAGTAAAAGAAAAGTATTGACAACGGGCTATTATAAAAGTAAGCAAGGAGAACTGGTAGGAGATCAGGAGGGAAAGTTAAAGATATGGACGAAACATTTCCAGGAGTTGCTTAACTTAGAAGGCGAGAATGATTCAGAGAACCTAGAAGATGGAAGAAACCCAGAGGAAGAAGAAAGTATAATAGCAGAACCATCAGAGAACGAGGTGAAAGAGATCATAGAAGTTTTAAAAAATAACAGGAGCCCAGGAGAGAATGAAATATCTGCTGAGATCTTAAAAAAAGGAGGTATGGAACTACTAAAATATATAACGGAAATTATAAAGAAAGTTTGGAAAGAGGAGAGGATTCCGAACAGCTGGAAGACAGCAATACGAGGTGTGGCGATTAAATAACCGGACTGGTGCTACAAAACATTTTATTGATCACCAATTACATTACAAAGTTTATCCCTTTCAATGTACTCTCCTTGCCGATCCCTACAACGCTCCATACGAATTTTCCACTGTCGATAGTAATGCTGGAAGTCCGTTTCTGTCAGCTTGTTAGAAACCTCCGTCGCTTTCGCTTTCACCGCTTCCACACTGTCAAATCTTGTCCTCCTAAGCTCCGATTTTACCTTAAGAAATATGTCACAGGGGACCAGGTCGGGCGAGTACGGTGGGTGGTCCAACGCGGTGATGCCGGATTCCACAAAGAACGCCTTCGCAGACAAGGCGGAATAGGCTGGCGCATTCTCATGATGGAGCATCCAGGATTTGCTCTTCCACAAATCGAGCCTTCGTCTTCTCACTCGTTCACGAAGGGTAGTTAGATCCCCGTGTTTTACAAGAAATTTGAGGTTAACTCGTAGCTCGATCTGAACACTCTGCACTTTTCCGACGCGACGCGAACGTAAGGATTTGAACTGGAATCACTGCGAGCTTTGGCATTATGATTATTTATATTATCAGTCTTAAAAATGCAAATATTAATAAAATGATTGTAATGAGGTCTAAATATGAATCCAAATTCTCTTAGAACAAATTTCGAATTTTGAAAAATAGAATATTCCGACATGATCGAAATATCCTGGCAGGATCGCCAAATTTGTTACAAATAACAATTAAAAGATTTGAATAGGGAGATAATCAGTTTTATGTTTATTTTAAGCTTTTTACTTATAAAAAAGAAAATTAAATTTATCTATTTAAATTACTTACAGTTATGAAGTGGCGGGTGTTTGATATGTGTGTGTGTATGTGTATAATCCTAGTGGTTCCTTCTTTCTTCTTCTTGGTAAAATCCTCTTATTTTGGAGCCCTTTGATCGTCTTCTCGAATGAAATTTCTCCGAATTATTTCTCATAATTTTTCGACTGATGTAATATTCTTGACAATCGTTGGTGATGATTTGTGGTTCACTTAAAACGCTTTTCAATACATTTGCACTGATAACTTTGACGAGATTTTAACTTTTTTAATGCAATTTCTAAATATCAATCGAAAGATGTTTGTTTTCTATCAGCATTGTTTTAGTTGCTAACTTCTGTTTTTTTCTCGTCGTTCCTAGCATTCAATCTAGCGACTTGATATTTAATTTTGATGTTTTGAACTTCCAACTCGGTGTTGCACGTGACGTAAGGGATTTTTATGATTGTTTACAAAATACAGTGTGTTTTTTGTGTGTGTACGTGTCATTTTTACAAATAATGTTTTCAAAATGTAAATAACTTAAAATAATCTGGAATTTTCATTCTCTCCTGTAACATATCATTAACTGAGTCTTTAAGAATAAAAGATTAATAATATAAATAATCAAAATGTCGGAACTCGAATATTAATCGAAAATAATTCACGTTCCGCATAAAACGCTATTAAAATCTTATATCAGTGAATTTTGATATAATATTAATTAGATTGAATTTAACAACATATTAACATACGCTTTTCATGTTGGAACATCCCACTACAATTGCCTCTCTCCAGAACATTAACCCGCAGAATTTTGAAATTGCGCCGAAAATGTTTTGATGTGTCAAAAACAACCGTTGAAAGTCATATAACAATTAAATGACAATTAATTCATAGTTATAGGAAAAAATTACATCACCAGTAAAAATTCCGCGTGTTATACTCGTGTTTGGATAACATAAAAGGTAGGTTTTTGATTCCAAAACATCCGTTATAACTAACGCTGGCCACGAGCGGTACCGCGCATCGGCGTAGAATCAGTTCGGACCGAGAGGAACGGTAGTATTACTTCGTCTGCGGAGCAGTACGGACATTTTCGCTGCCGGTCATTTCCGAAATTGTTTATCTGTCCTAGAAAAATTATGATTTCGTCAGCAAAACGACCGCGGTCGGACAAACTTCGAAAATTTATTGCAGAAATTCCTGATTTAATATACGAAGGTGCTAAAATTAAATGTGTAATCTGTAAAATCCCGTTAATGTGTTGGTCCAGACAACATTGTCTACGACACGTAAATAGTGAAAAGCATGTCTCAAAAAGAAATTGGGCACGAGACAATGAAAAATTTATATTTAATTTATTACCAAGTCGAGCATCGTGAATTGTGCCTTCTGCGCACGAACATATTGAACAAAAAATAAAATCGGAGTTGAAAGATCAAAAATTGTGGTTATGTGTCGACGAAACAACAGATCGAAAGAAACATCCTGTTCTTAATGTAATGGCACGCAAATTGGAACCTCATCAATCGGCACCTTCAATTCTATTAGTCTCCAAACGAATACAACAGTGTACTGCTAAAGTAATTTCAAAGTTAGTGTTAAATACATTGGACAAGTTTGAATTTTCAACAAACCAACTCTTGATGTTAGTGAGTGATGGTGCTGCAAACATGCTTTCTGTAGGCCGGTCTCTTAAAAAGCATTCTACTAATTTGTTACACAATACGTGTAAAATTCATGCTCTCAATATTGTGACGGATAGTATCAGAAAATGTTATCCTGTGGTAGACGCTTTAATAGCGCATACCAAAGCAGTATTTGTCAAATTACCGAAACGTATTCGCGAATTTCACAGACTGTGCCCCCGTATATCAGAGCCACCAGAACCTATTCTAACTCGTTGGGGAACATGGTTACAGGCCGCGTTTTATTATCATAAATATTTTGACAATATGTTCACGCACAGCTATGCGCGATTGAAGACGCGAAAAATGTTTCTGTTCTAGGAAAATTTGAAAGTGCTTTTGAGAAAAATTCTGATTTTGGCACATTAAGACACATTTGTGAAGGTGCGTGAACAGAATCGTTAAGTTATTTGAAAGATTATTTTACTTACGCAAATATTACGTCACTAGATGTAGAACGTTCGTTCTCTGCATATAAACGCATTTTTTCCTCATGCCGTACTAGTTTTTCCGAAACAACAGTTGAAACATATCTAATGTTGCAGATATTTAACAGACATTATTCACTTTGTGATTTCACGGAGGACTCTTAAAATGGTAAGTGTTTGAGCACGTGTTATTTAATTTTTATTTAAAAGATGGGCGAAATTATTTGCGGCAGCAAACATCTCTATTAGCAGAATAACTCTAGTGGAACGCGAGGCCTGGTTGACCCTATGCTACTGCGCTCGTGGCCAGCTTTAGTTATCATAGGCTCCTGTTGTAATATTGCAATTGATGTATTCTATTCTCACCCTAATAATATTGACAGCGGTATCAGACGCGTGCTTCTGCTTTGCTGGGAGAACGCGTTCTGACAATCCCAACACTTTGCCTACACTATCTCTAGGTCTATAGTCGATTTCGTATTTTGCACTTTCAATTTCACATTGTAATGTATTATTGTTAGCTTTTAAAGAAACGTATTGATTCTCATCTTCTCTTTCTTTACCATTGGCGCTGAGCTTGGAAAGTTGGTACCTTAAGTATTTTTCAATGTCAGATATTTCATACGATCCTGTTGGAATTGTTATCACATGCGCTTGTTTGGTAATAATGTGCGTACAATAAAATTTATTATGGTATCCATCCTCGATATTCGGGATACTATTGTAAGAGTGAAATCCAATTAGCGCTATTCCATACTCCGAGTCTGCATCAAATTGTATAGTATTAATTAAATCAACATATATTATGCTGTTAGTACCTTTTAAAGTAAATATATGCGTATTACGTACCTGCCATTAAGAAACACGATAGCCCCTCAGGAAAATATATACTTGCCCTTGGAAAACTTGCAGACAAAATCAAAAATTTATTATACTTAGGACGATCACCGCGTGATAGAAAGGGTGCGGAAGTTGCAGAAGAAACAAGTAGTGGAACAACCAGTGAAGGTAGTAAGCAAAAGATTAATTGATAAATAAATAATTATTACCCCTATTCCACTCCATTCCTATAAATTAATTAGGAACTAACTGTTCTAGTAAATTTTCTAGTTAACGCCCGAACATGGCTGCAAACATGCAGTGAACCTTGGGATGAAGTGGTACAAAAATGGAAATTGACTTTCCTCTTGCGTAGAAACGATACATCACTTAAAGTAGAAGAATTCTTTCAAAGTTGGCCATTGTTGCGAGACAGAAGGGCTAATAACCTCGTTAGTATATAATATTTACAGTAAATCTTTTAATCTATTGGTTATATTATACTTAAATAAATAAGTAAGTCATCTTTCGAAATGGGGGGTAAATAAATTTAGTTCGTATCAACCAACCACTGACTGAACATTTCAAAAGACAGCGATTCAATATGCCCTTGTTTAAAAGAAACTAATTGGAATTCCTTTGTAGATTAATTTGGATTTTCAAACTTTGTTTCCCAGCAAAGAACTAAATTTGATCAATGAAAGGGATACGTTCTTTAATAAAATATATTCTTACGCACCAAAAAATGATGCTGTAATGGGACTTGCCACTTATCTCGACGATGAGAACATTGATAAAAGTAAGACATTACATTACATTATTAAATATTTTCATCTTACATTTTTTCGTTGCTAGATACTGCTGTTGCAGTACAAGTGAATATATTGGCCCATTTGATGGCACGTCGCGGTAGAAAACGTCTTTCAACAAGTCACTGGCAGTTCTCTGTCCAGGAGTGCATAGATTCTGTAGTTCAACACACTATAGTAAGTGTTTTAACGAGTGCTGTATTATTTGTATCGAATTTTTTTATTGGTTTCTTACATAGTAATACACTATAATTTTCTCTCTTGTGTGCTTCAGAATCCAGGCGAAGTAGAAGAAATTATTGAAAAAACAATAGCGAAAGCTAAAATTCGTCAGCAAGGTGCTCAACCCTACATAATTTATGAAGGAGCATCGATTACAAGTATTAGTAACGTGTACGTAATTATTGATAACGTGAAATATCGCTATAGGTGTAAGAAAACTGCATTAGATATTTGCTTTAAATGTTTTCATGTTATCCATATAGAATATCCTTCTGAATCAGCGCATATTTGGACACTGATCCAGAATTGTTTGTATAATATCAAATTAAAGTCTGATAAAACCTATCCTTATATAATGCATTTTTACAATTTGTTTGATTAAATGGGAAAACATTGCAATTATTGAAAAATAATATAGTAAGTAGTATAATAATATAGTACAGTGGCAAATTTGTTTAAAATGGTGTACAAATGCTGTAATGTACCATTTAACACACCCGAAAAATTAATATTTCATTTAGAGTACGTATATAACTGTATGACATTTAAATGTCGTATTAACTGTCACAAACGTTTTCATAAACGATCCGTATTTAAAAAACACTTGATCACTCAACATAATTTATCGTTCGAAGAAATTCTTGAGAAATCGAAAACTCAAATAACACCAAATATATCAGCCAAAACTGTAAATGGAAGTATTGACTGCAAGGGCGCTAATAGCGAACGCGAATTTGATAAACGGCAGTGTATTGCGAATTTTAATAAAATATTGGATTCAACAGTTGTAACGTTTATTGCAACACTTTATGGTAATATTTTAATGCCTAGATCATGTGTTCAGTCAATTATCAGTGCATTACAGGCTTTTTTTCCTCCGGATTATTTTAAATACTGTATCAAGTATTAAATAAGTTCCAAAATGGAGATTTTGCGAATTTAGTGAAAACCTTGCTAAATTCTTTTGAAGCTTGTTTAGAGAAATTCAGCACGGAGTATAAACGATTTATATATTTCGAAAAATCTGACAAATTTATACGTCCAGTTCAATGCAAACTTGGCATAACTAATGATGTTTCTCATGAAGGTATAAGAAATAGTTCAGTCTTAAAATCGCTTTATACAACATTGATCCCTATTGGTAAAAATTTAAAGTTGTCTTTGGAACTGCCGAATGTCTTAGGACATATACTGCGTTATCAAACTGCCCTGACTAAGGATGACAGCGAGGTGAAAACAAATATAGTGCAATGTAAATTATGGAAATCGATGAAACATAGATCCTATAGTGAAAAGACTTTACCTTTATTAATTTACTTCGATCATTTGCAAGTTGTGAACGCTCTTGGTAGTCATGCTGCATTTACAAAAATTGGTGCAATTATTCATTACCTACTGTGCCTCCGGAATTTAACAGCCGACTGGATAACATACTTGTAGCAGAAATTTTTTATTCGGTAGATAGGAATACGTATGGTACCGAAGTTACATTCAGTTCTTTGATTCATGAATTGCATAAATTAGAACAAAATGGCATCACAGGTACCTACACCTGATCTTGGAACGTGCACCATATATTTAGTTGCAGTCGACAATCTAGGTATCCATTCTCTCTTGGGTCTCACCGAAAATTTCTCATCATGTTACTGCTGTAGATTTTGTGTTGCTGAAAAGGGGGATCTTCATACCCAATGTAAAGAGGACGACTCTCTTTTAAGAAAACAGAGTGAGTATGAGATGCACGTCACAGAAAAATAATTTGGAATTAAAGAGAAATGTATATTTAATTCATTATCTTATTTTCATTTTTATAACAATACCTATGCTTATGTAATGCATGATATACTAGAGGGCGTTCTTCGATATGATTTAGCAAAAATTTTGTCAAACCTTTTGGAAAGTAAATATATTTCATTGGAAAATTTAAATAACAGCATAAAGTATAATACATATCAATATAACCAAAAGAATATAATAGCGATGATTAAACAGTCCCACTTAAATAATGGAATGGTTGTGTGTTCTGCCAACGAAATGTTAATTTTTGTTAGGAATCTCTGCTTTATTGTAGGTGATATGATACCAGGAGACGATGAGTACTGGCAGCTTTATTTGATATTATGGGATATTATTGACATTCTGTTTACACCAGAAATATCTCCTCATAAAATAGAACAGCTTCGGCATTTAATAGAAACTCATAATGGTGTTTATATAAATCTATTCAATGAAAATTTGAAACCGAAACACCATTTTATGCTTCACTATCCCCGAATTATTGAGCAAATCGGACCGCTGTATCCCTTGTCTAGCATGCGTTTTGAAGCAAAACATAAAGATTTAAAAACAATAGCTAATAATACACGAAATCGAAAAAATATACCAGTAACATTAGCTACTAAAATTCAACTAAAATATTGTTTCAAATATTTTGCCAACGTTGGTTTTTTGGATAATATAAGGCATGGTACTGTAACCAAGTAGAATGGTACGAAAGGAACGGTATACGTTTTGATATTAATTGTATACTTACCTACAAAGTACTGAATGATACATTACAGTTTTGTAGGATTAGAGAAATATTTTTACATTTAGAGGATAGTAACAGTTGCGTTTTTCTCTGTACTGTATTAAATACAATTAGGTATAATAACCATTATAGAGCATATCTAGTGGAATCATGTAATTCTAAAATATTTTTGTCACTGGACAGTTTACGCATTCAGATTCCAACTGTAGAACATGTATTACGAACGGGGACATATATTTCATCGCCCACATATTTTTAAGCTTATTTATGATTTCTGTATCTATTATACTCTAAAAAGTAGTAAAGTATTTAAAATAAATGTTTATGTTAAAGAATTTTGTTTTGTATAGGCATCACAAAGACCCAGTTTCATGAATCTATAATTATATGTATTTTGTTTCTATGGTGCGGCTGAATAATACATAGCGTCGGTCAGTTGACAGAGAAATGAGCGACAATATCGGCATTGGATTTTTCTCTGACTGACCGCCTCTGCTTACTACGAATTGTGGAGCCTTCCTTATTTCCCAGATTTTTCGCAATGTACATGGAGCATTTTGCAATCACTATAGGCTAATGTAATGCGATATAAGTGTGGCTAGTATCAATATAATTCGATAGTTTCCAGTAGGTACTTACTAACGTAGCAAATGTTAGTACGCTTCTTTGTAATTTAGAAGATAGCTCTATGCATGAAAGAATGTTTAAATGACAATATTGTATAACAGCGAAGATGTTACATAACAATAGTAACGGATTGTAATAGAAATCTATAGAGTTCATAAAAAAAAACAACGTCAATTAAGATGGTGTATTGTAACAAAAATGCCTGATATTAGTAGTGGCTAGTGGTGACGTAAATGTGAGTTCAATTACAAAGCTTTGATTCCCTCGTGTATTTCTGTCGCATATCGTCTACATTGTGTATGTAACAGAAATACATGAGAGAATCGAACCTTTGTCGTTCACCTCTAATTTACGTCACCACAAGCTGCTACTGCCTGGTATATACGAAGACTACAATTTCTTTCGGGGAAGCAGCCCCGATTCTTAAGGTAAGTAAATAATAATTTATCTCAAGAAAGCTAATACTTAAACCAAACTAAATGTTGATTGAATTTTACTGATCCAAATGTGCAACTTCTTGCTTCAAAATATCGGAATATTTTATCCGATAACACTGATTAACTTGTTCCAAGAATCCTGATAGCTTCATATTAGTAAATATGTTTACTTGGGTGAAGGAAGTTGATTGCTTTAAATGAAGGAATGTATTTCTCGTTATAATTATATATTACCTTGGACGGAGTATACATTTCAAGGAAACAATTTACTCCTTTGAAGTAAATAACTTCTTGCGTATATATAAACATGCCGTTTACTTCGGTGAAGTGATTCTCACTTGTCTTAAGAAAATATTTTTCTGTGTATGCTTGAAAAGAGTTTTAAACCTATAACGGAGCCTCTTCAACGAATCTTAAAACCGACTTCAAACATCAAATTGAAAACGCTTCCCAAACATGAAAAAGAAACAGAAACTCCTACAAATGCGGTGAAGAGGGTTAAAAGTACAGCTGTAGCATCTAACGCTGTTCCTATAACAAACAAGACCATAGAAACAGGTATACAGGTATCACCACCACCCAAAACCCTAGTGTCAGACTATAATCCTTTTACGCAAGAAGAGGAAGATGAGATTAGTGGTGCGAAATCGTTTGATGAATACCGTACTCAGTATCAACGCATGATTAATGAGCAACCTGAAGTCGATGAATTTCTAGAGCAGTATGAAATGCTACCTAGGGTTTATGTAGACGGTTTACTATCAGACACTAAAGGGGAGTATGACACTACTACTGGTGTTCATTTTGATCCTAATACAAATCAGATGAAACTGGGCAATGCTTCATTTGAAATTGACGGAAATGATATCGTAATTGACGGTATACGATACAAGGGAACAGCGGGACTTCATGAATTAATATTTAAGAATCACCCAATTGGTTATACTAAGGAAGACGAAGTTCGATATCGCGCCGTTTTGAATCAAGCGCACGTTCATCGTCGTGAGTATAATCCACAGAAACAAGTAAAAGGTAACAGGAGTCACAAGCATGTTAACATAATTCGTCCTCTGACGTATCGTCGTCATTCATCAACAAGTGGTCGCATAGAGGGACGTGGTCACCTTGGCGAGGAGATGGTAGTAACACGCGAATCCTACAAGTACGTATACTGGGATAACGTAAATGAACTAGTCGATCGGTTACGTTTACTGATTGCCTCAAAGACGGCTGGTCATACCGGTCATGCTAATGAAATCGCTTCTATCGAGGAACTTAAGGAAGCTGAAATTGAATAATGTCTCAGTGATCCATTGGACATCGAACGTTCAAAACGTGTTAAGGATGAACAGTATAGATAAGTTTGGACGACGTCTTCAGTATAAAAGTAGAGATTCCTCTTACAAACGTCACTATTCTACGCTTTCATATACCGCTGATGGTAATTATGATTTTAATAATAAACGACTATGTAATATCTCAGATCCTACAGAAGAACTGGATTGTGTAAATAAATTATACGTCCACCAAAATTATCAAGCTTTAAAAAAAAGAGTGAAAGGATTGTACGACTACCAGCACACACTTAATAAAGAGATCGACCAACAGTTTAAGATAATTAAAGAGCGTACAACAGTAAGAGAGGATCACGTCGACAACCAATTACACGAAATTAAAAATAATCAACAAGTGGTTAATTCGGATATCAATCAAATTAACGTCGATCTACAATGCCTTCACCAATCTTTGGTAAGTTGTCACGATGAAGTACGCAACGCAAACGATGAACAACTATCGCTTAATAATCTTACGCATCACAGTATGCAGACGCTAATCGACAAGATTAAAAAACAAGAAGTGCTTAACGACAAGAATAGTAAGCAATTCGTTGCAATTAAGGATCAAATTGCCAAATATAAAAAAGAATGTGAGCTGCTTAATTCTGCTAGTCAAATCACCTTGGAGGCTTTGATGAATAGGATCCAGATAGTTGAAGATAAAACTGCCAGTCTAAAAGTAAACAATCCATCATCATGAGCTCTGCCAAACGTGACATCGTCAACGAACTACATAAGCCCGCCAGACGACATTATCCCCGAAGACGTACCTTGTAAAAGGACTCGATGACCTCTGGCAAGCAGATTTGGCCGAAATGATCCCATATACTTGTGGTAATTGACTGCTTCTCGAAATATGTCTGGACGATGCCGTTAAAATCGAAAACTGCTACAGAAGTTAACCGCGCGATGAAAAGTATTCTTCGACGATCCGACAGAAGGCCTAAAAATTTGCAAGCGGATGCCGGTAAAGAGTTCTACAATAAGGACTTCACCCAACTAATGACTCCTCGTGGCATAAATCACTCTTCGACCTATAGTACGATTAAAGCGTCTATTGTAGAACGCGTAATTCGTACCATTAAGGAAAAACTGTACAGAGAATTTAGTATGCGCGGTAAATTTAAACGGATTGACATACTCGATGGTGTAATTGACAATTATAATAACACGAAACATAGCACGATCGATATGAAATCGCGAGATGCCACTAGCGCGAACGAAGCTGCCCTTTACGCGCGAGTTTATAAAAATATAAAAACATTTGGCCGTCAGACATTGAATATGGGCTATTTTGTTAGCAAACATAAAAGCGTGTTTGATAAACGGTATACGCCTAACTGGTCAACAGGACTATTTAAGATAGTGAAAGTGCAAATAACCAATCCTGTTACCTACCTGCTTGAAGACATGTCAAAAAGGCCTATTAAAGGTGCTTTCTATGCTCAAGAACTACAAAAGGTTAAATACTCCGACGTCTACCTTGTTGAAAACGTATTACGAAAGAAAGGAAATAAAGTTTACGTCAAATGGTTAGGCTTTGACAATTCACATAACGCTTGGATTAATAAATCTAATATTGTATAAAACATTATGTATCTATATCTATAAATAAAAAAAGTTATAAGGAATATATCTTTTATTTTTCCATAAAAAAAAAAATTACAGTCTTGTTTCTTCATCTTCTTGACACACAGTGTTCATTGGTGTTGTTGTTGTTGTTCTTGTTGTAGTCAAAACCCTTCCAAAATCACGCTTAAACCGTTCCATTTCTGACGCTAGTACTTCCAACATGCATTCGCTTTGTTCGGTGTATTCATAATATCTCGTACCACCCGTTTCTGTATAATATTGCAAATATCTTCGGATGTATTCTTCAGCAGGCTCTTCACTGGTAGCACATAACTCTAGCAAAGAGTTGTAATAATTTGGAAAATCCATTAACGTCAGTCTTTGAATTCTATTTTCAATTATATCTAACACTTTACTTAAAACAGCTACCCATCTTCCATCTAATTTTTACAATTGGCGACCACAACTTGCGATTTGTAACGACAAATTCCATTTGAAAGGTTCCGCACACTTCTACAGTTTTTTCACTCTCATCCCCAGCACTAACAGCACGTTTATTCACCTTCTTTAGATGTTCTTGCATTTGTCGATATTGACTGGTTAATAACTCTCGCCACTCATAATGCGTAAACGTGATGCAATTTTGGCGACTCATCAGCTTCACCACCGGAATAAATCCACGAGCAGGGCTGAATCCCACAGATACATACATCGATTTATTCAAATAATAGCGAACTTCGTTTATTAAATTTCGCTCTTGCCGAATATCATCTTCGTATGCTCGCAGCATGTTGTCTAAATAATGAGTCGGTGACTAGGAGAACGAAGATGATGATGACGATGCCATATTTTTCTTTTCACAAGTATATATTTTCTTGAGGATACTCGAAACACTAAACGCTAAGATTTATCAAAAAACATTTATACACATCCCACCAAGAATCATTACGCTCTTTCCAAAAAATCACTCTATATATGAACAATATGTGTATTAAATGATAGCCGGCCCACGCACGCAAGGTAATCGTCTGCCGCACAAGCGCTCGGGATTCGCACGCCTACGCACACACACTCGCTTCAAGAGAGAGTGAGATGGGGATCGCATCCAAAAGGCGGAAGTGCTGATAAGCTTACCGGAATTTACGTTGTTAGAGAGAGATGGACTGCTGCTGATACGTACTTATAACAATTGATGTTAAAGATTTATTATTGCAACCTCTGTGCGCGCTAGAAGAGAAAGTTGATGCTTTAACCGATGATAACACTATCTATGTTATCACACTTATCACGTTTAAAAATCCCTGTCTTGGCCTAGATCCCGAGTATTTGGGAATGGAGTTTTTTAAAACAGACGATTTTCTTAATGTAGCAGAAGTCGTAATTAGAGTTAAGTGAAAAGAAAAAATAGTAGATAATCGAATTATTTTGAATGTTATTAATGCTTATGCTTACTATACACCTGGAAGCAAAACCTTAAAAATATTTTTAGAAGCTCTATACGTTTTTAATATGGCCCGTAATTTAAACCAAAAGTTTTGAAACATGCCGTTACTTTTGGAAAACAATGTACTTTCTCATGACGTCACCTACATGCCTCCATTGCCGACTCAAGGTAACAGGCAAGTTGGTACAAAATATATTATATATTTGAATCAACGGATTTTGTTGGTTGGTTCAACTCATTGAGGGTTAGGTACTACCAATACCATGACGTAGGTTCAATAGTTGCTTGATTTTAATTTAAAATTACGTAAGCATTCACTATTGCCTGTTTATTTTCGCACAATGTAGTATTGTCGTTTGCTAAGTATGCTTTAAAGTTTGTCTCAAAAGGGTTAAATTCTTCAAACAAGACTTAAAACATAATTGGATGAACTACTATTGCTGGTTGTTTTAACAATATTAATGCAACTAATTCTATGTAGTTGCTTTAAACAATCGAGTGGTTTAAGCATATTTCAATACAAAAGTTTGTTGGCTCAACCAGTTATCGGTCAGCAAATCTTTTTTCCCGGTGTGTAAGTAGGGGGCCACGAATACAATTTCCTTTTAATCTAAGTTACATTTTATGATCAAATCTTGCTCTAAAAAAACTAAAAATTAGTTATTTTTAGGATTAATTTTTATTATTATTATTTTTTAATACTGCGTAGTCCCGCTGTACATACAAGGAATCGAGTGGACGTTCAGTTATTATCGGTTGATCGGTGTGCGTGTAACCGATCAACCGATAATAACCGAACGTTCACTCGATTCCTCGTATGTACATAGTAAACACAGCGAGTGCAACCGTTTGTCACGCTTTACCCATAATGGAATAATAATATCATAATCATACATTAAAATGTATGTTATATGCGAGGTTTGTCATAAAATATGAATTTTGCATAATGACAAGGTGCCTTTATTTTTGTGAATTTCAAAAATTGTTCATAAGGAATAGTTTAGAATTAAAAACTAGGTTCAAATATACAGCCATATCCATCTGTTGCTAAAAATATGATTTTACTTTACTATAATCTTTAAGAATCTAAAGTCAAAATTCCAACATTCGAAAAGTTTTGGTAACGTACCGATGTGACGTGCCCATTTTTGACTAGCCTGTAAATGTTACCCTAAATTTGAATATGTTAATATTATTTCCTTAGAAAGCAGAACTTTTTATTAAGTCGCATTTTTTTCCTAAAGTTAATAACAAAAAAGTTTTCACTATGCAGCCAACTTAAATAGGCACACTATATATATGTACCTATTTTACTTTATGTATCAATTTAAGGTACGCCGTTTAGCTATATATCTGATAAACCAATAAAAAAAAGAATTTAGATACTGAACATAACATTTCAATTGTTAACTTTTTAGAGATCGTCTTTTCAGTGTCATTTTATTTAGATACATTTTTGTAGATCTTTTAAATCGGCATAAGAAACATCAAGTAGGTCATAGATTTGCAAATTACAAATGCGTTTTACATCAAATTAAAAGCTAATGTAACGAACCAGAGGAATTATTACTGAAATTTTCAAAAAGCACAGCAATTACGGAAGTAAGGCATACGCACCTATGTAAACTTCATAACGGTAATCTAATTCCAAACATGCTTCATTCCTTGGCGGGCCAAAGATTCTTTGTCCATTACGTTGCTGTAAATCGAAGTGCATTTCATCAGCAAAGTCAACAAGAAATGTATTATTCTTTACTAAACCTACAAACACGAAACGAGATGAAAATAATAACATTTGCTTTCGTGAAACCACTCACGTTCGAAATCAACCATTCTTGTAATATTTAACAGCAATTAAGTCGTATATGAGTAGATAATAGACAGCAATAAACGGTCGAACAAAGGTATAAACATAGAGAGGTGCAATACGGCAATACGCAATTCTGTATTAACATAAGATAGGTTAAATACTAAAAAGGAACTAACAAAAGGGCGGGATATTTGAGAGGGTAGTAAGAACTGTTTTTTAACTCTATTTTGATGAAATTAATAAAAAAATACCGCTTTTTTTCATTATCAATTGATCACAAATCATCATATATTGTTTAAAAGATACTTTACAAAGTGAGCAGTTAAAAGAATTGAACTATTTTATTAATTAAAACTTACTATAACCGTAGACCGGTATCGCCAGTCTAGTTGAAATTCCACAAAATTTAGTGGAATAAAATTTATTTATTCAACAAACTTTTAATTTAGTTGTTAGTGGATTGTATTTCAACACCTACTGCTAACTTAGATTTTAAAAATTGATATGTACTCAATGTATTAAGTAAGAATTTAGTTTGTTGCAAACGATATTGTTGTACAGCGTAACGTTGTGGACACTTTACAAACTTCTAGGGTTGGTAAAAAAGATCCCTGTAGATTAGTATTACACTAGTTTACATTGATCTTGCGAATTTACAATACTTGCTTACAAGTTAGTGACTGTCATTTGTTGTATTTACAACCGAATAAACATAATGTGGTGAGTAATTTTAAAATGACTGCGCCAATCTCTCTCCAAGACTACAGATATAGCAACCGAGTCGGGTTGACAATTCTGATTCTAACAAATTGTAACAAATAGTAAAAAAAGTACAGATGTGTAATGAGTTTTGTAAGTAAATTTGTTACGAGCGATGTAAATGTTATAAAGTGGCTTTAGAGATAAAAGCGTTTTAAAGTAATTTTATACGAAAGAGCAGTATATTAACAGATAAGAAAATATAAGAAATATTAACTTAAACTACATTTTTGTGTATATAATATTACAGTAAAAAATAAAACATTCGATTTTCTCGCAGTTCTTTTAACAATAAGAAAGTGTTTAGTGCAAAAGCGATTGCTTAGTCAGTTTTGAATTAAGTCGGAGAGACGTTACACTCGATCCCGAGAGGCGGTTCGGTCGGCGTATATATACGCCGACCGAACCGCCTCTCGCTGATACACACTCTCCATTCCACGTGCTTTATTCAATTAATATGTGTCCAACCATACGCGATTTACAAATTAAATAAAATAAAATACATGAAATATGTCAGTAGAATAACTAGGACAATTCTGGCGCAAATTCCCATGTATTTTCTTATGTAGGTCTAAATTCACATTTCATCCCCCCACTACTACCGCAAGCATATCACGCGGCCGGCGAGGCTAGGAGCTTCGCGAAATTTGAAACGGGAAGGCGTCCGGCGCATGACGCAGGGCCGCTAGGTGTGAGATATACTGGCTGTAAAGGCCGGTTCGGACGCAGCCCGGTAGTTTACTAGAGTGGTCGAGTAATTTAGTACTTTACCAGTCTGAACAGACATTAGTCAACTAATCTGGTCGAGCCAACTATCACGTTTGGTAAATAGATCTCTATTCTATTTTTAGAGACGAGTAGCCATCCCCCACTGCAACTAGACACGTGTGGACAGAACCTGTATTTAGTATCGAATAATTACGTTCGAAAAAAGAATTATATAGAAGTATTCTAATAAAAATGGCAAGGTGGTCCGAAAATACCACTCTAACATATTCACGCCTTGTGATAAATACTCCTGGTAAATTGAATAATACAAAGCACTAGTTATATACGATTTTATTGTTTAACAATCTTAACAACCTTAATAAATACAAACGTATTGCGTGTTCAGCGCCATGCTGCTGTATATGTAATAAATGCATTGCCAACTACTTAACATGAAATATCACAATCCTCCGCCCTAGATCTGAATTTACATACAAGTTAAGTCGGTCAGGTGGTTTTACCTGCCTCCGAGGTCTACATTTAACGTTAGGACTAGATACAATCTTATTCTTATCACTATCTGCCTTAGGACTAATTGTTCGTTCTTTATTTAACATTTCAATATCCTTATTCCTATCCAATCCCGTTGAATTTCCGTTTATAGCTCCTTCACAATTCATAATTTCATTTGGTCTACCTATGTCTGGCTCACGCTGATCCGATACAACCGATTCTATATTTGGTTCCTTCTCCCCCAGTTCCTTTACATGTAATCCCTCATTTTTCCACTTATTTCCTCTATCTATGTGCTTCCCTTGATCTAACATTACTAAGGAATTATCATAAAAACTTCCTACTTTTACCATTTGGTCTAAACGTCTTTTCCATTCTGTATTCTGATCTAATGGTTTACACAAGTATGGTTCTTGCCCTAGTCTTTGTGTTACTACTGTTTTTGTCCAACCACATTTTGGTAATTTTCTAAAATCCTTAACGTAAACCTCCCCTTTTTCAAAATTTACATACCTATTGCCATGGTGGAACCTTATTTGCTTTTCCATAGCCTTTTGCACTGTAGTTTGGGTTAAAAAGTCTAGTCGGGTTTTAACTTTACGAGAAAACATTAATTGTGATGGAGTCTCCCCCGTTACTGAGTGTGGTGTGTTTCGATATGAAAATAGAAATTTGCTTACTAATGATGAAGTTTGCACTGAGTATTTATCATTTAGTAATTTATTTAACCCGTTTTTTAAAGTCTTTACATAGTTTTCGGCCGCTCCGTTTCTAGCAGGATGATATGGTGGTGTCGTGGTATGTGTAATTCCGTTTAGTTTACAAAAATGTTCAAATTCCTGAGATACTAACTATGGACCATTATCTGAAATAATTGTATTAGGTAACCCGAACCGTGCAAAACAGTTTCTTAACCTATCAATTGTTAAACTATCTGTTTTTGGCATCTCATACACTTCAGGCCATTTTGAAAAAGAATCTATTATAATAAAGTATGTCTTGCCATGAAAGGGTCCTAAAAAATCTATATGAATTCTATCAAAAACATGTTCACCTTCAGGAAATTTAATCATAACAGCTTTATTAGGTGTCTTTGAATTGGTCATGCATATATCGCCATTTTCTACATATTTCTCAATGTCTGCATCTAAATACGGCTACCAGAAATATTGTCTGGCTAACGCCTTCATTCGAACTATTCCATTATGAGAACCATGAATTTTATCTAACAACTGCCTTCTGTATTTAATTGGAACTATGACGCGGTAGCCCCACATCAGTATTCCCTTATCAATGCTTAACTCTAATCTTCTATTAAAATAAGATTTAAGATCATCGTCAACGTTATCAGGCCATCCATCCCTAATATAATTTAATTTCTCTTAACCAATTATTTCCCTTATTTTCTGTTTCATTTACTAAAATTTTCGACTTTTCCTCCTACATTACATACCAGTATTTCTTTATTTTTGATTATATTTCGATTTAGTTTACGTAAGATCATTGTATCTTGCAATATATTGTTTTCAATTCCAATTTGTTTGGACAATTGTAAAACATAGTTTGTTTTCGTTTCGTATCGTTATTTTCGATTAATATGATTCCATTATACAACCGATACATTCTTGAGCTTTTCAGTAATATGGGCATCTTCATATATTGGAAGAAATCATTCTTTTTCATGCATTTGTAGAATCACATTTTAATTTTATATTTGTTTTAATTTCTATCGTGCATCTTTTGCTTTGTCCTATATTTATTACTTGTTGTACTTGATTTGGTTCGAGCACCATAAGTTAACGTTTGTAAGATTACGATTACATTTTTGTTCTTCAAAGATATCAATTTCTCTTAACCCGTTATTTCCTTTATTTTCTGTTTCATTTACTAAAATTTCCAACTATTCTTGCTGCATTATATACCAGTATTTCTTTATTTTTGATTATATTTCGATTTAGTTGACGTAAGATCATTGTATCTTGCAATATATTGTATCGGAGGTTATTTATAGCTATTTCTATTATTAAAACTGCACATCGTAGACAATTCCAATTTGTTTGGACAATTGTAAAACATAGTTTGTTTTCATTTGACATCATTATTTTCGATTAATATGATTCCATTATACAACCGATGCATTCTTGAGGTTCTCCTGCAACAATAATAATACATTTACTATTTAGAATGTTATATTCTTGTGTTTCGATAGATAAGATACCTTACTTTATTTAGTATGACGGTTTTCGAACAATAAAGATGGTTTTTGTTAGTATAAATAGTTTATAAATAAAATTCTCCCAATTATGTTTGCTGTAATATTTGAATTTACTTCTTTCTCTTCAAAATCAAATGAAACAGAATTAATTCTGAAAACTTATAATTGATATTTTAAAATTATTGAAATTTATCCTTATAAATGAAGATGGTTATTTGGATTTTTTTAATAAAATATTTCAGGTGGCAATAATGTAAAATTTAAAATGCGAATACAATAATAAAAAACTCGATAATTTTATATGCGTTTTAAAATATTGTATTTCGCATTAATACAAAAATACATTAGATTTCGGAATATTATTTTCTTTTTTTATGTTGCATACGAATTTAACCAATAGCAATTCTGATATGAGGTTGCTAGTAGCAATAGAAAAAAAAAGACGAATTTTAAAACGTAAAATGGTACGTATTTGTAAACATTAATTTTCATCATGTTAAATTTGATTTTATTTATTTTTAGAATGCGGAATCCGAGCATATGGAAATTGTAAGCATTTTTATTAATTCCTTTTATCTCAAATTTACTAACAATATTTACTTTTATTTCAAACTTACTAATAGCATTTATGTTCTTTGAGTGCCACGGGAAAAAAAATTCGAGACGAATTACTATAATTGTAACCATTTCTTTTACATTTTGTAGTAAAATATCAACTTATTACAGCTTGTAGTCATTATTTCAAAATTTTTGTAACTAAATCTTTTAGTTCAAATTATGACAAAAAAATAAAATATTACTTGTGCGCTTTTGCAAATTTTATTTGTTACACATTTATGTTTTATTGAGCAAACATGTAGGAGATTAGTGTGTATAATTGTAGTTGCACTGCTTACAAGAAGTAGTAAAAATTGTTACACCATACTGCATGATCATTTACTTACTGTAGTAAAATTTTGTACAGAATGTGATTCTGTTATTTGTGTGATGTAATCTGCTCTTTTACAGTATTGTAATACGTCCACTGTAGCGCTGCACATGAAGTTTCTAGTTTATACTTAACTATTATTTACAATATTGCAGTAGTGTAATCTACAAATTTGTGAAAATTTCTATTCAGTGTAGTCACCGAATAGAAATTTATATAATGTACTACAATGCATTTGCAAATAAATCTACTACAAGATTGTAAAAAGTTGTTTCACTGGAGGGTGCTGGAGGTTAGTTTGGCTATTCAAATGCATATGCATGAATCATATACCACATTTTGATTAATAAATTGTATTACTTTGGTGGTGGATACAATGGAATTTCGGTTCAATTGCGATCAATCAATGATATACAGTCATTTTGTGGCGAAATGTTGAAAGAAATAGCAGACAAACACATTTGAATATATAGAGAAACAATGCCTTTGGATGATGTACGCGATATTAGCATCTCAATGGACTTGACTATCTATACCTAGTGATATATTAACATGCAAATATGTTGAAAATAATTGCATTTCTTGTTGCTAGAAACAAGACAGTGACACTATTTACAAAATAACTTATTTTTCTGATTATCAGGAATGAGTAAAACATCAATAAGAATAAATACATTTAATTCCTACAATGTGTGTTATAACAAAACAAATTTATTCAAACGTAAACAAAAACCTAATTTAAAAAAAATTGATCTATATATCAATATATATATATATCAACTATTTATGCGTAAATAGTTTATTATCAACTGTTTATAGTTAAGGCTGAAAAGAATGAATGAGGTGCCTTGCAAAAGTATATAAATTATTGAATTGTCTGTTACAACTAATTTGAATGCAAATATATGCTATGACGATCCCAATTATGAACGTTTTTAAAATGAAATATAAGCCCTTTTAAGGAATTAGTGCACTCTTTACAAAGGTAACATTGCAAAATCTTATAACAATTATATTACTTCACTACATATAACTAGATTTACTGAATTTGTTGAATGCCGGATATTAATTGTTCTACATGTACATATTTTTACCAATTTTTGTAAATATATTATAAATATACAACAATATATTCAGTTTTTCCTATAACATAGGAAAAACCAAACACATTCGCACTCTTTAGGATATTCTGCTTGTAAAGCGTGATAAGACTTAAAACATATGTATATCCTCAGCATTAAGCGGCCCTTCAACTGCGTACAATAAATCGTTAATACTAATATAGCTTGCCTGTATATTATTTAATGATGGTCCAGTAATAACTGGTATAGGTTCTGCGGTTAATTTATAATGTAGTAATTTGTTTTGTCTTTCTTCTAGAACCCTCCTAATTTCTCCGTTTTCTACATACAATAAAAATCCGTCTTTTTCTATTCTGAATGGTTTCCAGTGAATTCCTCTTGTTTTACTTTTTATATTAATTCCAGAAAATAATAAGGGTAACACATTTAAAGCCAATATATGTTGAATTTCTAAAAAAAGTAAAAATAACAGTAAAGGATCTCATGATTACTTCACTTTTGTCTTACCCTAATTAGTACTACTAATTTGAATGAGCTTTGGTAAAAAGGGTGTTATTGTTTTTAACTACTGTATTTCATCTACGAAATTGTCCAGTCTCAATATGTTCCACTTGTCCTTCCTTCGATTTTTCTGAAACATGCATAGGTCAAACATGTTCATAAACCTAGCGTTAAAAAACTACCTTCTACTAGCAGTCCATACAATTCATATTATTTCCGCAAGTATATGTATGTGGAACATAACTTCCCTCTTGCTGCTTTGCATGATCCGCCTTTACTATTGCTAGGAATATAGGCCTGATAATAAATTTCAGGACGTTCGTGTAGAAACAGCACGTTAATCTCACCGGCAAACACTTTAAATCTGTTGCATGATATTCTGAAAATATATAATTCTATGGTATATTATTATATACAAAGAAATAAAGGAACCTTTTATCATGAGAATTTTATCATTCATTTCGCACTATTAATTCTGCTAATTTATTTCTCAAGAATGGGGTTGTTGTGTGTGAGTAACTAGCAGCTATAAGTTTCCCTTAAAAAAAATTAAAATGAAAACAAGAAATATACAGATGTGACAGGAAAATGTTGAATATTTACTTTGTATAGCAAACCTACACTTGCCCGTTGAGGATACATTACTTCTTGCCAGTCACTAGCTACTAACTCTGTTTCCTCCGTATCATTTGTTGTTTCAGTTGCATTCAAAAACAACGAGCTGATTATAACATTGTTTTCCAGAGCCTACAGCATTAATTGTTCTATAATTACTTCAAATAAAAATATACCAAAAGTGTTACCTTTGTTGTTTTGAATTGTTCATATTTAATCTCAAATTTTTGTGACACCCAAAGGAGGTATAGTCCTTAGTCAATAAAACAAATACTTCCTGGTTAATTTGATGTTCTAGAAAACATTAAGTGGTAGTTCAACAAAGTTTATCCATACTTTACATAACGCCTTTATATAAGCTTTCTTTCATTACTAGCATCAAAAGAGATCATTATTTACTTTGTTGTGCACGATAGTGTATTTCCTAGTGTATAATAATATTATTACATATTTGCCAGTAACACGCAATATACTGCTACGAAGATTTTTGACATTTGCTTATATACTGACCATCATATGTAATTACAATTTTATTTTTATCAATGTAAACGTGATTAATTGGAAGACATAAAGGCGTTAGTGAGAAAATCTATGAACCACGCTGAAAAAGTAATATTGAAAGATTCTTATCTCGAAAAATAATACTGCTGAATTGAGAAAAATGTCTTCTTAACGTTGGTGTACACATGTAGAATATACCATCATATTATTATTTCGCAAACTATAGACGAACAGTAAAATAAAAATTACAGGAGCAGATTTTCAAAACGCAGTAATTGTTTGTACAATGCGAACCAATAGTTGCATATTGATATCTATGTTGTTGGAAATATTTTAGATCTTTCACTAATCGGCATTGGAAACGTTCTACACCTATCAAGTTAATAGATTAGTTTCAAGATTACGTAAAATTAAATGTAAAAAATATATCTTAATTTTAGGGATGCCTTGGAGCTTGAATACAAATGCTGTTTTTTTATTTTATAGAAAAGTGATTTTGAATACTGAATTCTTTAATGAAATATGGATTAAAACATTTCGTAGTATCTTAATATAATGGCGGACTTGCTTATTTGTAAGTTGTTTTTGAAGAAACGCTAGCTATTAATTGTAGCTTTCATTATTTACTACAATGCGTATAACACAATTATTCTCTACTTATTGTATGTTCGCTGTTAATACCATACTTAAATATACTGTATTAATAAAAAATAACGTACCATCAAAATACGATGCGAGTTCCAACAGGTTCCACTCCTCGAGAGTAGCTTTAGCAAACTCATCCATTTCTAAATCAATCTACCCGGGCACTGACTTCATCGGATTATGATAAAAAATATTTAATTTATAATACAACAAGCAAACTAGCTACTATTCCATTAATCATACTGCTAACAAATTAACCAGTAAATTAACCGTACTATTTTTAGGTCTGCAGATTGTATGAACTTCAAATGCATTTGCTGCTTTCCTAGAAAATGTGTGTAATTTGTATGATTTTCGTACCCGTAGCATGAAATACATTATATAGTTAAGAAGTAATACTTACTATTAGTGGGATTTCTCTTAACACAACCACTAGATGATGTCGTATGTAACTGCTTTGCTCTACGTAAGCTACAAGCGCGCAAGTGTACAACATGAATATCGTTAAGAAAAATCACACACGCATGCGCACCATATATTTTATTACAATCTTCTTCATTGTAATAAATATAATTACATTTTGTAAGAAACCTTTGAACTATTGTAATTAACTCTTATGTTTTACTTTAAACTAGACTACTACTAAGTCTACATATATTTTACTTCTCTTTTGTTAACAATATGTGTTCATACTTTTTTTCACATTTTTTTAGATATTTTCACTACAAACAAACTAATAATATGTGTGCAATTGTAATAAATATACGCGCAAAAAAATATTTACAAGGTTTTAGTAAATTTCTCCATGCTATTTTTTCCCGTGTGCGTTTGCAAGTTTCGAAAGGGTGTTATCGTCGTATATAGCGCGTTCCCGATTTAACGTACGGATAGGTAAGGCAAACGGGAAATTATTGAGTTGAAATTTAATCTTTTGAGGTTTAGCCATGCTTGAATAGTAAGTAACTTAGACCATAATTTTATTGCCGATAAATCGAATATATCTTGGAAATTTACGGAAAAAGGAATTTTTTCAATTAGTAAAATGTACTTTCTATATGAGATACGATAAAAAGGTTATTAAAAACAATGTTCAGGGTATTAAATTATTACTCTCATCACTTAGCGTTATAAGTATGACTCAATTCCAAAAAGATGAAGCTTCAACTCAATAATCTCTCGTCTGTCTTACCTATTCATGCGTTAATCCTGGGACACGCTGTATATTAACTCCTATATTATTTGTTTATTGTATAATACACATATTTTTTTTTATAAATTGTTTATTTAATTTTTTATTTAGCACGTAGACGAACTGTCGCCGTCAGTTCCTCCAGCCCAAGCGTCGCTTCCCCCCAGCCCAGGCGTCGCTTCCCCCAGCCCAGGTGTCGTTTCCGCCGTCCCAGCCGTCCTCCTCACGGTCGTTGCCGCTCCCGCCCAATTCTAACGGTATGTTCTCCCTCACCAGAATACACGATCCACCGTGCGTTTTTAGAAACCTGCAGTAGCACGAAGCCATCTTATAGCCATCCACTTTTAACGAAAGTAATTGGTTTGAATTAAGCCAGTGTTCAGTCAGATTTAAAATGTCTATCGTGTCACACTCTAAGAATAGTAATAGCTCATCAATTTTATTATACATACTTTGTATATTTTGAGGCAAAACAGTAATTTTTTGATTTTCTGGGTATTTATTTATTTTAATATGTCGTGTTTTGGATTTCCGATCCTTTTTCCATGGACAAATCTGGCAGCGACCTGTTAGTCCATGCAGCTGCGTTGCACTAGTTTTTTCAGTGCCTTCAGCCTGGTCTTGCTTTCGGATAAATTTATTGATTTGCAGTTTTATATCCCTAGGTAAAGAGAGTAGAGTGGATCTATAGGCCAAGTGCTCTTGAACAAGTTCCAGTCCAAGTGATTTTAGAAATTTTCTTCTCGATTTCTTATTCTTTGAGTTTTCTCGATAAATTATTTGGGCATTTATCCCAGTGACGTTCAGTGTAGCAAAAAATACTCTAAGAGGCCAACGATGACTTTTTCGTAACACAGAATATGTTGAACACATCTGATCAACAGTGTCAACGCCACCTTTTGTCTTGTTATGAAAACATATCATTTCAGGTTTCTTGCTTCCTCCATCTATTTTGGAATCGTTGTGTTTTGTTGACAACACTAGCACAACCTTTCCCTTCTTTGGTACGTGAGACAGTAGTATAATGATTTTCTGAAAACCAAATATTGTAATTTGAACTTCTTTTTTTTCGTGTCTAAAAACTCCGGCGGAATTTCTTTTTTATTTTTCCTTAATGGGGTTTATCAGTCTCTTGACAACTTCAGACGGCGTGTTACTGATTTTGAAAGGCCCATCTGGTTGCTGACCAGCGTATATTTCAATGTTATACGTAAAATAAGTTCCGGCATCGGCTAGGGCAAAAATTTTAATGTCGTATCCAGCACTCTTTATGTACTGTCGAAAGGCGCACCTCCCCCGAAAGGCTTCCAACTTCTCATCGATAGTTACATTGCTACCAAGAGTATATGCTTGTTGGCTATTATTTACAAATAGCTAAAAAATTTAATGGATTGGTGCCAATCGATTAACAGGTTTCCTGACTTTTCGAATATGTATATTGTCAAACCTCAAACACTTCATTAGAAACTGAAATCTATTGATTGACATTACCGCTGTAAATATTTTGTTAGAGAATCGACACGAACTTTTATACCTAAACGTTTCTTTTATAAGCGTATGTGTATGGCTTATGTCGGAGAGCACTGTTGGCCTTGAGCGGACACATGCAGTAAGAATATATACAGTTAGTGGGTTCACAGCGTCCGTATGCATACGTTGCAATAAAGAATCAAAGCGCGTTATAGGAACGTATAATATAAGATAAAGTTTTGCGTTATTAGATCGATAGTTTTATTGAATTCTCCCTAAAATTCCTGTCATATTTCAACACCCGTTCCATCTTTATATCAAAGCTCTCTAACGTTTAGATGACTTGATCGCTGAACACCTGCTATATACAACAAGCCAAACTGGGCTTTGATTTCTGAAGCATTAGTCAGGAGGCAGAACCTTTTTCTAGTGTACCGTTCTGAAATTTTAGCAATATATATGTTGGTATAATGCACAATAAATGTAATCATTTCTGGAGTAGTAAGGTAGCTCCAGATTTCTAACGGATTTTTGAGGTGCTTTAAAACTGCCTTTGGCCCTGATTTTTCTTTTATGATGTCATGTGCCTTGGGTCTCCCTCTTTCTGCGACTCCAACTTTTTTCCACTTTGTAATTTTATCTCGTCCAGTATATACGCAACGTGAAACCAAAAAGGGAATATCGTCATCTGAGCTGCTTCCATTTTCAGAGAAAGTTTGGACTTCTTGATAAGAGTCAGTTTCATGGTCACTTTCTTGCAATACGTCTTCAACTTCACTTTCGCTCTCTAGTACATTTTCATGAGACGAAATAGAATCTAAAAATTTTAGAGCCTCTTCTCTGTCCTTCTCTAAATTTAGATTGAATCTCCGTGACATCTAAAAAGACATCTTTTCTAAACAAAATGTAAACATACGTATATGAGTAAATAACAAGCCATATTACAATTACTAAACCTTGAATATATAACATAACCTAACTTTATCTACTATGTTTATGCAAAATAATTGAAATTAACATGCTACTTACGTTTACTGCTTCACAATAAATGTGATACCGTAAATACACGCGCCCGGGTGGAAGACACCCATAACGAAATTAAACGTTTAAAAAAAAATAAACATAGCAAGTGATCCGCCTAACTCCAGGTGCAAACTGTTACCAAAGCATGTTCAAGAATTTACATGGAACGATATTTCAATGTTATGCGCAATAACCCGTAAAATTAAAATATAATTCAGCTTGGGTGGAATAAACCCATGCGCGTGTACTCTAGGGTTAATATTACGTAACATATCCTCATAATATGTATTCTAATGAAAATTTAAACATTTATGAACTCCGATTAATATATATATATATATGTATAATTGTAACAGGATCGAGAAATGGAAATAATGAAAGAACGAAAGAACGCCGTGGTCGGGGGGGCTGGCGGAGTCGTCGCCTGAGAACATACCGAAAACGTCGTTGCGGGGGAGGACAACAGCCCCGTCGCGGGGGAGAGCAGCAGCCCTGTCGCGGGGAAGGGCAACAGCCCCGTCGGGGCAAAAGGCGGCATTCCAACTATAGGCCACGCCGCCAAGGCGCAAATGTAAATTTTATATTTGCACTTTTACAACAATTTCTATATTATGACGAATATGCCGATAGAACTACTATCACCTTAAAAGTGTTATGAATAATAATACTTTCCTTAATTAGAAGTTGGTATTAGTTATAGCGAGTTAGGGAATTTTTATGTCGCAATGTTTTCACAATAAGAAGAAGTGTAAAATAGATGTAGACTGTACTTCAAGATGTAGCACGTTGCGTTGTTGCAGTTTGTTTGGTGTTCGTTATGTTTAAATAAATCATTGTATATAATGTCGTGTATTCTTCACAATTAACAAGAAAACAACAAAAAGTACTGTTGTGGTGGTAGGGTGGTAGAATCACAATATACACCTGTATCCTATACTTTTATTTCTCACCGTTTACATACATATGCCATGTCTCACATCTCATTCTTACGTACTATATATCTATCTCCCTTCTTATATCTATTCCTCTTTTTGCCCCTTATTCCCAAGGCGGGAATTTTAAATCCCGACATAACAGCTCTTCCCCACCTAACAATTCTAAAATATTTATGTTTAATTTTTCTGGTACCTTCCTTATTCTAGTAGATCGCCTTTCTACTGTACCCGTTGGAGTAACATTATCTTTATTATTATTATGTTTAGGTGATATAGTAGGTGTAAGAGTTGTATGTGATTCCACATTTGGATCTGAATTAAGATCCCCCTCTTGATGAGTGTTTTGTTCGATAGCTTCCGTCTTTGGAGTGTCGACACCTATCTCTGTGGAGTTCGACGGAAGTTCCACCTCATCATTATTTTCAAAGGTAATGTCATTTTGATGATTTCTCCCAACCAATGGTCCTATAGATCTCAACTGGTTCACATGCGTTTCCAGATGCGGTCGTCATCCAACTTAACGAAGTAATGTAATACTCACATTGTTCTATTATAGTTCCGAATTGCCATTTGTCTTTTTGAAAGGAAGTCTCGAGCTGCTACTCTTTCATTTATTTTAAATGTTTTCGTGACAGGTATCTCTTCGCCCGATTTTAACGAAAACTGCGGTATAAGCATATCTAATCGTGTTCGAATTTGTCGGTTCATTAGCAACATAGACGGTGATTTCCCGGTTGCTGGGTGTAGAGTTCTTCGATATGTCAATAAAATTTCGCATAATAACTTTTCTATATCTGTGTCTTCCTTTACCATTGTTTTAAGTTTGTTCTTAAACGTTTGGACATATCGCTCCGCTTGTCCATTGGATGCAGGATGATATGGTGCCCCTGTTTTATGACGTATTCCGTTTAATTTTAAAAATGTTTGAAATTCACTACTCATGAATTGTCTTCCATGATCAGACACTAATGTTCGTGGTAAGCCATGTGTAGCAAATATTTTTCGACATACTGTAATTGTTGCCTCCGTTGTTATGTTTTTTTAGGACGCGAATTTCAGGCCATTTCGAAAATGCATCGACTAAAATGAAAAAATAATGACCTAAGAACGGCCCCGCGAAATCTACATGAACTCTGTCAAACGGCGTCTTCGAAGTTTCCCACGGGTGTACTGGTACCCCATTGGATCTGTTCGCGTCAACTGACATTCGGTACAATTCTTAACTACATTTTCGATATCTTTGTCAACTCCCGGCCACCAACAATATCCTCGTAAGTATTGCTTCATTCGTGTTATGCCGAAATGAGTCGAGTGTATTTTCATTAGAATTTGTTTCCGTAATTTTTCCGGAATGTAAACTCTAATTCCACGCATTAAACAGCTATTTTGAAGACTAAATTCTGCTGGTTTATCCCAAAACGAAATTTTGATTCTACTTCCCTTCCGTTTGCAAGACCCTGTATTAACATTTTAATGTTGCATCTGTCTTCGTAGCCTCCGACAGTTCTTTAAATGTTACCGGTAATGTATCAATTTGGTTCAACTCTACCACGTCGACCTCATCCATAGTATATTGCGATTTAATTTTTAAAGGTAAACGAGACATCCCGTCTGCGTTTCCATGTATACGCGTGTTTTTATACTAAATATCGTAATCAAACGCTTGCAGGAATGCAGCATAGTGTTGCATCCTCATTGCGGACAATGATGGTAAACCCTTCTTTGGACTAAATATCTGAGAAATAGGTTTATTATCCGTAATAAGTGTGAATTTCTTCCCATAAAGATATTGGTAGAAACGTTTGACTCCAAATATAATCGCGTATGCCTCTCGATCAATCTGACTGTATCGTTGTTGTGTGGGTGTCAGCGTTTGAGATGCATACATAATTGGCTTTTCATCTCCATCAGGATAAGCATGGCTCAAGACAGCCCCTACCCCGTACGGTGACGCATCCACGCTAATACTAACGGTAACTTAGGATTATAATGTACAAGGAAATTATTTGACAGTAATTCTTTTTTCATCTGATTAAACGCATTTTCACGTTCGTTATTCCAAATGAATGGAGTGTTTTCTTTTAAAAGATTATTAATTGAATACATTTTACTACTAAGATTTTTTATGAATCTTCCATAAATAATTTACGAATCCTGTAAATGTCGCGTACTTGATTCCGATATGTCGGTCTCGGCATGTTCTGTATTTGCCTCAATTTTCTTTTTTATTTTGTGTATACCATTTTTATCTATGGCATACCCACAGTATTCTATTTGGCTGGCAAAGAATTGGCATTTTTCAAAATTTTACACGCATGTTCGTGTTTGTTCAAATTTCTAGAACCTTGTCCAGTCGTTCAGGTGAGTCGCACGTCCGGGCCTGTAATTTTGATATCATCCAAGAAGACACTAACCCCTGGAATATCCGCTAAAATTTGTTCTATTTGGCGTTGCCATATTGCCGGAGCCGATGCTACCCCATACATTAGCCTTGTTGGTCTGTAAAGACCTTTGTGCGTGTTCAATGTTAAAGCTTCGCGATCTTCCTCCCGTACCTCTAACTGTAAATAAGCTTGGGACAAATCAATTTTGGTAAATTTGTCTCCACCTGCCATTTCCGAAAACAGTTCCTCGATAGTTGGAAGTGGGTGTGAATCAATGAGTAAATTAGGATTTAAAGTTATCTTATAATCCCCACATAATCTAATCTTATTGTCTGACTTGGGTATAGCTAACACCGGCGTTGCCCAAAGACTCTGTTTAACTTTGTTTAAAACCCCGTTACGTTCCAATTTATCTAGTTCGGCTTCTATTTTCTGTTTCATCACAAAAGGTACGTGCCTTGCTTTCATGAATACAGGCATGTAATTTGGTTTAAAATTTAAACTTGCTTGTATATCTTTGATTTTTTCCCATTGAACTTTACATCAAACACTTTAGCATATTAGTTTTTAACCCTTGTAAAACCTCATTAACATCAGTTGAATTGAATTCACTGAGCTGTTAAAGACTGTATTCCAGTTTAAATTCAATTTTGTATCCAATCTCTTCCATGAGAGGGTGTCTTTTGGAATCAACTACATACAATTTACAATTTTCAAACTATTACACCTTTACATTTTATGTTAACCTTTACAAACCCTAGCATTTTCAGTTCCGTATTACAATAACTCACTAAATTTATATCAGGCTTATTTATTGTATATTTAAAATATTTTTCGTATATATTTTTATTTATAATACACACAGGCGATCCGCTATCTACCTCAATTTAATATTTACATTATTACAGTTTACATCTAAAATATTTTTTGAACTACTTGTCTCTTGAATATTGCACATTACTTCTATATTATGTAAATCTTCCTCGTCATTTTTACTTTCTACTAAATTAGTTTCATGTTTAGCTTTGAGGCACACTCTTTGAATATGTCCTTGCTTTTTACAGTTATTACATGTCGAACTTTTATGGAAACATTTATTCGCTAAGTGTGTCTCGCCACCACACCTGTAGCATTTAACTTTATCTTTCTTATTAATAATTGAGTTTTCCCTGTTACCTTGTCTATCTTCTTCCTCTTTCTTGTACCTGGTTCATGTTTGTTGTTCTTCTCTCCTCTCATTTCTGTACCTCCTTTCATGGGAGCTCCATTGCCTTCGCAAATTTTAATGCATCAGCTGCCTTCATTCCTTCTTTTTTAATAAGCGATTTAAAATAGCTTTATTTCGTATTCCAAACACAAACTGATTTCTTAAAGCTGTTTCTAGTATGCTCCAAAGTTACAGTTAATGGCTAACTTCTGCAATGCTACCATATACTCTTCCACTGTTTCGGTTCTTCCTGTTTTCGCAAATGGAATTTGTAATTTTCGACAATTTCTAGCGGTTTAGGTTCATAGAATGTTTTCAGTAACTCTACAATTTCCTCATAAGACTTGGACTGTGGTTTTTCTGGTGCTAATTTGTCACTGACGATATCATATGTATCTGCCCCCATATAATGTAGTAATAAGTGCTTTTTAGCATTTTTATCCGTAATTTCAAATATTGTGAACGCACCTTCCAGTCTTTCAATCCACCTAGTTCACCTCGTTTTGTTTTTGTCGAAATGTTCAATCGTGAATACCGTTTGTAGCGACATTTTTTCTTTTTTTTTTTTTATGTAGATGCGTTTCGCGCGTATTCGTTCCTTTTTTCAGGTTATGTAGGTATCTGATACCATTTAGTACTTATCTATTTTCCCAGGATTTCACCGCTGTAATTTTCGTATTTGTATCTTTTCTTTTATCCTCGTCGCCAGATTTGTTGTGGTGGTAGGGTGGTAGAATCACAATATACACCTGTATCCTATACTTTTATTTCTCACCGTTTACATACATATGCCATGTCTCACATCTCATTCTTACGTACTATATATCTATCTCCCTTCTTATATCTATTCCTCTTTTTGCCCCTTATTCCCAAGGCGGGAATTTTAAATCCCGACATAACAAGTACTTATATCTGTATTTCAGAAACGAAAAATGATTTATGTGTATCTGTTATATCCTTTGAATTACGCGCCATCGGCGCAAATGATTTTCCCATAAGAAGAGAAGAATAGTTATAGTAATAATTATAATTGTTATTTACTTGTTACTTCATTTTGTACTAATAATAAACCACACAATGTACATATTATTATTTTATTCAACTTACTACATGACTGTGCTCTAACCACTCTCTCTACATAATGCCAACCTTATATCTATTATTCTATTCTAAACTAGTACTACCACATCCCCCTTTTTAAGATTAAGATTTAATGGACTTGGCTGTTTTATGATTCGTCCCGTTCTTGAGCAAACTTGATTTTCACTTCTAACCTTTCCTGTATTAGCACTCTTCTCATTTTTCTCAGTCTGTCCCATTTCAATGTATGTTTTAAAATTATCTTTGGTTTTCACTTCCTCGTTTATGTTCTCACTTGTGTTCTTCGTAGTTCCACTCACCTTCTTGATGAAAACTCTATTTCTTATAAATTCCGTATTGCTTTCTGTTTTGACAACGTAAGTTCTATCTCTATGCTTTCTTATCACGACCGCTGGTGTCCAAGTACCTTTTGGTTTCAGTTGTACCACCACTTTATCCCCCGTTTTGAGTTCAGGTAATTCTTTTACTCCTTTCTTGTTAAAATATTTTTCTTGATTGTTTGTATTCTTGTCTAAGAACTCATGATATTTTGCTCTATCTATTACTTGTGGAATGAATTCATAACTATTTTTGGAATAGTAGATCTTAGTCTACGACTCATCAGAACTTGTGCTGGCGAAATCTCTGACATATTGGCATATTTCGGTAAGTTAACAAGGCTAAATAAATATCCTTTTTTTCTTCTAGGACTTTTTAAAAAATATTTTTACTGTCTGAACATTTCTCTCGGCCATGCCATTCGAAGATGCATGTTTGGTGATGTTATAACATGTGTAAATTCCCCTTTCTCTGAAAAACGTTTAAAAATTTCTGAGGTGAATTGTGGTCCCCCATCTGTAACTAAAATTACAGGAATACCATGCCTGGCAAATATTGACTTCAAATATTTTACAATATCTAAACTTGTACTATCATCTACTTCCTCTACTTCTATGTATTTAGAATAATAGTCTACCAAAAGCAAATATTTTCTTCCTTTAATTTCAAACAAATCACATCCAACCTTGTTCCAAGGCAATAAACCTGTTTCATGTGATTTTAGCGGTATTTTTGACACAAATAACGTTTCAATTATTGTTTTGATTTCATTTGTCATAGTAGGCCAAAAAACTGATTCTTTAGCTAGATTTAAACACTTCTTAAATTCCAAATGATTGTAATGAATTTTACCTAAAATTTCAGCTCTTAATTTTATAGGAATTACTAAACTCTGTTTTCTGAATATTAAATCGTCAATTATAGTTAACTCATGTCTGAATTTGAAATAAGGGTTTAACAAAGGGGGCTTAACTTTCTGGAATATTTAGGCCAACCTTCTAAAATAACATTTTTCAATTCTTTTAACTCTATGTCCCTATCAGTTTCATTTCTGATTACTGTCTAATTTTGTTTGTTTAGCATTAATATTTTCCGTAATCAAACAGATATGAGCCTGAATCTCGTCATCTAAATTTCTGTCAGTATCATTCAAATGAGCAAAGGGATAATGCATCTGCTATGATAAGCATTTTACCTGGCTTATATTTCAACTCAATCTCATATTTCTGTATTTGCAGTAACATACGTTGAAGCCTAGGCGGGCATTTATTTAGAGGTTTTTTATAAATTGTTACCAATGGTTGATGGTCTGTTTCTACTATTATTTTGCGGCCAAAAATATATTCATGAAATTTCTTAAGTCTGAAACATATTGCCGCCATTTCTTTTTCAATTTGTGCGTAGCGCTGCTGCGTTTCTGTGAGTGCTCTTGACGCATACGCGCATGGCAAATTATTTTGCAACAATACTGCTCCTACGCCCGATTTTGAAATGTCTACTGATAATGTCGTTTCTTTGTTCACATTATAAAATTGCAATACCGGACTTGCACTTAAAACATTCTTTATTTTTTCGAACGCATCATTCTGTCTTTGACCCCATGTAAATAAGACATCTTTCTTTAGAAGTTTTCGTAATGGTTCAGTTGAGAAATTTTTTACGAATTTGCTAACGTAAGTTAAAATACCTAGTAATCGTTGGACGTCTTCCTTACATGCTGGTTTGGGCATGTTTTGTATCGTAATGATTTTGTTATTGTCAGGTGAGATACCTTTTTGCCGATATGTTATGCCCCATATATTTTAAACTCTGCTTCAAAAATTGACATTTTGATAAATTAAACTTTACATTATTCTTTTTCGCTACCTCTAGTACCTTTTTAACCTATCCTCATGTTCCTTTTTTAGTTTCACCCCAGACTATTATGTCGTCTATATATATCTCCGTACCTTCACAATCTCTAAAAATGTCTTTAAACCTTTCTTGGAATACTTCAGGCGCACATTTTATTCCATATGGGAGCCTTAAAAATTTGTATTGACCATATGGTGTGCCAAAAACACATAAGTCACTGCTTTCTTCATTCAAAACTATCTGGTAAAATCCACAGGTGGCATCTAATGTGCTAAAAATTTTCGCACCTGCCATTTTGGCAGCGATTTCCTCCAGAGTGGGTATCAAGCAAAACTCCCTTTTTATATTTTCGTTGAGATCTTTTGGATCTAGACAAATTCTAATATCGCCATTTGCCTTTTTAGTAATCACTAAAGAATTTACCCACTCTGTAGGTCCCTCAACCTTCTCAATTATTTTTTGTGATACTAATGTATCTAAACATTCTTTTAATTTAGACATTAATGCTAAAGGAACACGTCTAGTAGCATGAACAACTGGTTTTGCTCCACTTTTTAATTTAATTTTATGGCTTACTTAAACACCCTATCCCTTCAGACTTCTATATATGCCTTGATTAAACTACTTTCATTTTGTATTCTATTTACATTATCTATCTTTTCTACTACATTTAAATCTATACATGAATTTAGCCCTAATATAGCTGGAGTTTTGGATTCTATCACATAAAATTCTAAACTATATTTTTGATCTTTTCTCTTACAACTAATGTTACATACACCAGTTACTTTAAGGGAATCCCCTGTATATGATCGTAATTGTATGTTGGTGGATTTAATTGCAATATTGAATAGATTTAATCTTTTCAGATCTTCCACTGATACTACGTTACACATAGCGCCAGTGTCCCCCTTTAGTTTCAATATTTATTGTTTTAAATTTTTAAGTCAGTGTACCAACAATTAATCAGTTCATTCTTTCTTATTGAATCTAAAAATAGGCACTTATCTACATTGGAGGTTAGTGTGTCAACTACAGTATTTTCTTCCTCGGTGACTTCATTGATGTTTTTATTCTTACAAGCAATAGTAAAATGATTTTTCTTTTTACATTTATTACAAAATTTGCCGTATGCCCGGGCATTCATTGACCTTATGGTTTCTACCACAACTCTCCGCATGAACTTATTAACCGATTACTGTAGCTGCACTCCTACCTTTGCCTTTATTATTTTTACTGTTATTTTTAATTTGAAACCACCACAAATGGTATTGTTGTTTCTTTCATTTCTACGCACTGGAGTCTGGACTTCTCAATGATTTTGCACTGATTTATCGCTTCCTCCAACGTATACTTGTCATTTTGCAGTAGCTGATTTCTCATTTCATTATTTCTTACTCCATATGTGATCATGCACTTGATGAGGCTATCTTGAAGGCTTCCAACTTGCATTTTGTGCTTGTTCTATTAATTCCGTGATAAATTCTTCCAAAGTTTGAGTATCTTTCTGTCTTTTTATCATGAACACATATCTTTCGTATGTTAAAATTTTTTTTTGGTAGAAAGTGTTCCTCAAATCTGTCTCTGCTAATTTATCTTTATCTTCGTCCTTTATCTTAAGGTTTTATATATTTTGAAACCTTCTTTCCCTATATAATGTAATAACTGAGCACACTGTACAGTCTCAGATTTTTTATTTACTTCACTGGCTTTTAGGTAATTTTCGAACCTGCTTCGCCACATTAACCAATTTTCGGCTATATTACCTTCTTTCCTAAGAGGACTAATCCCTCGATGATCCCCTATTTTGTTTAACGGTTGATGACGCCTCTTTATATTTATTTTATATCGGTTTCTTTTTGAGTATTCTTCAGAAAAATACTGTCTTCAACTTGACTGCGCCGTTATTTACTTGTTACTTCGTTTTGTACTAATAATAAACCACACAATGTACATATTATTATTTTATTCAACTTACTACATGACTGTGCTCTAACCACTCTCTCTACCTAATGCCAACCTTATATCTATTATTCTATTCTAAACTAGTACTACCAACAATAATCAAAGTTATAAAAAAGTTATATAGATACGCTTCGTGACTTGCTTATTATTATACAAGAACCCAACAAAAATTGGCGACGATGGACGGAAAAACAGAGGTTCGCGAAGCACGTGGTGGAAATGGTTATTCAGGCAACCTTATTACATAAAATTTCAGCATCGATGTATTCGAACCGAAGATTCAAAACTTCAGCAGGTGGGTGCAAAGATTAGAACAATCGTTTGAGATTTTCCTTGTTAATGATAACAAACTTAAACGCAATTATTTGTTGCATTATGCGGGTGTCGAAGCGTTCGACATTGTCTGCGATACAATTGCCCCTGAAGTTCCAAGTTCAAAAAGTTACCAGGAGATCATCAGTATTTTAAGAGCGTTTTACGAACCAAAACCGGTAGAGATCGCTGAATATTATAAATTTCATCATTGTACGCAAAAGAATGGAGAAACCATTAAAGAATATATTGCAACATTAAGAAAATTATCGACCCATTGCGACTTCGGAAGTTATTTACAAACTGCCCTCAGAAACCAACTAGTTTGTGGTATGGTAGAATGACAGAATTAGACAGCGCTTATTGGAAACTCCAGGTTTAACTCTAGAACGTTCGATAGAGATGGCTTGCAGCTTAGAAATGTCATATAAGGACTCACAGCAATTAGGGACAGTAAATAATGTGCAATATAAAAGGGCTACAAGTGAAAGTAAATATGTGAATAAAAAAGGTGAAAAATGCGAGAATAAAGGTAACAAAATGGAAAAACCAGGTAAAGAAATCTCATGTTACAGGTGTGGTCAAAACCATTATGCTTCTAATTGTAAGTTTAAAAATTCAAAATGTAATTATTGTAAAGCATGTAGAGCATGCCGGAAGAAACGAAATAAAAATGTTAATTTAATCAATAATGATGTTGAAGTTGAATGTCAGTCATATGTAAATAGCATTCATTTCACACAAAGCAATGAAATAAACACAAAAAGATTAACAGTGAACGTAAAAGTAAACAAAATATCTCTCAATATGGAAATAGATACAGGTGCTGCAGTATCTATAATTAGTAGTAGTCTTGAGAAACGTATTTTCAACATTTGGACTACCGTCAGTACTATGTTCAGATAATGGATCTCAATTCACAAATATACAATTCAAACAGTTTATGGAAAGTAATGGAATAAAACATAAATTTACAGCAGTATATCATCCTGCCACAAACGGATTAGCTGAACGTTTGGTTCAAACTTTAAAGGCAAAACTGCATTCAATGCCTAATAGTAAAGAAAACCTACAAGTAAATTTAAACCAGTTATTAACACATTATAGAATTATGATCCATCCAACAACAAATAAAGCGCCAGCAGATTTAATGTTTTCATATTCAGTTAAAAACAAATTTAATTTAATGGTTCCGACTAGACAAACAGATAACATCCCTTATAGAGAAGAAGAACTACGTAAATATTTCAAAGTTAGAGATAGAGTTGGAGCTAGGAATTGTACAAGAGACGCTAAATGGAAATTTGGACAGATTGCGAGAGGAGTAGGAAAATTGCATTACGAGATCGATATGGATGATGGAAGGAAATGGAGACACCATGTAGATCAACTATATAAAGTGGGGGAGAAAATAAGAGAAGAAGAAGTAGAAGCAAGTTCAGACATGGAAAAGTCGCAAGAATCAGACACTCAGTTAAGAGCAAACGACCTTGAGGAGGTAGAGAAACTGAAAGTTCTTGAAGAACCGGACACTCAATCAAACTCAACTCAGGAAGCGACGAATGAGTCGAAGATCCCGGATCCTGGGCCTATACCTCCACAGCCGCAATCTCAAGTTATCCAGGTTAGGAAAAGTACACGCATAAAGAAACCTGTTGTGCGATTAAATTTATAATGTTTATTTGTAATTTTTGATTGTATGTTGTATTTTCTTTAAGAGAGGGAAGAATTGTTATATCCTTTGAATTACGCGCCATCGGCGCAAATCATTTTCCCATAATGCCAAGCATAGAGCCGCAGTAGCTATGCCTAGTAGTAGAATAATAGTTATAGTAATAATTATAATCAAGGTTATAACAAAGTTATATAGATACGCTTCGTGACTTGCTTATTATTATACAAGAACCCAACAGTATCGTGTAATTTAATATAATAATGTTAAGTCACATGCACCTCATAGTAAATTATTTTACATTTTTTTAAATATTTAATATTGTGTTCTTCATTATTAGTTTGTATATTTACAAAAGTTTCTTTTTTCTTCTAAATTTAATGTATATTGTATTGTTTAATATGTAATACATATTAAAGAATTTTTTGTAAAGTATGTTTAATATTGTTAATAATCAAATATAAATCATTTTACGTACTATTATGCTGCCATTTATATATGAAACACGTTAAAGTATTTCTCATTATTATTTTTTTTTATATTTCAGAATCCCATAGAAAATGGAAAAGTAAGATGCAATTACTTTTTTCTCTTCTTTTTAATTTTATTTTTTTATTTCTTTCAGATTATATATCTATTGTAACAATTTGAATGTAAATACATTGTGAAAATTTGATTGCGTCTTTTATTATTATTCAGACTTGCGTTTGCTATATAAATATTTATTTTCAACAAAAATTTATCAATGAAAATTTTTATATCTAGATCATATTGAATTTATCGATTTTAAGATATAAAAATAATTCTGAAGAAAGCTTTTTCCGAAGTCTCACTTCCTCTCCATTTCAACGACTTCGTAGTACGTGCATCTTCATATACTGGAGGAAATCGTTCTTTTTCATGCATCTGTAAAATTACATTTTAATTTTATTTGAACATTTTAAATAGTATGTATAACTACTTATTATTATCTTCATTGCCCATTCAAAATGGCAAAACGTTGAAAGATACGTATAAATATGTATAAGAATTACTGCAAGACAAATGTCTATGAAAAGTATGATAGATACAAACAAACCGCTCTTTGATTTTAAGAAACCAAATTGTTTATGTTTATACTCTGAGTAAAAGAAATGTAATTCAAAAAATTGCTTCAAGCGTTGTCTTACTCTTTTTGGTATAACTAAAAATTGGAAAAACACTAATAAAATCTCTCTGAACGGATTTATATCTGCAAAAACTACGTGTTTGTAATAAGTGCGCCCAGATTAATTTCAACTACGAACAGTTGATGTGATGGAGGACGGTATTTTTTCGCTTCTTCAATAATGCTATTTTCGAATATAATTTTATCGATGATTGAAAAATGCAAAATTGTAAAAAGATAACATATCGTATAAATAAAAAATAATAATTAAACATTTCATTATAATGTCACATTTGGATTTCAATTTAAATAAAAGACCTTATCGAATCAAACACTTACTGCATAAGGATGATATTTATCTAAGCAAAAGAGATATCATTCAAATAATTCATCAACTTATTTATTGTATCGTAATGTATTAAAGTTATGAGTGCTCGTATACAGGCACAACTCTTTTTTATTTAATTAATGTTCGTATATTTTTAACCTTATTATATCTGTTTCGTTTACTTTCTTGCTAACACCTTTAATACATTTAAAAAGATATATTGAATAATGCATCGATCGATCACTTTTCACACTCACTATGTATATTTGTAAATAAATAAAAAATTAACAGTATTTACTTAACTTTTCAGAATTGAATTTGAAAAGAAGGATGAGCATCTATTTTTTCTTGTAGATTTTTCGTACTACCTTCTTTGGTTGCTCGGTCTACTTAAAAAATCAATGACAGCGGTAATTTGTGCATGTTTAAAAGAAGAACAAACCGTTTTTTTAAATTGCGTTTTTATTTCTTATAAGATTATTAACAAAATTATTAATTTACGTTAATTTTATATATACACTAGAAAAGAAAAATAAAATGCGATTTCCCTATATTTTATGCAGAAATTTTAAACCTCGAACAAAATTTATTAATTTACATCAATTGGTGAATTTTAAAACATTTTAAACTTTAAAATATTGGTGTATATATATAAAATCTATTATTAATTTACTTAGTTGAATACATTCTTTTTTGTAATTTAGAAGAAATATGATACTGAACACGTATAAGTACATGATATAATAGAGAGATAGTATATGGTATTTATACAAAAATACATTGTAATCGTATGTATTATGAAAACATGTTAATTTTTCTATTTCCAAATAAAAATATCAGTTATTTTTACATTTATCGTTCTAGTATAATTTTTCGTAAATGTAAGCGTGACGTCGAGGGTAGAAGCCTTCGGCACGGTACCGTTGTCGCGCGTTTCTTCGGATTTTGGGGGCTGATCTCAAAAATCCGCGCAGCCTAGTCCATACACGACGCACGCCGCTTTCGATACGCGCGCGTCCCGCGCGTTTTCGACCACGTTTAGATAGCGGTTAGCGACTCCCACTTTGACCGAAAAACGCTATATCGATGCGCATACGTCCTTTGTTCGCAATCTACCCACTTACCAGCTAACCGAGAACAGCGTTAGCCGATCCGAAAAATCGATCACCATTTAGTATGTATAATTATTTGTAAAATCTACTTTAATTCCAAATGATTTCATTATGTCTCCCCTATTAGTGGAACTATTCCATTCTTAACAACTATTAACCTGCAACCTTTTAAAACCTTTCCTTTGTAACCTATTGTAGCATAAAATTCCCCAACTGGACTAATTAGACTACCATCGTAACACTTTAATTTTACTGCAGTATCTGTTAACCTTAAATTTTGAAAATTTTCTTTAAACATCTTTTCTGGTATTACTGAAATGCCAGCCCCTGAATCTACTTCCACCTGTAATGGTTTATTATTTACCGTCAATTGTACTAAAGTTGGCTTAATATAATAATTGTTATAAACATAATGCATCTCCATAAAATCGATTGTTTCGTGATCACCTTGAACTTCTATGAAACAATTTTTTTGTTTCTTACAAACTACAGCTAAATGTCCTACTTGCTTACAGATCTTACATTTATCGGTTTTGTACTTGCACTTTGCAAAATTATGATTGCTCTTACCACAACTGTTACACTTAAGTTTATCTCCAGCTTGATCCTTCTTAACCGTGCCCTCGGTATGCTGCCGGATAAATGGGTTGATAAAGAACCCATCGTTGCTTCTTTATTCAACGCTGTTTCCACAGGAGTTGCTCCGCTGTTTTCGTGTGTTCCTCTTCGCACACTCTGTCTAACACCGGTCCTTTCTTCAATCCCGCAACAAATTTATCGCTCAAGACGTCGCTTAATTTATTTCCAAACTTGCATGCACTTGCCTTGCTTTTGATTCGTACGAACCATTGCCGTACTGTCTCATTTTCGCTCTTTAAATACAGATATTCTCTTAGAAAATTGTTTTTTCAGCATGTCACACAATTCTTCATAATTCCTCTCCTTAGGTAAAATAGGATCACATAAATCCCTTAGTGTCTTATGAGCTTGTTGTTGTTTCATCACTTTCAATATAATTAGCAGCTAAATATTGTTCCAGTCGTTCCTGCCAAGTCACCCAATCTTTCTCTGGTTTAAATTCGGAAATGCAACCTATTCTGCCTCTTAAAACTACAGGTGCCACGTGCTCCGCCATTTTCCTAGCATATATTTACGAGATAAACGAGTAGAATGCCAGAATCCCCGTCGCCACTTGTAACGTATTCACGCCTTGTGATAAATATTCCTGGTAAATTGAATAATACAAAGCACTAGTTATATACGATTTTATTGTTTAACAATCTTAACAACCTTAATAAATACAAACGTATTGCGTGTTCAGTGCAATGCTGCTGTATATGTAATAAAAGCATTGCCAACTACTTAACATGAAATATCACAACCACCTATAAATTTGGGACGTAAAAAAATGAAAAATATAAAAATAAACAAATACGTTTTGTTAAAAGAATTCTACTATTTTACAAAAAAACACTTGACTTGATACTAATCAACCAAACTAAATTAATGGCTGTATTTAAACAGTTGCTTTGACTGGACCAACTATAGTAAACAGTGTTCCCAGATTAGAAAATGAGAAATTCGTGAGCTTGGATACGAAAAATCGTGAAATATCATGAGAAATCGTTCGTTGCATACAAATAGCGATCGATTAATATTTTATACAATGAGAATATTAAGGAAAACTATATAAAAACAACAATTTGAAGTATTGAAATAAAAATAAAATAAAGTATAACACAAAAAGGTTATTTACAATATTATGAGTGCCCTTTACAAACGCTTCAAAAATTAATAATTAATAATTAACTATTCGGACTCTAAATCTGTATCAACGCCATTATTAACTTGACTGTTAAAATTTGATAACAATTCGGTAACTTCCCGCCAGTGGTGCAGTGCTTGCAGTAAAAAGAAACCGTTTGACATTGTACCGAGTATTATTAGTGTTATTGTTTATGTTGAGTTTGTAAATAAAATATTCAGTCAAAAAACTTTATTGCCGATATAAAAAATGTAACAAGTTAACAGGTTATGGGCCCAGGCTAGCATAAATAAAATAAGAAAATGTTTAAGTAAAAAGGTGGCAAAAGCGGAAAACGTAAGGTTAGTGTATATTTCATACAAAGCGAGTAAAATAGTAAAAAAAAAAGTAAAAAAAAACAAAGAAAAAGTAGGAAAAAAAACGAAAGTAAAAGGGCAGAGGAAAAACTACAATAAATCTTTTGGAAGATTCAACCAACTACGATAATTTTAAATTTCAAATTACGATATTTTTCAAGACAAGCAAGTGAACGATATAGTACTGGAAAGAAGCCATGTCACATAGATCAAACGGAAAAATTGATTAGGAGAAAAGGATGCAATTGCGCAAAGTGATTATTACTACGGTAGGTAAACCAGTATTAACACATTTGCTACACTGTAATTCATCTAAAGAAATGTACGACAAATTAAATGCAGTTTATGAAAGAGATACAGAGCAACGAAAGTACAGGCCTGTTACAAGATTTTTACAACTGCCAGTATAAAAAAGGTATGATATGGCTAAATTTATATGTGATTTAGAGAATTTAGCACATAAGCTAAGAATATAAAACAAAACATCCATGAAACGATGCTGACAACAAAGATTTTGTCGACTCTCCCTGAAACCATATAGACACTTCATTAGTGCATGGGAATCTACAGCGAGAGAAGAAAGAAATCTAACAAATTTAACAGCACGACTAATTGCAGAAGAAAGACTGAATAGCACAGAAAGTAATAGCGAACAGGTGGCTTTTAAAACATCTAAAGCAATTCCAAAAAATACAAATAAGGTAAGTCGAAATTCTACCGATAAAACTTGTTATAAATGTGGTCAAGCCGGACATTTCGCTAAGCAATGTAGAAATGGCGAAGCAAGGTGCAACATCTGTAAAAAAAATAAATTATCAGACCAAGGATTGCTATTTTACAAATAGAAATGAAAGAGGAAAGTCGAAAGTTACTTTTTTACAGAAGATGTAGTCAAAGATAATAATTCAAAACAATGGATTTTGGATTCAGGTGCTTCATAGTACATGGTGAATTGTAAAGATTTAGTAAGTAATCTTCGAGAAAATGTATCTGAAATAGGAACAGCAAAACAAGATCAGAATATGCTGTCACATGGACTGGAAACATAGAACTAAAGATTGTACACTTAAAGACGTTGTTTCGTACCAGATCCTAGTAAAAACCTACTATCAGTAAATAAAATAACAGAACATGGTGCAAGGTAGTATTCAAAAGGAGAAGGTAGAAGTATTCAAAGATAGAAATAAGATTTTGGAAGGTACTAAAAACGAAAAGGGTCTATATATAGTAGAATTGGAGCAAGGAAAGAAGAAAAAGCATTGGTAAGTGTTGTAAACAATGTAATTGGATATTGAACTTTTTAAACATTCAGTATGTGAAGTATGTGCCAAAGCGCGTCAGATAAGAAATCCCTTTACTGAAGTGAGACAAAGAGCAACTCGTCCTTTAGAAATCATTCATAAAGAATATGTGGTCCTATAGAACCTATTACATGGGATGGCTTTGCAGTATTTTATTACTTTTTGGATGACTATAAGCATTTTACCAGCGTTTATTTATTGAAAGGCAAGTATGAAGCGACAGCAGCCATACAATTTTTTATCAAGGAATTTTGAAGCGAAATTTAAATTAAAAAACTGCAAAAATAAAGGTGCGACAATGGAAAGGAGTATGGTTAACAAGTAAATTTAAAGAATGGTGTAAACCAGAGGCCATAGTGCTAGATTTACTATTCCATACTCACCACAGCAAAAGGAGCAGCAGAAAGGCTTAACAGAACATGATGGAAAAAAGCGATAACAATTTTTGATTCCAACTTGAAGAAAGAAAATGGGTGAGGCTGTAAGAGTGGCAGTTTAAATTAAAAGGAAGATCCCGAACCGGAAATTCAAAAAAAATTGAACTTGGGGAATATATAGAACATATATAGGGGTGCAATACGCAATTTTTTTTGTGCGGACATTCATTTTTAAAGGGGTAAACCCCCAATCGAAAATAACGATTTTCAATTTTTCCATACAACTCAGTAACAAGAAGATAGAAGATAGGTGGTAAATGCAATAGTTGCAGCATACATCAAACTCTTTCAAAATATTGACTATCATATATACAGGATTTTCCATTAAGCCCTGCGCTTACACTGCTGGTGTTTTTGTAACATACAAAGAAAAGTTTAAGATATATCTGTGTGATTTTTAAATTTTCTATTTAAAACTGTATAGGTGTTACATATACAGGGTGTTCCTAAATAAATATCACCATATCCTTGGTTATATCTAACAGAACTTCATGTACTAGGGTTATTATATATAGGTATATATATTACTGAATACTTATTGAAAGGGAAAATGATCTCAATCCCACAAATTTAAAATATAAAATTGAGAATATGTAAACCACATGCAAAGTTAATGAAATTTACTGTAATCTCTCCCGGTTATATTGATTAGATAACACATTGTTTGTTGATAATTACATTCGAAGTTTTTATCTACTGGTGTAAACATTTTTTTTTAAGTCAATAATCAACCAAATGCAATGATAAATGTAACATTGCTTATATAAATTCCCCACCTGATATTAAAGTATTTGTTGTTAGATTGTGTAACAAACCTGTGGTGTTGAAAATGGTTGTTCGTAAATACTTTAAAGGAAATTTCGTTTGCTCATGGTAACGTTGACGTTGCCAAATAACAATAATCTAACACCTGTGAAAAACCCACGAAGTAGAACTACACGACAAATAAAGGATATGCTTCTTGACGTTCAAAAAGATACTTCATTTTCGCTGGAAATGACAACAACACTGGAATTTTTGAATCCAGTTAGACCACATTCCGAGACTTCGTAGATGATGCATACGCACCTACACGCGAAGAAGTTCTAGAAGCGATGGAAGCTGAAGAGAACAATGTGTCCAAAAGGGAAGGCGGTATTGTCACTTTAGAATAAAAACCAAGGCTGTGGAATTTTGGGAAAAAAAGGGGGAAAACGAAGCGACTTACGTAGCAACCGTCCAAAAAAATTTCGAAAGTTCAACTCTCCAACAATTGTACAGGTAAACAGTGAACTCATTTAATATAACTACGATTTGTCTTAATTTCTTTTATTCGTTCTAGATGAGAAGAAACAGTAAACCGGGGAGGCACACGACGGGAAAAATTGCTACAAATTCGGAATCCGTTATAATAACTTTGTGGAGAGTATGATAAGGGTGTATTATTCATGTTTTGGACATTCAAGAGGGGCTTGCAAGCTAATCAAGGAATACTTTTAGAAAACTTAAAGCACCCCGGCATTGGGTCTGGAATTTTAAAAACATATAGAATAGTTTCAAGAAAAATAAATAATTTATTACGCGATCATATGGTACAGATTCCGAAAAGCTAAATGAAATCGCTTCAACATTTGTTAGCATGCAAAGATCTCATAAAACAAAATCGGAGAAGATAATACATTCAATGCCAATGAAAGTGGCTTTAATCTAGACTTCATTCTGGTCGCACGTTTGCTGTGCAGGGTTCAAAAAGTGTTACAGCAGTTGTGCAGTCAATATCCGCAACAACACATAGTTATACCATACTTCCGACAATATCAGCTTCTGGAAAAATTTTCCCCTCTTACTTATTGTCATGAAAGAAAAAAAGTGGGAGCTTCGATCCGCGGGGTAACACAGTCTTTTTTTCAACCGTGGAATGTTTATGTTAGGGCTTCAAAAGTCGGGAAAATTAAACAAAAGAACTATTTAATGAATGGCTCACCCGTGTGTATGTGCCAAATGGGAGCCCGAGCGTGTTATTCTTGGACTCTTGGATGGTCATGTCCTGCTACATTGCAAGAGTATACTATCAAGCAAACATTTGAAATATTGACGATACCGAAAAAAACTACGCAGTGATACAACCACTAGATGTATATGGTTTCCGCATATGAAAAAATTTTGTAAGAAAATTTTCCCATCTTGTGCTACGTTTGGTTATGAATATGTGTTGCATGAACGCAATAATGTTCAAACAACAGTCCCTGTATCAAATAAGTTTGAAAATCTGGTAGTTTTGCTTTAGACAACAGGATTTATACATCCTGCTAGGTGTTCCATTTTCGGTAGCCAGGCCATCATACGATGTGCGGGGGTGCAACGAAGTCCTATGTTTTAGACATTTTTTTTGAAGAATTTCATCACCATACAAGGGAATAATTATTCAGTAGCCAGTATTTCATACATAATAGACATGACCAAAAGATGTAAAGTGTTATCTATAAACTTTTCCCATTATCCTATACTTTATGACTAATCAGCAGCTAATACATATAAATTATTTTGATGTACTTATCAATATTTGTATTTCTTAAAATGTTAAAAATATGATATATTTGTTATCGCTAATAAAATCGATTAATATAAGATATAACTTTGGTCTAAAAACTAAACCTTTCCTCTTTCAACAGCGAGTGATTAAACAAATTAAAAAATTGAATATTACATATGTCTTCTACATATTTCCGAAAATCAATACTCTTACTGTTATATCAAACAAAACAATGTGTTATTTTAATCAATATAATACCCCAGAGATATACAGTAAATTTCATTAACTTTGCATTGGTTTACATATTTTCAAATTTCATATTTTTTAAAATTTTTGGGATTGAGATCATTCCTTGCAATAAGTATTCATAATATATATACCTATATATAATAACATAGTACATGAAGTTCTGTAGATAAACCAAGGATATGGTGATATTTACTTTAGGAACACCTGTATTTGTAACACTATACAGTTTTAAATAGAATTAAAAGTCACACAGTTATATCTTAAACTTTTCTTTGTATTGTTACAAAACAAACCAGCAGTGTAAACGCAGGGTTAATGGAACATCCTGTAATATGATAGTCACATATTTTGAAAGAGTTTGATGGTTATGCTGCAACTATGCATTTTCACCTATTTCTATCTTTCTTGTTACTGGAGTTGTATGGAAAAAATTGAAAATCTGTTAATTTTCGATGGGGGGTTTTACCCTTAAAAGTGAATGTCCGCACAAAAAAAAATTGCGTATTGCAACCTAATATGTTCTTATTCCCAAAGTTCAATTTTTTTGAATTTCCGGGTTCGGGATCTTCCCTTTTAATGTCATTAAGTTGACATAATTGATATTTTTGTTATATTATTTTCAAAAATGAAGCGATAGTTTTTTCAATTAATATTACACAGTTTTGTTTACCGAGCTTTAAACTTTCTGATATAAATAAGAAAAAATATAGATTTAAATAAAAAGTGATGCGACTATTGCAAGCTTATCCTCAAATCTTATGTGTATGTAGTGGGCTAAGGAGACCTTGAAATGTTGTATACTTCAACGAAAACTCCGAAAATGTCGTTCGCCTTGAAACCAGTAAAGACCTTCAACGAAAGGTTTGAGATGTCTACTTCGGTTAAACCGTGAGATGTCGCCCGCCTTGAAACAGTTCAAGAGGGAATAGGAGGTTTAAAATTAGATGTCCCTAAATACGTAATGACAGTGTCATTATTCTTTTTGGTAGCAAGTCGAAATGTTCGAGTGGTGAATGTTGTTGTAAGCAATTTATCGTAGGGGTAAAAAAAAATGGGCATATCTTAACTTCTTGTCGGGGGGAAAGAATAAAGATCGATGTTTAAAAACGGATTTGGTGAAGGGGTGAAGTGTGTTATTACAGTGGAAAGGAATTGTTACAACTGCATATATCCAAGAAATAAATCACCGAAGAAAAGCATTTGTAGTGATTGATGATGGAAGTGAAAAGGAGTGTTGCCGCATTTGGGAAAGGGTAGTAAAGTTATAAAATACCTGATTCGTCTCGATGTTATGTCGATGTAGAAGAATTCGCAAAAAATATTAGAGAAAAAGTGAATAACACGATGGATAGTTTTTTATATGTGCATAATGCGTTGAAAATTAACTTGGAACTATATGGTTTATGCTTTTTATTAAGGAAAATTGTTGAAATAAAATCCTTTTAATACCAAAACAAATTATAACACTGAAGCGATTTATATGCCTTGTATGAAGATATATGGATGAAAATTAAAAGCAAGATGGGAATTTCAAGAACTGATTAAAATTCCTATCTGTTCACAATGTTTATTAGCAAATTGGTAAATTCTAACATTGACCTTAATTTTAAATAACACTAAACTATAATCAATAAATTTTATATTTATACATGTAGCCCCATACATAATTGCATAATTTAAATAAAGTATCTTTTTTGCCTCTTCGGAACTTCTTAACCTCACACCTTCATCCATAAAAAAATCTTCCCACTACCGTCCTTCATAAAAAAAATCTTCCTAAACCACCGTCCCCCATAAAAGATTCTTCTCCCTCTTCAATAAATCCTCGTCATGATACTATCCTCCATATTCTGCATACAAAGAAAGTAGCCATACCGCATTGAGCTAAGTCGAAAGCCGCGTCTTGTGGTGTATAATACAACGCGGGAAACGGAGCAATTCTCTATTGTGCACCATAATTTGCGAACGGTTGAGAAATCAAATAAGTGACCATATGGGTTTGAACTACGTCGAAGGGCCGCGTTTTTTGGTGTACAACGCAACGCATTCGGAGCAATTTTCTATTTGCAAACCATAACTTTCGAACGGTTGGTGCAAACGAAGAAAGTAACCATAACGCTTTCAGCTACGTCGAAACCCGCGTTTTTTGGTGTATAACGCAACGCGATTCGGAACAATTTTTTTTTGCACCATAACTTGAGAAACAGTTGGGCAAACGAAGAAAGTAACCATAATGCTTTCAGCTACGTCGAAAGCCGCGTCTTTTGGTGTATAACACAAGGCGATTCGGAGCAATCTTTTGCAAGAAAACCCAGTGAAAGGTTGGAGAAATTTAAAGAAAGAAATCATATGGTCTTGATCTAGGGCGAGAGCCGCATTTTTCGGTGAAAAAACAACGCGATTTGGAGCAGTTTTCTTTTGTCGCCCCCATAACTTGCGAACGGTTGGAGAAAATCGAGACGGTAACAATACGGTTTTGGTCTAAGTCGAAACCCTCGTTTTTTGGTGGTAACAGAACGCGTTTCGCTCCAGTTTTCTATTTTGCACGATAACTTGCAAACCCGGTTGTGCAATCAAAATGTAAAAATACCGTTTGATCTACGTCGAAACCCGGGTCGTTTTTTTGGTGTGTAACATAACGCGTTTCGGGGCAATTTTCTATTATGCACCATAATTTTGCGAGGGTTTGGGAGAAATCAAGAAAGTAATCATGTGTTTGATCTACGTCGAAAGCCGCGTTTTTTGGTCAAACGACGCAACGCGTATCGGAGAAATTTTTCTATTCTGCCCCATAACTTGCGAACGGTTGGTGCAAAACGAAAAAAGGGTAACCATAATGTTTTGAGCTACGTCGAAAGCCGCGTTTTTTGGTGTATAACAACGCGATTCGGGTCAATTTTCTATTATGCACCATAACTTGTAAAAGGGTTGGAGAAATCAAAGAAAGTAACCACATGGTTTTGATATACGGCGAAGGCCGCGTCTTGTAGTGTATAACACAACGGATTCGAAGCAATTTCTATTTTGCACCATAACCAGCGAACGGTTTGGGAGAGACTTCAGAAAGTAATCATATGGTCTTGATCTACGTCGAGAGCCGCGTTTTTTGGGTACAACAACGCGATTCGGAGCAGTTTGCTATTTTGCACCATAACTTGCGAAACGGTTGGAGGATCCGAGGAAAGAAACCATGTAGCTTCGATCTACGTGGGAAAGCCGCGTCATTTGGTGGTAAATAAACGCGATTCGCTGCAATTTTTTATTTTGCACGAAATTTGCGAAAGGTTGGTGAAATTTCAAAGAATGTAAAAAATACCGTTTTGATCTACGTCGAAAGCCGCGTTTTTTTTGGTGTATAACACAACGCGATTCGAGCAATTTCTATTTGCACGATAATTTGAGAAGGGTTTGGAGGATTCGGAGAAAGTAACCATGAAGTTTGATCAAACGTCGAAACCGCGTCATTTGGTGTGTAACAAAAACGCGTTCGGTCAATTTTCTATTATGCACCTAACTTGCGAACCGGTTTGGAGAAATCAAAAAAAGTAATCTGGGGGTTTTTGATCTACGTCGAAACCCGCGTCTTTGGTGATCAACAACGCGATTCGGAGCAGTTTTCTATTTGCACCATAACATGAGAACTGTTGGTGCATACGAAGAAAGTAGCTTATCCCGCATTGAGCTACGTCGAAAGCAGCATCTTGTAGTGTATAACACAACGGTTTCGAAGCAATTTTTATTTTGCACCATAACCAGCGAAGGTTGGGGCAATCAGAAAATGTAAAAATACCGTTTTGATCACGCGAAAGCCGCTTTTTTTTGGTGTATAACACAACGCGGATTCCGAGCAATTTTCCATTTTCCCACCAAACTTGCGAACGGTTGGAGGAAATAAAAGAAGTAACCATATGGCTTTGATCTACGTCGAAAGCCGCGTCTATGGTGTACAACGACGCGATTCGGGGCATTTATCTATTTTGCAGCATAGCTTGCAAACGGTTGGAGAAATCAAAGAAAGTCTAATAGTTTGATCTACGTCAAAAGACGTGTTTTTTTGTGTATAACACAACGCGATTCGGAGCAATTTTCCATTTTGTACTATAGCGTGAAAAACTGTGGTGCAAACGAAGAAAGTAACCTTTAAACGCTGTGAGTACGTCGAAAGCCGCATCTTGTGGGTGTATTACAACACGCGATTCGGAGCAATTTCTATTTGCACCATAAACTGGCGAACGGTTGGAAAAAACTTGAGAAAGTAATTATATGGTCTTGTTTCTACGTCGAGAGCCGCGTTTTTTAATGTATAGCAATGCGATTGGGGGAGTTTTCTGTGTTGAAACATAACTTGCGAACGGTGGAGAAATCGAAGAAGTAAAAATGGTTTGGTCTAGGTCGAAAGCCGGGGTTTTGTGGAAACAAACGCGTTTTCGCGGCTTTCTCTATTTTGCACCATAACTGGGGAAAGGGGTTGAAAAGTTCGAAGAAGGAAACCATAGGGTTTTGATTACATTCGAAAAAAGCGTCTTTTGGTGTGAAACAAAGCGATCGGAGCAATTTTTTTTAGAAACCCTATCACCGGACGAGGAGGAACTAAAAAAGGGGAACCCTAGGTTTTTAACTACATCGACAGCCGCGTTGTTTGTGTTTAAAACAACGCGATTCCCAGCAATTTTCCATTTGCACCAAAATTGCGAAAGGTTTGGGGGAATCAAAGAAAGTAACCATATGGGTTTGACTACGTCGGAAAAACCCCGTTTTTTGGGTACACACAACGCGATTAGGAGCAATTTTTCCTTTTTTTCATGATAACGTGAGAACTGTTGGTGCAAACGAAAAAAGAACCGTAACGCTTTTAGTAGTCGAAAGAGCATCTTGTAGTGTATAATACAAAAGCGTTGGAGCCATTTAAATTCTGCAGCATAACCTTTTTGAACGACCGAGAAAAAACAAAGAAGGGAAAACCATATGGGTTCGAAATACATCGAAAGCCGCGTTTTTGGGGGATAACACAACGCGGTTCGGAAAAATTTTCCATCTTGCACTAAAATCCGAAAAGGTTGGAGAAATCAAAGAAAGTAACCAAAGGTTTTGAATTTTGTCGAAAGCCCCCTTTTTTTGGTGTAAACAACACGACCCCGGGGCAGTTTTTTTTTTTTGCACCATAACTTCAAAAGGTTAAAAACCCCAAAGAAAGTAATCATAGGTTTTGATTCCCGAAAGTGCGTTTATTTGGGGTTAACGACCGATTCGGGGCAGTAAAACTATTTTGCACTAACTTGAGAACTGATGGGCAAAAAAATAGAAGGGTTTTAGGGGATTCTGGGACCTCCTCCTGACCTTTACCCCTGACTGATAGGGCAAGGGTAGGTTTCCCAAAACGGCTGAGACCGGTCAAAGGGCAACGCCAAGGGCAGGGCAAAAGCCCTTAAGGGGTTTTGCGCAAATCAAGGGCAAGCAACCCCCCAGGTCAAGGGAATGCAAAGGGCAAGGCCCAAAGCAAAGGGCAAAGGCAAGCAAAAATGAAAGCAATGCAAAGGTGAAACTAAAGCTAGGGCAAAGGTTTTTGGGAGGGTTTTAAATGTGGATGGTTTTCCCAAACTAGAAACTACATAATTTGTTGGGAGATGTTAAGGTCAGAGGATGTATCGAAAAAACAAAAAGACCGATCTTGAGATTGTGTATAAAAGGTTGCAGTATGAAAGATGCTAGATTAAAAGGGGTAACCATGGACAGCAATAGGGTGATATGGGGGGGGAAAACCTGTGAAGATCACAAGAAAAAAAAGGGGTTGTCGCCTAACTAAATGTTATGAAGAAACCTTCGAAAGATCCTGATACACAATCTTTTTAAAAGTAGATAAAATTTTTTGAAAGATTTTGATACAGAACCTTTTGAAGTGGGGAGTCGAGCGATTTTTGGGATAAAGTAAATTATATCCGGGGCTTTCTGCGAGAAGCATCTGGAATATGCATTGTTAGGAGAGAGAATAATTTTTTAAAAATAAAAGCCTTTCCAAAGGATAGGGGTTTGGTTTGTTTGGGGGATATGAATTTTTTGCCCCCTGTGAAGGGTGTGGAGAAAGAAGAAAGTTTGTCTTTTTTGTGAATATGAGGGAATCATTTTTTTAATGGAGGTGAATTTAAAAAAGCATTTAAATATCTGGTGGAGCATTTCCAGTTGGGGAAATAGTTTTCTTTTGGGAATTTGCGAATGTGTTGAGGGAGTTCTGAATACTTTGGGAAAAAAAATGCAGACTCCTTATTACATATTAAAGGGTTTGGGGTTAGAGTTACTTCGTTTGGAAAAATTTTGGGGAATTCCCTTTTAGCGCTTTTTAAAAAAGTTTTAAAAAGAAAAATTTTTAAAAAGGGGGGATTTTAGGGGGTCAAAGGCGCGCAAAAGGCAGAAGTAGAAAAAATGTTGAAGGGGTTTGGGTCCGAAGGTTTGCAAAAAAAAGGTTTTTAACTAGGGTTTAAAAAAAAATTATAGTGTGTAGAGATTAAAAAAAAATTTGTTTGAATTGCTAACAAGATTTATTGCTATAAAATGGGGGTTTAAAAAATGTTATTGTTTTTTATTGGGAGATAGAATGAGAAAATTGGGAAGTAAATTGAGTAGTATTTAAGTTTTATTTATATGTTGTATGCTATTCGAATAGTTGCTTTTTTTGACGCATTTTGGGATAAGTTTCTTATTAAATTTGGGAAACTAGAGGAAAAGTATCAGTATAAATGAAAAGTGGACGGAATGGAAAAAAAATTGAAATTCGCATTAAAAAGAGGCGCCCGGGGGGGGTGAATTTGCGGATGAGGCTTGAAAGAACACGACATAGTTTCTGATTCAAGCGTTTATCTAAGCGCACGTTGCGACGAGACTTTTATGGGAAAAGCTGTGGAACGAATTAAGAGAAAGGGCAGGGTTGGGAGAAAGACTTGCGCTTCTGTAGTTGCGGTTGCAATAAAAGGGTAAAAAAAAATTTTGGTAGGGGTATATGGGAAGATCAAAAAAGGTGGTGAAGTAGGAGTAAAGGAGAAAAGAATGGAAGTCGGGGGTGTACCATTTCTTTTTAACGCAATGAGAAAGCGCGAATGCAATAAGAATATTGGTAAGGGAAGGGTTTTTTAGAAAATGAAAAGCGCTTTAAGATTTTGTTTAAATTGGTAAAAAGATATTCCCCCGTTAAAAGAAAAATTGCTATACCAAAAAAAAGGCTTTTTTTTACCACAATCCTTTGTTCCGCTTTGGGTGCCTTGGATCATTAGGTGGAGGGTGCAGAAATTTGCAAAAGCAGTGACCCCCAAAAGCTAAAGGGATCAACTGGCGGAAGAAAACCCCAAATCTCGCCATGAGTCAAAGGGGCTGTTGGTGAGGGTTTAAAATTAAAACCCCTTAAGGGGGGTGGGGTTTTACCTTTGGAGGGGGTTATACATTAGACCCTATAAAACCTTTTGCGGGGTGTACTGACAAGCGGTAGGTCAAAAAACGGTTAAGCAATACCTCGAAGCCCCTTTGATGAGAACGATTTAAGAAATATGTAAAGAAGGGGAAAAATGGGGAATTTTGAGGTATATTAGTCGAGATGATTACCGGAGTTATACGTAAAAGGGAAAAAGGGAATATTTAATTTTAGATGATAAAAAGGAGAGAGAATCACGGGGTGGCATATAGAAAAATGATGATATAATTAAATATTTGATAGTTATAAATTTTAAAACCTCCGTTTGAAGGGAGAAGTTTTTAAATTATCAAACGATGGGGTGTTATAAAAATAAATTAAAAAAGATACAAGTTTTAATACCGTCAATTGTGGTACTCTGTTTTTTTTTTTTAAAAGGAAAAATTTACTTGAAAAAAAGTAAAATTAAAGGGGAAGATGGAACGAAAATAGTAGTGAAAGTGAAGATTTGGCTTTTGTTTTATCCGGAAAAGGACCAAGGGGAAATGCATGTTAATTTCCCCCTATAATTTAAGTGGTGAAATGAAATGTGCATGTTAAGCTTGCAAACTTTAATTTTCCATTCCCACGTAACACACCAAAATAATGTTTTTGCTCCATAGGGGAAAACAAGAACTGGATCGATGTATTTACCGGAAGGTACCTAGACAACATGATTTGGAGAAATTTTTAGTGATCAAGTACGAATAGGAGGGTGATACGGAGATTTTCTATTACGGGAAATACAAAAATGGGGTATACTTGAAGTGCAGGGGGAAAAATTTGTTTACAGCAACCAATTCAATCGGTCCTTGTTCGGTTTTTCACCTAGAATCATTCCTAGAAAAGCTCTGCATTAGCGCGATTATTTTGATATAAATAAAATAAGTGCCAAGATATTATGTGTAATGTGGGATGGTTCATACAAAAATGAGAACCCTTCGCATGTTTTATTCTTTTTTACCCAAACTCGCACCGGTTTAAGATAATAGAAGTTCCGGTGAAAAAATTTATATCCCGTAAATCAAGTGTGATGTATTTTTTTCGAGCTGAGATGACAGGACTTTTAATCAAATTTAAGGGGTAAAGGGATTTAGTTATTTTTCGATTAGGGGAAAAGGTGTGAGTATAAATATTTTGGCGGTGGTTAGATTGGAAGTAAATGAGGAAAAAGGGTAGGATCGTAACATGTTATGGACTAAAAACGTTGAAATTTCCGAAGATGCCAAAAAAATTCGGAAGAGGTTGGTGAAACAAAAGTTTTCACGTAATTAAGTTTAAATGCTGAAAAAAAAAAGATTTTTAAGGATTTGGGTTTTTACAGATTATTTAAAATGATTTTGCAGAGGAAAAAATTATATCAACCAATAATTTATGAAGCGATGGGGGGTGGGGTTTAATTTTAGTTCGAAAAAATTGATTGGGGAAGTTGACTTTTGGTGTTCGCATAGATTATAAAATGGAAAATTTTAAATGTTCTGAGTAAAGGCGTGTAAATAAATTCCATCACTGAATGGAAATTTTATAATCATGAAACCCTTTTGGGTTTACCCAAAAAATGGAAATAATGATGAGACAGAATCGTAATACTCGAAATAGAAATATACATCCCCCAGAGTCGGAATTGCTTATCGAAAGGAAGGGTAGTTTTGCAATGACAAAAAACAAGAGCAGGTACAGCTCTCGATCCCCAAAAGCGGCAGCTTTTATGTTTAGTAATATAAGATATATTTTAGCGGAGTGGAGTTTATGAAATTAGAAAAAATAGGTATAACTTTAAATATGAAGGGATATTTTTTATATGTCCGAGTTTCGTTAAAAAAATTGGAGAATTTCGGTTGGACTTCGCTTTAGGAAAGGGTCCAGAACAATAGTAAGGAATTTTGCATCTGCTACCCCTTAAAAAAAGCTAATGGGTTTTGCAGAAGTTTTAAACAAATTTTATGAAAGTGCCAGGAAATTGGGATTGAAGAGATGCCGTCGTTTTCATCGTTTTAAATTAAATTTAGTTATAACGAAGATATAAAATTAACAATTGATAGTAAGTATGGGGGTGCCACATGTTAAAGTTGGGATGAGTCAGGATCTGCATTAACAAAATTAACTACTAAGAAAGCGCTAAAGGGAAAGTTCTTTTGGGGGTGGGAATACAGAAAATCCCGGGGTTCCAGAACAAATAAAAAATAGTTGGCATTAAAACTGCCCCCCAATTGGAAACACCTCGAAAATATTCTACTTTTCAAAAGGGAAGAAAAAGGAAAAAAAAAATAAATATGAGCACGTTTTATCCGATTAGCGTTAAAATGTAAGGCTAATTTTAATGGCAAAAAAATACCTTATGGAAAAGTTCGAGCAGATTTTGAAGAAAATCGATTTGCGGCTTTATAATATGTACGCCAGGGTTTCCCGCTAATGTATTTCGGATATATACAGAGAACCAATGTTTAAGTGAAAAATTTTTGATTTTTCCTTTGATAGGGTTGTTGCTCATCAGGAAGAGCAAAACTGAACGGGGTGGAGGGTTGAAAACGAGTTTACGCGAAAAACAGCATTCCAAAGGATAACACTTTATTGTTTATTTTTCTAAAAAACTTATAATATTTTCCCCTTTTAAAAAAAAGTTGTCCAAGAAGGGATTAGCATGCATGTTGGGATTACAAAAGTGAAAGAGAAGGGGGAGACTTAACTTTAAAATGTGTTATGTTGAAAGGGGAAAGAGGGGTTTCATGTTTGACGGGGAGGTCTAGCTTTAAATAGGTTATATGGGAGTGAATAGTCGTATGAAGAGCGTCATTATAAAAAAATTTTTAGTTATAGATTTTTAATGTATCGCTTTAAAGTTGAGTTTTTATTCCAAAGGAGTTAGTACGTGCGATAGCGACTTTTAAAAGAATCCCTTGTATTTAAACCTTCTTAGTTCGCCCCATTGGGAATAGAAGAAAACGAGTTGTAAATTTCCTTACTCATCATCCGGTTTAAAAAAGGGAAGATGGATATACCGCGTTAAGTGAATTTGATCAAATCGTTAAGGTTTGGGCGGGGGGTAATATTGTGTACGTAAAAGGAAGGAAAAATTAGATTTTTTTAAGGTATTTTGGATAAAAGATTTTGATTTTGTGCGAGCAGAAAAAATTGAAAAAGGGAGAACCCCGTTTTATTTTTTATTTGGTAATTTCGTAGTTTGCGCTCTAGCTAAGTGGAAAAGTTGAAATTTTATAGTAGTTAAAAAGGAGCAAAGGAAAATTATTTAGATTTATATAACTTTGCTTTGCTTTTCGATGGGGTTTTATTTTAAAAAAGTTTAAAACCCCTTGGGGAGAAAGTGGGTATGTTTTGATGTTACGATGCGATTTCCACTTTCGGAGTAGAGGATAAGGATTTTGGGATTTATTCCTAAAAACATTTTAAGCGAAAGGTTAGAACCCCAGATTTGAATTTTTGTGGTCGCGATTTCTTTCAATTTTTAAGCAGGATGGGAGCTATCGACATATAGCCTGTCTGGGGGACTTTGCCATTATCGAAAGGGGATTATTGAGGATGATTCGTAGAAGGAACGTAGCTGATGCAAACCCGGGGGATTTTAAGAAATAAGGTGATAATTTAAAAATATATTTATATTTTTATAAAATTTACAAGTTTATTAGATGTGCAGAAAATTTTGTAATTATTAATGGGTTGTTTTTAAGATTTATTTGCAATGAAAGTGAAACTGCCACCGCCCCCGGGGGTGGTGGATGTGTTGGCGGGGCAATACCAACGGGGGGAGCCCCCTAGCCGCCGCCCGTTATTTTCTTATTTATTAACCCTTAGATATCTTTATAAAAAGGTCGGTTGACTTATCTTCTGTATTAATATCGTAACTTTTAAAATTTTGAAATAGTTGTTTTAAGTTATATAAATTGTACCCAAATTTTTACAACAAATTATTTTTGTCGTGAAAGGTTTTTTTATATTATTGATCTATTGATCTTTAAAAATCTTTATCTCATAAATTTTTGGGGGAATTGTATTGTTCCTTTTGTTTTGGGCCCAAACACAAGACAAATTTTGGGCATTTCCCGAAAAGGGTAATATTGCTGAAAAGTTTTCGCCAAAATTCGACCCTGGTGACGGACGAAACAAGGAAAAAAAATAGTGCAGGGGTGGGGGGGAAGAAGATTTACAGTTCACGGGGAAATTTGGGGGCCTCTACCCTGCAACCCCCGTTAGAGTTAAAAAGTAAACAACCGCATCAAACGGCAATTCTCTCAATTTTATTTTTCCAACTGCTAGAGTTTCCGGCAGTACTTTCACAAATCAATACTATTTCACCATTACGCTCTACCTATTTACCTACCGAAATACATCCTCCGTATTTACCTGCTGGGGAGTACAACAAATTTAGTAGAGCAGAAAGAAATAAACTGACTGCCCAACGAAGACTTTACAGACGACGTACTAGGACAATGGCTACACCAATTTGTCGTAGGACCGGTGGTAAAGTGAGGAACTTACTTCTAGGTAACGAGGTAGAGAGTTCTAGTGGAGTAATGACAACTCCAATACGTCCACAGCCGGTTGATACATCATCTTTGATGATTATAACATCACAACCACAGGTTGTTGTTAAATCGGCTCTTTTATCTAATTCTTTGCGTAGTCCTATTCTTTTAGCTTTATTGGGACAAGCAGCAGGTCCCTCTACGTCTTCTACTCCGCAACCCGCACTACCTGCAGTATTCTCTACGTCTTCTACTCCACAATCCGCACCATCTGCAGTACCCTCTACGTCTTCTACTCCACAACCCGAACCACCTGCAGTATTTGATCTTGAAAGCAATCAGCATTTCACAACAGATCCTGTTCAATTTTTCCCATCTTCCCAAAATTCAGTAATTACTGCAGGTCAACGTAGCCCACCCAAATCTAGTCCCATCTCAATCCACTCTTCCCACAATCAGTTATCGTTGTTTGCTTGTTCCTCATTCCACCCACACATCACTTCTACACAAATTCCTCAATCCAGCCACCTACCATTTCTACCCAAATTCCTCAAATCGGGGTCAAAATCCTTCACGAAATATTATACAACGAGCTTTAAAAGGAAACTCGTTGAATAATATTGTGCAGCAATTAATTCCGATGAAAGAGTCCATTGTAATGTCATCGCCGGCCACGACACGGTTCTTCACTTTTTTAACAGTGCAATTAAGAGTGACATTCCAACAAATGTTCCTCTTAATGAGAGAATTCGATCCCCCCAAAAAAGGTGAGGAACCTATTGGATAAACAGAGAAGCTTGATTGATGAATTTTCTTCATGTGATCAAGCTTTAAGACTGGACTGACCTCAGGACTAACTTGCGAGACCATTTTAGGAAACATTTACAGTATACTAGTTTATTATTTCCGGACTGACTCTTAAAATTATAAGCGTTACATCAAACTGTTATAACGTTTTCACATGTTTTCAATACTTATCGCTGATATTATTTTCAAAGGAAATAACACTGAAAGCAGAAAATCTTACGATGGTGATTGTCTTCCCAGAGAGGAGGAGCACGGAGCCAGCCCCGGCACCGGAACCAGCCCAGGCACCGGAGCCAGCCCAGGGACGGAAGCCAGCCCAGGGGACCGAGGACTCCGGCCGAGGGACCCACGACTCCGGCACCACCGCCCTATTCGCTGGTAACCCCAGCACCAGCTCCACACCCGCAACACCATCAGCTCCTCGTCGGTTGACGGGGAGGGAGGTGGTGGAGAGGTATAGGGCGGCTAACCCTCCTCTTATAGACACGGACGAAATGTGGGATTAATCCCGGTACCTTTTTTATATATAAATGTGGGATTAATCCCACTGCCTTTTTTATATATTTATAGAAAATATATATAGTTGATTAAAAAGTTTTATTTATGGTTTTCCTATATCCTAATATATACCTGAAAATAAGAAAAAATATTAAACATAATATATGTCTTTTAGAATTCGTATTAGTGTGTATTTTTTCATTGGAAAGGTGCAAATGCGGCTACAAACGCAAGAGTTATTGTTACCTATCGATAACTATGATGCGCTGTTGAATGCGAAAACTTTTATCAGACATAGTAATCTTTTCGGTGGAACATGTAAGAGAGTTTTAATTGTTGGTCCCTCAGGGCGTGGTAAAACAAATACTCTTGTTACTCTATTACTACACCCGAACGGATTTCACTTTAAAAATATCTACATTTGTTGTAGATCTCTTCAACACAAGAAAAAATATGAGTATCTCGATCTATACTAAAAACTGTTCCGGAAATAGGTTATCACGAAATATGCCGACGTAAACTGCATGCTTACTCCTGATCAAGTTTCTGATTATTCTGTAGTAATTTGACGACATACCTCCAACTGATTTCGAATATAGTAAAACAATTTTTTCTTTCGGTAGACATCGCAATTTAGATTGCATATATTTAATTCAAACATATAGTGCAATCCCTAAACAATTATTAAGGGATAATGCTAATCTTCTAATTTTATTTCAACAAGATTTGAAATACGTACGGCAATAAACAAATGTAACCGGACAATACGAGTTGTACGCAAGTTGTGCGTCTCTATCGCACTTTTAGGCGAGTCGCCCCGCTCCAACTACCCGCATCGCCTTAGCTTACTTCATCACCGGTTTTCCTCGAGTGACCAACGTTGGCTTTGGGTTTATGAAATGCATGTCATAAAAACCCTCTTTACAATCTGTATAGAATATGCCGCCGCGCCGCGCCGTACCGAATAATAGTCAGCGAATCGATGTTAGAGTTTAAGGAAGGATCATTATTTCTAAACCGATAAATATGTATTATATGCGAGTGTTACAGCATCGGTCGCGGGAATTATTTCTATGAAAGTTATTGTTATTTATAAGATATTTATATATGTATTGTTTTTTGCATTTCACTGCTTTAAAAATGTTCTTTCTTTTTCGGAATTCTTTTTGTTGAATTAATCTCGGGGCAACTGTTTTTATTGAACGATTTAACTTTTTTGCCGTATTTACACTACCGACGGAAAGTTTGGAGGCAAGTCGCAATTTCTTAGAAAAAATGTAAAAATATATATTTCTTGGATGGATCATTAAAATCTATTTAGGTACTGTTTACTTTTATGTATGTATCGAACATTTGTAATATCGTTATGCAAATTTTCAAGCATACCTTTATTTATAAATGCTCTTACTAATAGACACTAATGGGCTTTTCATAGAAACCAATAATTTTCAAATTATCACGTAATAATCAGGTTTCGAGGATGAAATTAAGGACAAGATGGTATAGTATTAAGTGAGGTTTTCCAGTTTTGTTTTGAAATTGGATTAGTGTATTAATATTTAATAGTCTAATTGGCGTTTATCCTTTAGGAAAATAAAGGGCAGATGCTAGAATAATTGGAGGAAAACCTGCATATTTACCAAACTATTGTTTTCTGTGAAAAAAATGTATGTATTTCGAGAAAAATATTTACCCAAAAGGTTAAGAGTACGGAAAATAGTGGTATAAAAATGAAAAAAAGCAAAAAAACTTCTTTTCTGCTTGAAACCGAAGTCGAAAACGAAAAAAATAAGGGTTATTAGTTTTCCTGACATTATAGTAACAATAACAATATAATAATGTATATGGCAGTAGAGCTCCCGGAGCTAAATAAGCACGTCAAAAAATACAGTTGCTTTGAATTCTTGCAACTTTTATTCAAAAAACGAACGAAAGGCGGAAAGAACGGAATGGCGGAATTTAAACGGAAATTATACAAGGACCAGTGGAAAAGAACAGACGCGTTTTTTTTTTTTACCTTTTAGCAAAAATATATAACTAAGGCGATATAATTACCATTTTTGCAATGCGTGTGTATAGTAAAATAAATAGTGAGAAAAATTTCGGGACAATGTGCGTGCGAATAGTTTTGGGAAATCTGCAGATAAATACTTATTAATTACATCGGAAATTTCCAAGGAAAAATAGGTATAAGATCTTCCTAATCTACAATGAAATGTATATATTATTAATGATGCTTAAACCTTTTCTTCGTATAAACGATTAAAGCAGGGGTTCCCAAAGTTTTTCTTAGGGGGGCCCAATTTGATATTACGACATTTTTGGCGGGCCAAAAAAAAAACGGGATAACATCAAAACAATATCCACGATTTTTTTTTTTGTTTTAAATACTTTTATTTAAATATTTCTTTTTACCAATTTTCCACATGTTTCAAAGTGACAAAAGGGTTTCCAATTTGAAGGGGTTTTGTAATAAATCAAATTTTCTTTCCGTGGAATTTAGATATCCTAGAAGATCATAAATAAGCTTACCATTACCTTGCAGTTTAAATTTAATCCGTTCATAACCCTAATTACGTCTACTGGAAATGTCAAATCGCAAACCAGTTAATATTCTGTAATTAAGTAACACACGATTTTTTTTTCAGTTAAGAACTCTGTAATTTCTTTTCTTAAACTAAAAACCTTTTAATGTTTGTCCTCTCGAAAGCCATCCGATCTCTGATATAACGTCTCCAAATGGAGATTCGGACTCTTCTAAAAGAGTTTTTAATTGGCGGTGATTGAGAGCATGCTTTTTGATAAAATTAACCGTCTTAATCACAACATCATTCATGACATTATTCATTTTCAACACCTGAGATTTTTCTGATGCATAATACAATGACAATGATGCACTTTTAAATTCGTATATAAATGCACAACAATGATTATTTTGGCGATTAATACCTAACAAAATTGACTAATATTTTTTAAATGGTAATGTCTAAAATAAGAAGAATGATAATAAAACCATTCGCTTCGTGATCACACGATATCATTTAAATTTTTCAGATGGCATATTACATCTTGCAATTTGGGGGTGGGTCTAAAAAGGCCAATGTCAATTTATTTCGTATTTAACATTGGCCCTTTTAGACCCAAGCCACAGAATTAGGGTCTAAATTCGTTTTGGAATAGTTTACAAGTTTTTTACTTGGTCGTCATTTGTCACTTGTTAGAACTAAAGTAAAATTTTATCATCTAACGGTAGACATTTATCGTCACAACTTTTCATATTTTAATAAAAAATCGTATATCGCGAACGTTTACTGTTTCGCTTCAATTCTAAAATAAAAGTAATCATGATACCCAATAAATAATGCATAATAGATTATGGATTTTGTTTGTTTATATGGAGTAACTAATAATATAATCAATTTGCATATGTATTTTTACAATTTCACCTGTATAGATTTCTATTTCACGCTTTACATTTCAAAATGCGACAATCGCTTATTACAAATTACGTGTATATGTATTTCTCAAGACCCTATTTATGATATTTATTGCAATTTTTGCTGTTATTAACGATAATTAATTAATAAAATTAGGGTCCAGCACTAGAGCAAAGAATTCTGAACAGTTTGAGTTTTCAAACATCTAATTTTAAAGTTAATTAACGACAAAACCTATGCAAAACTAATTTGTTACCGACCGAGCGCTCCCCGTAATCGTTTAGCCGCCCCTTAGGTTACATATTTCAATTTACAATAATATCTAATTTACGCGATAGATGGCGCGCGCCATACATATTTTTTTCAAACGGGCGACATCTATCGCATAGCTCTCAGCATACTCGTAAATCTCGCCGTTGTCATTAAAGGAATCTAAATAAATTCCGCCTGCCGCGAGGGAACTTCATTTCCGCATTCGCGAACTCGAATAATGAGGGAGCCATTTGAGCGCCGTTTAAATGGTCAAGTTTGGTTATGTCGCGAGATGCAACGAGGGGTTTGTCTGACCGTTTTCAAATTTTGTCCGGCATCCGTGTTGCTTTGCCCGTTGCCGCTGCCCGGTACGTTTCAATCTAAAGGAACATAAAGCAAAAATTCGGCGAAGCATATGCCAACAAAAATTTGATGACATATACTCGCTCAAGCTTACATAAACAACTAAAAAACGGAAGCCGTCGTTTGTATTATTATATGTCATCGATCTGTCGCCACATATCTGTATTATTTCATCCCGAACATGTTGGTCGCTTCTGCGAAGTCGGGCGCCTTAAACTAGCCGAAGATGATTGAAATAAAATAGCAGGTAAGCAGAAAGGGTGCGGTCAATATGGCTATTAACCGTTTTTATTTCTAGGTCAATAGTCGCGGGGTGTAACGCTTGAACGGGTCCTTCGAGACATTAGAGAAGAAGCATATACGGCATCTCCTCGAAGAATTCATTTATTGGAGAGAAATGACCTCCGCAACACCAAGAGGGATTTTTCGATGACATATTCGACAAAAAGAGGCACGAAAACGACGTTGTAAATGTGTAATAAAGATAACAAGTTTACTTTGTTTAATTACAAAAGACGTAGAAAGTACTAGAGAGAGAGTTTTTGACGTTACATCGTGCATATTTATACGATTGTTGTTCTCATCGTTACCACTACACAGCATACTTCGTTTCTTGCCAACCTCCTTTTTCCTCCTCACGTATATCCCTGCTACACATGGCCGGAAACTACATAGAAGAGAATCCTGCGTTATACTTTAAAGAACAGGGCCAAGTTGCCAAAGGGTGAGTTTGCGTTAATAATAATCACGGCCGAATTTCAAGCTAAACTGTTATCTATGTTAGGGAAATCCACAATTTGTACCGACGGAACCCGTGGGTTAAACGGTTACAGATTGATTTCAGTTACATACCGTTACGGTAGCTGATGAGTTTGGTTCTGGAGTCGGTGGTGCATTTTGTTTTTCTAATCAATGTGATGTAACTGTATAGAAGAGGAAAAAATTTTTTAATATCTTTTGAAAAAAATTTATTCATATTTTTGGCTTGCTTAGAGAGTACCAGTAATGTTTCGAAAATCTAAAATTTATTTCTAGTAATCCGTAAAAATAAAAAACTAATTTTTTTTATTGTAAGTTATCATTCTACGTTATAATGAAGATAGCGATGATAAATAAATAAAAGAAAATAAAAAACTAGTTTTTTTATTATAAACTGTCATTCTACTCCTCCGTTTTCTATACGCCTTTCCGCTCCATTTCGGAATTCCTTATGAACATTCCATAAATTTTCCAAGTTAACTTCTCTAACCGCCGAAGTTATTCGTCGTTTTAATGATTCTACATTGTTTCCTACAGGATCTCGGTATATATTTTGTTTAAGATATCCCCAGAGGAAGAAGTTGATGGGAGAAATCAGGTAGGGCAACGTATCGGACCATACTGTCCAATCCAATTCCGAGGAAATTGCCGGTCTAACGATGTGCGAACTAATAAAGAGCCGGGAGCCGGACAACCATCTTGATAATAAACGTTTTCTAAGTTCACATCTTGCAGTGATGGAATCATAAAATTTCGTAGCTACTTA